>CM076584.1:540612735-541123233 GCA_034641835.2 Pinus albicaulis | reverse complement strand
GCTAACAAAATTTCTGACAACTTTTATTTTTATCGCAAAATGAAATTCTAAACAGAAAAATTGTTTTAGCTTGCAGAAAGTTGAAGAACTGAAAAAAATGAAAGTTTTTTCTCAAAAAAGGGAAAAAAGTGTAACCCAACTTCACATTTTCACCCAGACTTACACCTTTGTCATAAACTCACCTTAGTCTAATGTAAACTATGGAACACAACTTTTAACCTGGAAAGCTCCGATACCATGCAAAAATTTTCTCATTAGTCTAAAGAGTAAGAAATACATGGATAAAATTAGAAAGCAACCTCTAGAAGATACACAATGAAATAATTTCGTAAGACAAATATTTATCTACTTTATTCATCATTTTCTCTTTTATAAAGAATAAAGGATTTCGGAAAATTGCTACTTTTTATTTAACAAGGAAAGCTTGGCAATCCCATGTTCATGTCATTTTACAATTATAGAATTTACTAGTATTACACTGTGAAAAGTGATCGCCATGATTTCCAATCCTGGCTGATTTTTCTTTAACCAGTAAGTGTAGTTTTGCACCATACCACCGCACATACAATGAGGCAAGATCAAATTCCTCCACATATAGAAATCATGCAATAGATGCATTTTGAACTTCTGGCACAAGACGATATTGTTAGATGGAGTGAATTATTACATCATATTGTGTACATTAGTCAATTTGTATAATTATTGGTTATCACTCTGTACAAAGCACAAGGTTTGCATGCTGAACTTAGAATTTACCCAGTCCCATTCTAGTCTTCCATTGAAGTCATTGTGGTATTCTTCATTGTGATTGAGAATTTAATATATCTAAATATATAAATCCAAATTTGAATTTGTAAAATTTAAATGCCTTTTTTGTTGGAAGAAAAGTTGGCATTCAAATTTCCTTCTTAATTGGCTGCGACTTTGTGGAAAGAAATCAATTCATTGATTCGACGTGTTCTCTCACATAACTTAGTAGTCATTATGCCTCTCTTTACACATTATCTTACATAACTTAACAGAGCTAAAGCTTCTCCTTAAAACTGGTTCTCTGGCAGAACTTAGTAGATCTTATGCCTCTCTTTACGCATTCTTTCACACAACTTAGCAGAGCTACAAATTCTCCTTAAATCTAGCACTTCAACAACTTACATTAAGTTTCTGTTGGATCAGTATTAAAAGAAAAGAAATAAACAATACTTTTCATTTCACTTATTTTTTGAACCAACGTGAAAGTGCAGTAACATTAAAATCTCCAACATTTATCATATTTGTCGATCAAGGAAAATTTTAGGGCCAATTTGTTTCATTTGACTAGTTCTCCATTTTTTTTCCATCAATAATTCCCATTTTTTCCAACAATTAACCTAAATTGTATAGAATAAAGTTTATTTACTTTAAAAAGTGGCTAAATTTCTCTTGAAAATATGGATATTTTTACAAAGTTACATTGCTAGACATTTTAAAGTTGGAATTTCAAGAATTAGAAAGAATCACCAATATTTCAACCTTTTCAGATAAGCATGAATCCCTAAAATTTTCAAGTTGCCGACATCTAATTTTTCTTGCATAAATGGCAGAATTCAAGGAACAATCCTAACTAAGCTTCTTGAAAAGACATGCATCACATAGGGATTCTAATTTTGAAAAATTTGCTGCCTGCGTGGAGACTCTTGAAGGAACTCAATTTGAAAGCTTTAACATTGAGTGAGAAGGTACACTTGAGTATACAATGAAAAATTAGATTTGAAAATGATCAGCAAAGATACACACTTGAATATTCCATACTAGTAAGTTCAACAGACACTCGCATTAGAGCACCCATCTTCATCATTGTTTGTTTCCTGCCTAGAATCTCTTGTAGAACATAAATGTGAAGGTGGTATTTAAGATGAAAGCTTCTAACTAATCTACCCATGAGATATAAGCCTCAGAAAAGTACAAATAAAAAATAATTTTTTCCTATGATTCCTAGAAAAGAAAAACTTCATACTACAAAGTTTACAACAACTAAAACATTGACACTTATTTCTTGATCATAGCTTGTTGTCTGTCCTCTGATTCTATTGCAGAACCCAATTTGAAAATTTTTCTTCTAGTTAAAGAAGCTTTATAACATAACCTATAGTGAGAAGGTCCTAGATTATGGATACCTACGAAGAAAAGAAAAGAAATACTCATGTATAATCAATACATTCTTTCCCTGTTCCAAATTCGTAGTGACGTTGAATTTCAAGATAGATCACTTAAATAATGTAAATGGATGAACCTGAGTAATGAACTCAACTGTAATTTGGTACAAGAAAGAATCTTCCTTCGACCAGTTCACATTTCAACAAAAGAATGCACAATTCACTGCTGAAAATTTTAGCATTTTTTGCTAAAATAAAAACATTATTTCAACAAGGAAGATAACCTGTTTTCATTTATATAAGGTTGTATCTTAGTAAGGAAGTGCAAGTTTCACAACAAAAACTCATGGCACTATTAGTACAATAAAATTCAATCAAATACACAGAATGTTTCATTGGAAAATATTAAAGTGAATAGAAAAGAACAAGCTTGCATTGCAGAATGTAATCATTAATGTTACTGTACAACATGGATGTATTAAATACATGTTTCATATCTAGAGATGCAACAATAAGGGAGCACTATAATTTCTCTTACTCGAGTTTAAAAGTTGTGCATTACAATTTGAACATAACAAAACTACACATGAAAACAAATCAAGAACCAATAAGCCTCTTAATCTTTAATTGACAAGAGTTACTGACATAGAGGATGCTAAGGGTTTTTCATTTCATGTCAACATGACTCAATCTTCACCATGTGTTCTAATTTACAATGGCATGAATCAAAACTTACAATGAAATTCTGGACTTCACTTCAAATAGACACTCCCAAAGGTTACCTATCCTTCCAACCTTTCCAGTTGCACTAGACTAAACCAGGACCAAACCAACCAACCAATCAAATGAAATCACAAATTTATCAATAGGAATTGAACTTATGAATGGAATTTCATTAATAGAAGCCCCGTGCATGGGCTTGAGATTCTCATGACCTTGCTTCAATTTTTTTCCTTCCATAGGCCTTTCTTGTCCATTTGTCAAATCTTCAGTGTTTCTTCTAAAAAGGGATTCATTGGCATTATTTATTCCATCTCTATCAACCAATTTACTACCATTAAACCATTTTGATTCCTCATTTCCACAAGATGTTGGGGATCTTTATAAGAAAACATAGTCTCCAACACATTTCCGTTTCCTTGATGACTTCCATCAGAAGTAAAATTCACTACATGGCTCGTCATTAGTAGTGTTACATGCCTCTCTCTCATTACTCTCCAATTTAATTATGTTCAAAAATTGGTTTCTCTAGTCTGAAGGGCTACTCACATTCAACCCTGTCAAATTAGTCTAGTTCCCGAATGCATCCATATTAGACTTATAGTCATGCAAAGTCATGTTCTTAAATTTTGAAGCATTCATAAAAGTGTCATGTCCACCTACAAATTTAGCCAGTCCCTTCCCAACTACTGCTACAATGTAATTATTACCATTTTCAATATTTTTGCATCTTTCTGACTTTCTGGATTCTCTCTCAACAACCTGGGAAAAAATATGTAACTTTGTATTGGATGAGTGATCATGATCTCTCAATTCATGTGAGGCCATGTATCCAAATAAATCATTACTTAAGGTTGAACAATGTAACCCATTATCACGATGTTGGCTGGCATCATACAAAACCAATGTTGTAGCTAGATTGCCATTATTTTCCATATCAACCCACCGATTGTGGACCCACTCTTTGGAAAGGCACAAATCACAAATATGGAATGTTGAATAAACACTTTCACCTGAAAGATAAACAAGCTATGTTACAAATTATCAAATTGGTAGTCCACCAAAAATTAAAAATAACCTGGAATTATATGTATATATCATAGGAATTATACTATACAACAATGAAGAGCAAAAACCATACCGACAAAAAATATTTGTACTTCATCAGAGGATTCCTTGATCATAACTACACCTCCTTCCCACTAGCCATCATTCCACCATGCATCTACTACAGTTCCAAATTTAAATCCATTAAGCATACTCTGAGGTGGACAAGGATGAATAGTAGGATGCCCAATAATTCTCATACCTAATTTATCTGGAGTGGTTATTCCTGAAGAAAAAATCCACTCCCGTAATTACAATTAAAAAACAAAACAAAAAACAGAAGGCTCAGTTTGAAAATTTCTATCAATTTTTGGACAATTGTTCTCCAGATTGAACAAATAATAGAAGATTGGAAAAAATATCGAACCTCTAAATTTCCATGCCCATCTTCATTCAGAATATATCTATACCAAACCTTTAATTGATGAGGTAGCTTTATTGTTATTGTGCATCTAAACCAACAACCTCTGATGCCATTATCTTGACACAGGACTTCAATATTGTCACGAATATCAAAAGGCACAGATTCCTATTTATATATGCAAAAAAAAAAATTCCTGCTTTTATTTGAATCCTATAGATTTTGTCTCCTTTCAGATCTGTAGTTGCCTAAATATCTATCTACTCCAACATCCTCCATCTTTCTGAAGACATTTCCAGAAACAACTCGACTTTTTTCCACCACATTTCCCACAAAAATATGATCAAAGGTACCTACACATCTTCGAGAACATCTATATATCCTTGGACATATCTTGAGTGCAGTCCTAATGTCTGCATGTTCTTCATCCACATCCAATATTTCACTTAGATCATGTTTGGAAGAATCTTGCAGATCAACCAAATGTGCCTCTCAAAATGCATAGATCTGCAAGATTCTTCCAAACATGATCTAAGTGAAGAATAGTTGTATCTGAGTAAAGAATGTGCATAGATCTGGTGCAAGAATGTGTTGGTGTTTCAATAGTCTTGTTACAAGTTTTCTGAGAGAATATCTAATCCATTAACCAACGCACTTTCTTGCTAACAAAACTTGTCGTCATTGGTTGAATTAAAACATCATAGAAACATTGAGACTTGCGGGCATGTGCAACTCTAAGCTATAAGCGGGGCAAACAGACATTGGAATAGATGAAAATCCTTAGAATTATTTAACGTTTTAATACTGTCCAGCTGAGGACTCCTCTAAGAGTAGATATGACCAATACACGGTCATTTTAGTATCCATGAATAGGAAGCAATACATTTTTAAATGCATTGCATTATGCCTGAAATAAAGAAAAAAAATAACAACCAAATTTTTGCTAGAAGTTCCCATAAAGAATGCTTGATATAAACACTCCAAAGATCGAAGGCAAAATCGATCATAGCTATCCTTCTATTTTTTATCATTTGTAACTGAACATGATGCCGAAAACAAGGCTTGAATATGCTAGTGGAAATATTTAGAAAGAGGAAGAAATCTCCAAACATGGAAAAATGAAAAAACTATACAAATATTTTAGAAAGAGGAAGAAACCTCCAAACATGGAAAAATTAAAAAATCTATACAGATCCTTGTAGAATCAAAGTAAAAAATGTTCCTGGAATAAAATGTTGAGAAAAATCATGTCACGCAATCCAAAACGGTGCGTCATCACTGACATTAGCGGAATTTTGAGGTCTAAAATGGGCCTTCTAAGGAAATAATAAAATAATAGCTAAACCAATAAAATAATATTTATGAATTTTCAATTCACTTTTTGCACCACAATCCATCTAACCATAGTTAAATTCAATTCAAAAGTTGTACCAAAATAAAATTAATAAAAAAATTGTATTGATGTGACTATAAATAAGAATGAGCTTTTCAAGAAAAAGACATTATCATTGAACAACTAATGCATTTGTCCTTTGTACTTAAATAACTTAAAATAAAATATAAATATAAATTTATAAATTTTTAATTATATTATATGTTATTAATTAAAATTTACATTATTTAAATTGTATAATAACATGTAATGAATATACTATATAAAAATAATATAATATAATATAATAAATGTATAGAGATATCCATTGTTTCTTTCAAGAAATATGAAATGACAATAATATATTTTTATTCAAAAAGTGTGAAATGACATTTATTATAAGTACTTTACTTTTAATTTAAAAGTACTTAGAGCACTACCATGGTTAACCATGAGTTATTATCCACCATTGAGAATGTGACAAGTAAGTACCTTTAACTCAAGCAATGCCACCTCAACCATTAGGGATGATGTCATCCCCTAAAATTTGATTGGTTCTCATAAAGTGAATTTTGATTGTACATTTTCCTTAGGAGGCCCATTTTAGACCTCAAAATTCCCCTAATGAGTGGCGTCCCTTGGGACATTGATAGAGTGTCTAGAAACTCCACAATTACATAGAAAACAATATTTTGATCTTGGAATGAATTCTTATCCTTATAAAAGTTCTATTATAAAATAAAAAATAAAAAGAAAGAAAGTTGCAATACTCTCAGTCTACACTATTATGACAGTCTCACTATGAAGAGTTTTTCTTAAATTTAACCAGAAATTGAACTATTAGAGTTTTAGACAAAAGATAAAAAATATCATGGAGCAACTGCCACAAAGAATAAACAAGTTTTTTCAAGAATGATCTAAGGGAAATGATAAATACTCGTAGTATGGTCGCTTGAAGACATCGTTGAGGACCGTGCATTGACAACAGAGACATAATCTAGTCAACAACTTCTCTTCCTGATCTCCACTTAAACGAAGGATTCAACGGCTTGGCATGGCCCAGAAGATGCAAAAAATCGTCGGATACAACATATACCATTTTCCACAGGCTCCTTTCAATTCCGACAACAACCAAGGTCGCATTTCCATGCTGGTATTTGAGATAATAGTGCATTATAGTGCTGTCGCAATCACTAGGCACACATTTTTCTTCCCACTACAAGAATCATGCCACGATCATTGTTTTTCTTTTGAACTCTTATACCCACCATTTCCGCCAAGCTCCAACACACCACCCGATCCACCACTCCACCCATTTAAGATGCCACACAATATAATTAATTACCACCTTTGAGATCAATGGTTAAAATTAGTTTAATATATCTGACGATGCAAGGCAAAAAAGTAAACAAAATAGTCAAGCGAACGGAGTCAAAATTTAAAAAGGTCTATCAACCTAATTATATGTATAGATGTTATTTAACCATATAATAACTATTATATTTCTTAGTTACGTCAATATTGTAAATTTATATATGTTATTTAACCATTTAATTGAAGTGCATGTTGTAACTATGGAGTACTCTTCGTCTACACTGAAAAGAAGAACAATGACCAAAAGCTAATGAAAAGCGTACATGAACAATGATACTGAGATGTAAAATGCAAATAATTCTGCCAAGCGGTAGCACATCATGTATGTAAAATCCGATGCAATTCTCTTTCAACTGCAAAGCAGCAATATTTTCATACTTTTTTTGAGTACGCGGCATTATCGTCAACATTTGGGAGGTTTTGGTTTGATGCAAATCCACTTGAGTTCGATAAATTTCGACAAGCTCTGTTAATGCTGTAAAATTCTTCACCCTGGCTATTCACAGAAGACTCCTCATAGAAAATATCACTTGAATTGATGATATTTTCAAACCTAAAGGTTACTTGTGAACAAGTCCATGGGACAAATGTGGGCTGACATTTATATCAAGAATGTTCTGGAAATTCATCAGAGGTCGGTTGACAGCAAAAGACATCACAAAATTTGTGACTGGAGACCTTTTGCATCAAACACCAACTCCTTTGTGTTAGGATTACATATATGACAGGCATGACTAGAGATTTTGGCACAATGAAGTGCAGATATAAATGATCCAGATCAGATTCATGGTCTTCACAGATCGGATTAACACAAGAAATTTCATAAAATCGAAAGAAAAGAGAGAAAATTGTATACATTTTTGCACTAGCGGCCTAGTGCTAGAATAGTACCCTGCCACAGTACAGATGCCAGGTTCGATTCCTGGCTGGTGCATTCATCGTTTTTTTATGAGAGATATTTTGTGATTACTTTTAATTTTGGTACTGAAAGTGTTTAAGGTCGATATGATATTTGAAAATTGTATTATAACATGTGTATGAAATTGATTTAATTTTTTTTTTTTCAAAATGGACTGTATTAATCATCACTTTCTCCTAAATATGTTTTAGGTTGTTTTCAGTGAAATTTTGTAACATTATATCTTGATATAATGTGGATATTATAGTTGGTTTTAATTTTTGAAATTTGGTTTTTGTGATTTATAATCTGTAAAGAATGAATTTCTGTGATAATTATATATGAACATATTTTGTAGCACTGTTTTGAACCAACTAGTGTGGTTCATCTTTAGGGAAATATGAGAAATCAGATCAAGGAAACAAGTTTAAATAGATGAAGAGAGGATCCAACTGGCACTTAAAATATAACATATAGTTTGACTAAGAAAAGGAAAAATATGAAATTATCTAATAATGTATTTATTATTAGTTTCATAACATAGTATAAAATTATATTATTATTATATTATATGTTATAAATATAATATATTTACTATTATATTTTAATTTTTTAATTAAAAGATATTCTTTAAAGAAAAATAGAAACAATAGTAATGGAAAATTAGGGTTAATGTAGTTATTCTTAGTTTTATATAATATAAATATAATTTTATTATTATAATATATCTTAAATTATTAATTAAAAAGCTATCGATCAAAGGAGATTAAGAATAATAATAATAATATTCAATTTTAGGGTTAATAAAAAGGTTAATTTTTTAAGGAATAATAAATAGAAGGATTAAAAAAGAGAAAAGAGGGGAGGGGCGCTAAAACTAAACATCGACTAAGGATGAAGGATCTGGATCCAACATCTGTTAATACTCCATCCATCATCTCTATTAAGGGTAACCGGTCTTTTCTCAATTTATAATGCTTCCCTTAACTTACGGTGATGAAAATGGTCAATCCTAGCAATAACCTTAGCCTCTTCAATGCAAATGTGATGTTTTTTCTTTATATCATGCTCTGCTAAGGTAGACGAGTGTGACCTTCCATGCTTAAGGTCAACCACATGCTCGTGAATCCATTGATTAATGGAACGAACGGTTTCACCAATGTATGGAGCCCCACAGGAGAAAGGAATTAGGTTAAAACCTTTACCATCTCTGGGGTTTACCGCATATTTTACCAACTTTGGACAACTCTAAATATTGTGTAGGGGCTTGAAATTCGAGGAAACACTATGCTTCTTAAGGATCCTAGTGATCCTATCAGTAGTCCCTTGAATAAACAGGAGGTGTACTCCAAGTAACAAATCACTTGAATATTTTTTATTCCTTGGACCTTTTTCCGCTTTTTGAAAAGCTCTAAGGCACTCAAACTTGCTATAACCCTTTTTATTGAAAATTTTCAAGAGGTGGGATTTTTCTTCTTCAAGATGGTGTTCATCCAAGATTCTTAATGATTTGGTAGCTAATGTGCTGAGAACACATAACTTTTGAGCCGGGAAATGATGAGAATCAACATGAACATATTTCTCAGTGTGTGTTTTATTTCTAAAGACCCGATGAGAAAAAGAGTTGCCATCATTTCTTGAAATAAGAATGTCGAGAAAAGGCAGACTTCCAGTAGCTTCACATTCCATAGTGAAATTTATGGAGTCATATTGATTGTTAAGATGATGGAAGAAAAGGTTCAATTTCTCCTTGCCATGACGCCTGGCAACAGAAGTGTCATCTTGATCTGAAAGGACTGTATTAGTTTTGATGTGCCAAGTGTCTTTTTAGTTATAAAACATGTGCATACTTGTCTCTTGATTTTTCCTAAGGATTGAGAATTTTAACTATGAATCGTAGATGATTTTAGTGAATTAGAAGCATGAAATGAGCACAAAATACACTGAACAATAGTGCAAAATAAAGAAATAAGTCACCACATAACATTTACACAACAAGCACAATGAAGCAGTTCACCCCTCCTGGGCTACATCTGTTGGTCTAGCTCCCAATGGCATGTCCATCTTTCATTATGCTCAAAAATTTTCAAAATACATGTAGTTACAGGGCTCTAATGGTTGTTTTCTCTGCATTAATGGCTCCAAAATGATACAATTAGTTTATATTGACTCTTAATTCACTCTGAATCGGCGAAAATTGAGCCTCCAACTCATTTTCCCAGTAACACCCAGAAAATATCCACTAATTGTGGAGGAATCCACTTAACTAGAGTCAAAAATGGCAAATTCGCACAAATTTAGGGCACACTCTAAAAAATCCGCCAGCACTAACCGTTTAAGTATAATGTTAGTGGTTGGGTGGCCACATGCCAACCCAAACCACATGGTCTACCTGCAACCGCAAGAGAAACCCACAGTTAACTGTATTAAACTTGAGTTATGGAGATCGTTAACCAAACTGTCATAGAAATAGCATGTGATAAGGTTAAAATTGTTGTGATAAATTTCACGGGTTATCAACTGTTGGAGCTTGCTGGCGATTATGTTTTATGTTGTGGTTTGTTCCAATGCCATGTGATAACCCACGAGACCGCTGGCAGGTTGGGACTGTCGGCGGTCCCTAACCCCCAATGTAAAATGTAACAAACCTTAAATATAACATGTGACTTTTAGAGATTAAGATCTTCTCGTAGCTCATTCGGTGTGGCAGGTGCGTGCTTTGTAAGAGGTTGCGGGGTTGAGCCCTACGGACCTCCATAAAATTTTTACACTAACACCTTGGGGACACGTGGCGGCCTTAGGGCTGGCCATGTGTCACCCTATAACTGGTCCTCCAAAAAACAACGTACAATCCACCAACAAATCACAATGTTCCACTTGTCAGCCTAGGATTGGCTCTGAGGAAGCTGATTGTGCACCCTCAATGTTGACTGGGCATCCCAGTTAACCCTATCCCAAAATTTAATTTTTTGGGAATTCGATCAGAATGCGATATCTCCCTCATACGACATCGGTTTTTTGAACCATTCACGGTGTTGGAATCAAGAAGACGAGATCTACGCAACCATCCTAGTTTCAACCCAATCCTATAACTTTCAATTTTGAACAAAATTTAGGAACTCTTGATCACTCCTCCTCATTGGAAGCTTTTGGACCCCAAAAGACTTGATTACCTGTTTAGTAGATGAGGGTACAACTCCCTCACCTTTCCAACCTCCATATACGTTTCCTTGCTTGGTTTAGTGCCTTTGAGCCCAAATCGAAGGTAGTCAGCACTTCCCCTCTTAGATTCTCTTTTCCTCCTGTCAAGAATTGTATCTTCCTTGAGCTCATCCAGAAATTCTGGTGATAAATCTTCAATAGAAGGCAGATGAACATCACTTCCTTGATCATCAATCAAAGGTGGCTCATACAAATGTAAGTTTTCAACATTAATAATTGAATACATTTGCATATATGAAGGAAATTCAAGCTGAAATGCATTGTTACCAACTTGCTTTGTGATCTTGAATGGACCATAGCGAATGGGTTTGAGCTGTTTACCTTCCCCTTGCATCCTTTCTTTGCTAATGTGCAACCATACCTCATCTCCCTCTTGAAACTTGTGATCAAATATATGTTTTTCATGCCTCTCCTTGTATTTTCTTTGACTTTTCTCAAGTTGTTCTTGAACTTGTTGATGTATAATATGAATTTTCTCAATGAACTTTCAAGCCTTGTCAATATCAGTATGGCCATCTATTACAACATCCTTTCCAAAGATGAAGTCTAATGGCGATTTTGGAAAATACCCAAAGCATACTTAAAAAGGTGATGTTTGAGTTGAAGAGTGCTTTGCCCAGTTTTAAGCATGCTGAATATAATTCAGTTGGTCGTCCCAAAACTTAGGATGTTTGCTGCAATATCCTCTCAATAGATGCACACATTTTTATCATGCATCACGCCCGGTGTGCATGAGAATGGTTTGCGCACTGCAAAAGATAAAAAATTATGTGTTCGCGGTGTGTTGACGAATATCTCTGCCCTGGGGAAGATATTTAGGTCAATGCACTGGAAGACATTATAAATGGTCAAAATTGTGGTCCTGTAAATGACTGCACCATTGACCATGTACTATTGTTGGTCGGGTGGTGCACTGACCAAAATATCCACCCTGGGCCGGATCTTTTACTCAACGCACCACCAAACATAATTACATGGTCAATGGTGCGGTCCTTTAAGCAACCGCACTGTTGACTATGTAATGTTGTGAGCAGGCGGTGCGCTCACCTAACTATTCGCCCTAGGACAGATAGTTTAGTCAACGCACTGCCCTCCCGACACTGGTCATAGTCAACGGTGCGGTCGATTAAATTACCGCACTGCCTTGTTAGATTTAAAATTATACATGGTGCATGTTTTTTTGGTACTGCACAAAAACACGGTGCAGTTTCCATTAACATTGTTCGTAGTGCAGCCTGTAAATTTACAGGAAGCACTACGAATGGTGCAAGCTGAACGGGCTCGAGCACACCACGCATAATTTTTTTTTTTTTACCAGTTAATTTTTAGGTTTTTTGAAAATATCTTCCACTAAAACTTTAAATTATTGAGAAACAATTAAAATACCTGTACATTTTCACGTCGAGGAGGCATATTTGCTGAGGAATTGGAGAAACCAAATTTTCCCACCATTTTCGAAAACTCAAAATCCACAAGGTGGGCAATGGACAGCAGCAGTGTGTGCAATGGGAGCACCGATGGCAGGGCGCCTCACACAAGACAAATTCACACCGGTGCTTGAGAGGTCTAGAGCATTGAAGAAGTGAAAATGACATTTTTATAGCTAGTATTTTTTTTTTATTTAACCCTGTTTTGGTGCCCGGGTGTTTGAGAAACATCAGGTGGTATTTTCGATGGTGCATCGCACATCATTACGGTGCATTGATTACTTAGATGCACCAGGCTTGTTTCTGCATATATCATCGGTGGGCTATAGCACTTAGACGTACCGAGTGAGTTTGTACAGAGAGCACGGTGTCTCGGTGTGCCAATTTTTAGTACACACTGATTTCTTTTGATGAAGATGCACCGATGTGGTTTGTGATGAGAAACACACCAGACAAAAAACATCCGCAAAAACCTCCACCCGCCAACCTCCTCTAGAGACCTCTACTACAAATGGATATCTGTGATATTTTTATAAGGGGTTCCTCAAAACATCCTCTAGAAGGTATTTTCCTTGTAATGAAATGAGGGATCCTTCCCTAGATCCACAACTGCCAAATTATCTAGACAACCGTCTGTATTGATCCTATCCACTGAACTATATTTTTTCTAAAAGATTTTGAGAGGTTCGTTTTCTTCATTAAACTCATCATCATGAGAATTCAATGAATAATCATTTGTTTCTATTTTTTTATATTCTTTTACCTTCTCTTTTAACAAATTTCTAGTGCGACTTTTGCAATTCCACATTGTATGCCAAATTTTCCTATAGTATTAGAATTCAAGATCACTTTTATTTTCATTTATCTTTCCCACCCTTGTCCTTGAAAACAATGCATTTTCTATTTGCGAATTTCCTTCTTTATCCTCTAGTTTTAGCTTATTTTCCTCTGCCAAAAGTGTTGCAATTGTCTCACCTAATGTGGCTAAAATTGTCTCGTCTAATTTATGTGAAGACATTTGACTTAACCTAAAGACAACATTGTTAAAACTTGAAGGTAAACTATTTAATAATATGGATTTTTCATCTTCGCCTTCTACCTTATAACCAACTTAATTTAATTGTCTTATAAGTGACATTACATTATTTACATGATTGGATATTGATGTTTTTTCACTTAATTTAAGTCTAAACAACTTTAGTTTTATGGAGAATTTTTCATTTGTACCTTTAGCACCAAATAGTTTAATCAAGTGTTCCAATATTTCTTTAGATGGTTTAGTGAGATCAATATGGTTCAACTGTGAATCTGAAAGAGCAAGTGTGATTATGGACTTAGCTTTGTCATTGCAGAAATTATACAACTAGCATGTATATCATGGATTCACCAAAGCTAACAATGAACTAAAGTTAAATACTGAAATGCTTCTACAAATCTTTTGCAGAATTAAAAACACATTTTCCAATCACATGAAGTAAAGAAGAATAAAATCAAACCACAACCCAAATAATTTCCCAGGGAAAGCTTGTTTCTCGAAACCCCACTATATTCTATTTTATATTCAACATGGATCATGAAACAATTACATACAAAACGCTTCTCACAAGAGCCCTCCAGTACTCAGCTAATTGTCTCACACTTTCATACATAAAACTGACCAATACTTAGCCAATTTACTACCTCCAGACGACTTGCCTTGCTTGCGCAATCCCTGATGAATGCAATCCCCAAAGAATAGGAAATTTTGCCTTCCTTGACTACGCAAGTATCATGGGTACTCCAATGGGTGTTTGGTTGCATGGGTACAACCCAATAATCCTACATTTGATATTCAACTTCCCTTTCACCTAGATCTCAACTGGGTTTCCACTAGATCTGACATGCATGCAGCTAATAATAGTAAATCCTCACTTGCATGTGAGATCACTGATTGTGAATTAATTAATATTTAATTCACTTGATCTCTCAATAGTGTATCAAGAAGTTACAACTAGCACAACTGAGTTTAACTCACTTAACTAAGTTAAACTGATTACAACCTACATCAACTAATGCACCAATGCACTTCAAACTTTGTTACAACTAGAATTACTTTGCATGCCACACCAACTACCTCTAACTCCAAATCCACTAGTTAACTGAGTTGATCACTCTCGGTTAACTATTAAAAGTTATTTTGAGATTTATATTACATTTTATTGTCCATCTTAATTAAGGGATAACTAAAATAGACATGCACCAAAAATAGCATTGTGGTCCCCACCCTATTGTAGGTGCTTAATGCACTAGGCGTGGGTGCTGAAATTTTCTTGTTGAATCTCAACACTCCCTCTCAATAAGAAAGGGAATATCCTTCACCCCTATCCTGTCTCTATGGTATTCTAATTTTCTTCTAGTGAGCACCTTCGTCAGAATATATGCATCCTCATATTTCATGGGAATTCACTGAAGAAACATTATTATTCTCTACACACAATCTCTGAGATGATGGTACCAGATATCTATGTGCTTGGACCTATCATGAAACATAGGATTAATCGAGATTTTAATGCAACTATGATTATCACAATGAATCAATGTTGGATCCATCTGAGAACCAAAAAAACCAACCAATATCTTTCTCATCTAGATAGCCTCACATGTAGCTTGACTTGCTTCCATGTACTCTACTTCCGCTAAACTGAGTGCCACGGATAGTTGCTTCCTGATGTACCAAGAAACTACTATTGATCCAATGCTAAAGATCCCTCCTGATGTACTATTTCTATCTGATGGACTGCCAGCCCAATATGCATCTATGAAGCCTTGAAGCTTCACTCCCTCTGTACATCTATACCATAGACCATACTTAGATGTGCCCCTCAGGTATCTCAAGACATGCTTCCCTGCCTTCCAAAAGAGCTTGGTAGGCTTAACTATAGCTTGAATCAATTGGTTAAATGTGTAGAAAATGTATGGTCTCATCTTCACAAATTACATTAGTGAACCCACTAACATCCTGTAGACAGTAGCATCCACACCTCTCCAGAATTAACATCCTCTTTCCTCTAATTTCCTGGAAGAGGAGTATCAATGGGTTTGCAGCTCTCCATGTGAAACTTACCGAGTATCTCCTTTTCATATTTTCCTTGAGACACAAAAATTTCACCATCCTGCTATCATATTTCCAATCCAAGGAAATAATGAATGAGTCACATGTCCTTCATTTAGAACTCCCTTGCAAGATCATCCTTGCATGAGTGTATCAGCTTCTCATCACTATTCAAAATTAGATCATCAACATAAAGAACAATAATCAATAGCTTACCCTCAACCACAATCTAGTACAGGTTTTCATCTGCTTCACTTTTGGTGAAGCCCAGTCTGGTGAAATAGTTGTATATCTAAGTGTACCAAGCACGAGGTGCTTGCTTCAACCCATACAGTGCTCTTTTCAGTCGGCACACATGCGAATCACTGTTGAAGATCTCAAAACCTTCAAGTTTCACTATGTACACCTCTTCCTCAATGATCCCATTGAGAAATGCATTTTTCACATCCATCTGATGAATGCGCCAGCCCATCTATGGTAAGAGTGCAAGGACAGATCTTATGGAAGAGTACCTTGCAATGGGTGAAAAAGTCTCATCATAATTGATCCACTCCATTTCTGAAAATCCGTGGGCCACAAATATGGCCTTGAATTTCTCCACACTCCCATCAGCAGCTTTCTTTACCTTGTAGATACATCTCGATCCAACCACTGATTTCTCGACTGGTCTTGGGACAATCTCCCATGCACTATTCTTGACAATGGAGTCATACTCCTCCACCATTGCATCAACCCAAGTTTGTTGTTGCACTACTTCCTGAAAGGATATGGTTCATTCACAATACATTTTCTCATAAGAGCCATGTATCCAGTAAATCGTCCAAGAGATTGTCTCTATCTGTGATGTGAAGTAGGGGCTCCTACATTCTCCATAACATCAAGTCTCAATCTATCAGCTTCTGTGGTGTGCCTTCTGAAATTTTTGATGGATGGCTCTGCATGAGCGTTTTCCTCCGCTCCATGATACTCCGCATATGGTTGATCCACATATTGAGGCTCATTTTTTGGAACCAACAGTTCCTCCTCTACATGCAAGTCCAGCTCCCTCTCAAGGGACAACCGCATGGCTTCCTCCTCATCAAATTTTATATCTCATTGCACAACAGTCATTCTGTTGTTTTGAAAATACACTCTATAATTATGGGGTGTTTTAGTGTACCCCACAAAAATCCCAATCTCAGCTACCGGTTCCAGCTTCTTCCTACCGTATTTGGTCACATGCACATAAACAGATGAGCCAAAAATCTTAAAGTGTGAAATATCAGGTTTCTTACCAGTGAACACCTCTTAAGGTGTACTCATGTCAAGTATCCTATGAGGATAATAGTTTTGCACAAATACTGCAGTGTTGCATGCTTCTGCCCACAGATGCATCGCTTGGCCTTGATCATGCAACATCGCTCTTGCTGCAACCATGATCATTTTTTTCTTTCTTTCCATGACCCCATTCTACTATGGGTTATGAGGCACTATGATTTCTCTTTGAATTCATTCTTTGTTGTAGAATTTCTTGAATTTTTTAGAGATGTATTCTCCACCATTATTTCTCATAAGAGCCTTCACTTGCTTCCCTGAATCTTTCTCCACCAGTGCCTTAAACTCAAGAAACTTAGAGAATGTCTGATCATTTTTCTGCATGAAGAAGATCCAACACTTACGAGAAAATTCATCAATAAATATTACATAGTACTTATGTTTTTTTTGTTAAAGCAAGAGACAATGGTCCTCACACGTCCATGTGAACTCTCTCAAGGATCCTCAAAGCTCAATTATCCTTCTCATGAAAGGTGTCCTTTACATACTTCCCCATGGTGCACCCCTTGCATGTATCTAACTGAGCAAGTGTTCCCATTGGAAGTCCTATAGAAATATGTTGCATGAATTTCAAGGCTGCATGGTGTAGATGGCCCAATCTCCTGTGCCATAACTCACCCTCAACTGGGCTCACCACTTTGTCCGCCTTTCCCATCATTCCTACACAGCCATCTACCTCCAGCTTGTAGATATTCTTAACTTAAATCCCTATCCTCTTGGCTTTTACTATTGTTTTGTGTCGCGAGAAGGCTTTTCCTTCACTAAAAACAACATCATAGCATCTATCCTCCAACATTGCGACTAAGACTAAATTTTTCTTCAAACCTGGTACATGCATTACATATTTTAATTGAAAGGGTTTACTTGAATGCCTCTGGAAGGTAATGATACCAATCTTGGTAGCACTGTACCACCTGTAATTTCCCATTTCAATATGCATCTGGAGTTCCTTCTCCTCCAAGTCACTAAAAATTTCCTTGTCTCCCGTCATGTGAAAGGAAGCGCCACTATCAAAATACCACACAGATCCCAATTCAATTGACACCATGCATGAAATCAATGAGAAGTATGGCTCAAATTGTGAGGCCAAAGCCTCACCAGCTGTAGATCCTCCAGCCTTCTTGTTCTTATTCTTTTGTGGATAGTTAGTAGCAAAATTTCCATGCTCATGACAACGAAAACACTTCACCTTGGACATGTACTTCTTCTTGCCATTCTTGGACTCGCATTTGGAATGGAATTTATTTCCCTTCCCCTTCTTCGCATTGGCATCCAAAGCACAATCTTATTCATCCTCATGCTTGGATGAAGATCCATCTCTGGTATTTCATTTAAACTACTCCTGCACCAAATCTGACCATAGTCGTTCCTAATATGGAAATGTTTCCCATCCATTGACAGAGTCTTCATAACTATGCCAACTCTTAAGAAGTCCTAGGAGAGCTAGGCTCCCCAAATCATCATCCACGAATGTTATTCCAACGCTTTCCAAATCATCTCGACATTGGACAAACTTTGCTAGATATTTTGGAATGGTGTCTCCCTTTTCTATCTTGACCTTCCTGAGTTTATCTTTGAGTGTCAATTTCTTATGGTCATTGCTGCTATGGAATAGATCCGTCAAAGCCTTCCACATTTCATATGTTGTGGCTTTCCCATGGAGGATTGAGACAATGTGGTCTCGTACTCCCTCCAATGGGATCCTCCTCGCCTTTGTCACTTTCTTTTTCCATGCATCAAGATTTGCAGCATCTGTCACAGTGGGTTTAGGAATTTCATGGTCGATGAATTCCTTCAAGTCATTGCCTTGGAGTACTGCCTTCATCCTATCCTTCCAAGAAATATAGTTTGAGTTGCCATCGAGTGCATACTCCAACCTTAAGCCTTTAAAATCCATTTCGATCTTGAATTAGTTGTAGCACCAAGAAAGTCTTTCTGCAAATTTGAATTCTATCCAGTCACAAACTCAACTCCTCCTTCACAATTTTGATTTATTGTGCTTTGATACCATGTAGAAATTATACAGCAAGCATGTATATCATGGATTCACCCGATCTAGAAATGTACTAAAGTTAAATATTGAATCTCTTCTACAAATATTTTGTGGAATTAAAAACACAATCTCCAATCACATAAGTAAAGAAGAATCAAATCAAACCACAACACAGATAATTTCCCATGGAAATATTGCTGCTCAAAACCCCACTATCTTCTATTGTATATTCAACATGGATTATGAAACAATTACATACATAACTCTTCTCACAAGAGCCCTCCAGTACCCAGCTAATTGTCTCACATTGTCATACATAAAACTGACCAATACTTAACCAATTTACTGCCTCGAGACAACCTGCCTTGCTTTTGCAATCCTTGATAAATGAAATCCCCAAAGAATAGGAATTTTGGCCTTCCTTGACTGCGCAAGTATCATGGGAACTCTAATGGGTGTTTGGTTGCATGGGTGCAACCCAATAATCCTACAAGTGATAGTCAACTTCCCTTTCACCTAGATCTCAACTGGGTCTCCACTGAATCTAACATGCATGCAACTTATAATAGTAAATCCTCAGTTGCATGTGAGATCACTGATTATGACTTAATTAATATTGAATTCACTTGATATCTCACTATTGTATTAAATAGTTACAACTCGAAGAACTGAGTTTAACTCACTTAATTGAGTTAAACTGATTACAACCTACATCAACTAATGCACCACTGCACTTTGAACTCTGTTACTACTAGAATTACTCTGCATGCCTCACCAACTACCTCTAACTCGAAATCCACTAGCTAACTGAGTTTATCACTCTCAGTTAAATATTACAAGTTATTTTGAGATTTAGATTACATTTTATTTCCCATCTTAATTAAGAGATAACTAAAATAGACATGCACCAAAAACACTGTGGGCCCCACCCTAGTGTAGGTGCTTAATGCACTAGGCGTGGGTGCTAAAATTTTCTTGTTGAATCTCAACAATCATCTAAAATTTTCCATTCAAGTAACTGTTTGGCATCTGTAGGTGTCACTTTAGTATCGTTCACTATGCCCCATAATTTTTTTCATTAATTACATATGTACTTTTACATTCCATGAGTGGAAATTTAAGCCACTAAATATTTCTACAACCATGAATTCCATGATAAAAAAGTATTAAAACTAACAGAAAATTATCTTTAAATTTTAAAGCTGAAATACCTTTCTTTGTGATTATCGTACCCCCTTTGTAATTAAAAAAATGCATTAACTACTTTTTGAAGATGACACATCGTGTAATGGAGACCCGGACTCGGATACCAACAACCCCACCACGGGTTTCAAAGCCACTTTTACAGGTCCACACAAACTCTTACATGCCAACAATGGACTCCTTGCAATTCAAATTGTCAATTAAAAAATGCTCCCTTTCCAAAGCTCCTACAATATGCTACTGTCCTCGAAAATCAAGGTAGGGGAATATAAATTCATTCATCAGAACCAGGCTCTCAAGTTTGTCCAATAATTGTTACAAATTGTCTTGACATATCTCTCAACATGGTTCTCAAAGGCAGAGAGTATAACATCAATCCAGTTTCGTGGTCACTAGCCAAAGTTTTGATCAGATTCAACACGGAGTAAACGCGTATGTGATTGCATTAAATGTAGGCTCTTCTGCCTAAAGTTGGCACTCGACCAACAAAACTCAACTCCTTGTGATTTCTTAGACACACACAATTTGCAACACATGAAATGGCATAAGGAATATAGATCGAGTTCTTCAACTCTAAATAGATAATTCTTCTAATTGATAGATTGCCACACATAGATTTATAACTTTAAATATTTATCAAAACCTCCATCACACATCAACCAGAATACAATACGCAAACCTCACTTGTCTCTACTAGTCGATCTAACTCTGATACCAAGAAAGAATGATTGAAAGAACAAATTTTAAATGAAACAAAGGTATGGATGCGTCAACACACACACACACACACAAATTAC
This sequence comes from Pinus albicaulis, assembly GCA_034641835.2. Lineage (NCBI taxonomy): Eukaryota > Viridiplantae > Streptophyta > Pinopsida > Pinales > Pinaceae > Pinus > Pinus albicaulis. The sequence continues at coordinate 541,102,222 of CM076584.1, read as the reverse complement.
ATTCAATCATTACTCTATAATATATAATTTCTGAGATCTAACTTATTCCTAATTTAGGAGGAGAGGTTGAGAGAATTTCTCAACCATCACCAACTACTCACAAACCAAATTCTCATATATGGAATGTAAGTATTAACTCTAAGTATTCACTATTTTGTCTTTACATGATATATTGCCCGTAGTGATTTGATTGTGTGGTATGTATAACTGCAGTGGTTGTTGTAATTGATGGAGGTATTTTGTATTATCAAAATCAATTCTGAAAGAACTAGTAGGATTTGAAAATGATTATGTGAAGTATAAAGATAAATATTTTTGGAAGGAAAAGAAGAAAAATAATTTTTAATTGTTTGGGAGGTTAACTGAAATTTCAATGTGGACACATTGAATACAAAATTAAATTGTGTATTCAATGTGTATCGATTTTGTGATAAACCATAGTGAGATTAACTAGAAATACATAAAAATTTGTATATATTTTTAATGTGCATAAGTGCATACACTTTTGAGTAAACCTATAAAAGAAATAAGTTGAAAATGTTATTTAAAAAAATAGTTTTCCTTTTCCTTTAAAATTAATTTCTAATTTTATAATACTAATTATCATTTTTATTATTTCATATCTCAAGTTTCTCATAATAAAAAATTATATTTAATTTGTATGGTTGAGAGTATTCAAACTATTATATCACTAGCTTGGCATTAATTATCTTAATTGAGTAAATGACTAGCTTGGCATTAATTATCTTAATTGAGTAAATGACTTGATTTCAGGGAATTTATTATGTGTCTAAAATACAACATAACCTTCTAGACATATTATGATTGATTTACATACTTATTTCATTTGGTGGTTTCTTATTATTATTATTATTATTATTATTGGTTCTTTAAAAAAAAATAGCATATTAATATAGATGATAGCTCACCATTTGACAATTGTACCTTAACATCTTGATTTGGGTTGACATTAGATATATGATGTGGCATATATATGGTGCAAAGTAGGTTAAATGTGGTAAAAGTAGCAAGAGGCAACAACAAATACTTGTTGCATGTTTTCACTATCTCTTTGTTTTTTTTCTTGGAATGAGACATTGAGAGATTTATGACCTTTACAACCTTACCTTCAGACTTCCAATTCGTGTAGTAGATTTCCCACCTCACACTTGAATACAAGATTTGAACCTAAATATATTACAACTTAGAATTTAAGCATAAACACATTACTATCCCTTGCATAGAAAGGGATAAGAAACACATGGAGTGAGTTGAATGGATCTTCTATTGGTTCATCATGGATCATCCATGAAAAACATCCAATCTTTAATATGTGACTACTCTTATTCACTTTGACATTTCATTTCCTATGCTTATGAGATATTGGTGTTAAATAGATTTGAAATAACACACTTGCAACATACTTGTATAAAAAAACTATCTTAAATCCAAATCTATCAAAGTCAAAAGTTGTAAATTATTTAATCATTTAATATAAATTTATGTCACAATGCAAATAAAAATAACAAAATTTTATTATATTCATAATATTTCTATTTTTATGTTAATATACTTATACATATCAAATCTCTCTTTTATTTATAATAATACTATACTATTATTATTTATTGCAAACATTATTATTATTTTTACAATATTACTATCACATTAAACTAATATTAATACAAAAATAAAGTTAAACATCTATTAAAATTTCCAATTGTAAATAAACGAATAAGTACTAAGGCATTAATAAAAAATAAAGTTAAACATATATTAAATTTGCAACGTAAATAAACGAATAAGGACTAATTCATCAATGAATTATGTGAGACTAGTATGTGATGTTACAAAAAATGTAAATCGAGTTTTGTGAAAAAGTTGCAACGCAAATAAAAGCTATCAAAAGCCATTTGTCTCATAACAACTTATCTTTTGACGGCCCCAGCAAATTTAAACGATTTATATACCTCCCAATTATATACGATTTCATTTTTCGTACGAGGCATTTGGTCTGATTCTCGCTTTGGGTGCGAGAGCCCCTAGTTCAATTCTTGCAATATCCCCCTTCATCGCTTTCCAGGAAATGTCGAGTATTCTCGTAGTACTAGTGAAACATGCCAATACCAAAATATATTAGCAGGTAGCAGGAAATGTCGCGTGCGACGAACCCTAAAAGTAATACAAAATTTCACTACAAGTGAACGACAGAAGTCGCCAAAATATATTATTACCGGTGAACCCTAAAAGTAATCCAAAATTTCACTACAAGTGAGCCCTCTACCAAAATACATACCAGTAAACCCTAAACGTGTCACAGCCTTGCAGAAGTTTTTCGAGAGACTATAACAGTACGAGTAAACTCTAAAGGTATCACAGCCTGTAGAAGCTTTTCGAAAAATATATTTTACAAAGTGAAACTGAACAACGAGGTTCCACAGAGATTTGAACTCAATGTCCAATGTCCTCACTAGACCATGGAACCACATTTTTCCATGAGATGCTGCCTCTAGAAGCTTTCTAGGAAATATTGGAAATTATAACAGGCTACATAAGCTTTTTCGAAATACGGGGCATTTACAGGATTTTTCTTGGACCTCTCGTGCCTCAAGCCAATTTTTTATGTGCCTAGTTTATTTGATAAATACGAGGGGTTATTTTTATGTTATTTTTATGTTGCACGAGTTTTAAGTGGGTACGAGGAACAAGCATCCGGTATTGCTAGAAATTTTGTTCAAATTTACACAGAAATGTCAAGTTGGGAGCAACAATAATATAATATATATTAAAAATAAAATAAAATAATTTCTTTATTTCCATCCAAAACTTGCCAATTAAATTCCATTATGCATATTCTATCTTGCACGGAAATATGTAAAAAATTGAACTTTGAGACACTGCTAGAAAAAATCAAAGTATTAATCCATCAACAACTTGCCAATGAAATTCCTTGCTAGTAAAGAAACATGTGGAACTCCTAAACTGGAAAAAAAAGTTATTATTACTTGATTATTATGTGATTTCATGCAACACTATATTATATTCAATTTCGAAATTCAAGTTTGGAAATTAATAAAATGAAAGTGACTTTCTCTTTCAGACCATCATTGTAATTTGTTGAATTTTATCATTAAAGCTTCAAGATAGGCTTCAAGAATGTAGAGTTATTTACAATTGTTGAACTTCAAGATTTGCAACAAAAGCTGCCAAGGAATGACTGGCAACTATGTATATTTTGTTGAAATCTTTGGTAGATCTCCACATTTCTATTACTTTACAGATCTCATGTAGTCCAGCCCCCTAACCTATCATGTATCCTTATAAAATAAACAAATGGTACCTTCTATGCTCAAAATAGGTACGCAAAACGTGTAATGAAGCTCTCGAAAAGCTCCAAAGTACTCTTTGAAGCTCCCAACGATTTTGGAAAGTTTCCTACAAGCTCCCAAGCTTCCAGAAGCGCGGGAGCGTGCGGTACGTTCTCTCTAGTGGCTAGGAGTGGTACCTGTGCTACTATGGGTTATTCACAGGATTGAACTTGGGACTTCTCGCACTTTAAATCAACCTTTTATGTGCCTACCAAAATACATTAGCAGTACCAATGAATCGTAAAAGTCCTAACATCCTATAGAAATTTTTTGTGCTTCCATAATCAACATTGTCTCAATATCAACACTGTCTCAGTGCTTCCATAATACAATGAGCTCAATTCTGTGTATGCCATCACTAAAGAAATTTGAATTCTATCCTATGAAGTTGACAGTGCTAGGAATCTAAAAAGAAGAAAGTTCTCCCTAAAGATATGAAATATAAGGAACCGAGTAAGTATTGATACTACAAACTAAAGGTATGAAATCACAAGGTACGTATATAAGCATAATCCTTGTTTCTATATATTCTAAGGTCGGAAATATACTATTAGAATCCTAATCCTCTCTCTCTAGGATTTACAAAGTAATTTATATATAAAATAAATATCTTCTTGTCAAAATTAGTTAATCCTAGATATCTTAGAATTTTGTACCTCATGACTGTATAAAAGATCTAACTTGAGAAAATTAAGTTATTCTCTTATCACATGGTCTTTCTTGAGAATATGTATTGTAGGTATATCATGACTTATATTACTAATGATCAATAAGGGAATCACAAGAGGGTTTGTCGAGAACAAAGGTATATCTTAAATTTCATTAGAGGAATTTTGAGGTCTAAAATGGGCCTCCTAAGAAAAATGTACAACCAAAATGAACTTTATAAGAACCAATAGGATTTAATATGATGATGTTAACCATGGGAGATGATTCATCATTTCTTAAGTAAAAGGGTAAAAATATTAAAAACAAATAAAACTTCCTAGACCACCTTAGTAGCATTTCCAAAGATATACAATTTACAATGGAAGGTGAAGAAAACAACCACATCCCATTCCTTGACATTCTCCTCTCAAGAAATGAAAATAGATCCCTTGGACACAAATTGTTCAGGAAGAAATCACACACTAACAATAACCTACATGCGGATTCACATCACTACCCTGCCTAGAAGATGGGGGTTTTGTTGACTCTTTTTACACGAGCTTTCAGAATATCGGACGATGCTCATGTTGAAGAAGAAATAAAATATCTAAGAATATCGTTCATAAATCTCGGATATAGTAATAAAGACATTAACAGATCTATTCAAAGATCTAGATCTGGTAATAAAATAATTACAATTGATAATTCCTCAACAACAAAAGTATATCTCCCCTATATCTAAGGGGTCACAGAAAATATGGCCAAATTTCTAGCCAAGATGGACATTAAGGCATCCTTCAAACCTCTAATGACCATCAGACAGAGGATGAAATCTGTCAAAGATGACCCTGACCGCCTCCAACAAAAAGGGGTTTACAAAATTAATTGTTATTGTAGAGAATTTTGTATTGGGGAAATAGGTAGGACCTTCAAAATAAGGCTTAAAGAACATGGTGCTGACATCAGACTTGGAAGAACCAAAACCTCGGCTTTGGCAGAACACTCAAATAAGACATGTCACCACATATGCCTTGAAGAGGTAGTGGTCATTACCAATGAAAAGCATCATTTTACGCGTAAAGTGCGTGAAGCCCTGGAAATCATTAAGCACCCACACAACCTCAATAGAGATGGAGGCTTAGAAGTTAGCAGGAATTGGACCCATGCTACTTACCGCAAATAAATTGCCCCCCCTGAACTGTTTGTCGACACCTTGTCCATCCTCCCACTCGTCATTGTCCTTGCACATTTTTCTGTCACATCTCATTCACAATAATGCTCCTCCCCTCACGCCATCCACTTGCCCTCTATACTTCTAATTTATTTCTCTCTTAAAATCCTTTCCTTGCACCCTTCCTTCCCATTAACTTGCTACCTTTATAAACATCTTTTATATATTAAAATACACCTAAATCACTTCTTAGACCACCTTTCTTTCTTTTTAATAAAATCTAACAAAATAAAAAAAAAACCACTTTTCTTAATTAATAACCCCTTCTAATATTAATAACAATGAACTCCACATTATCACAAAATTTAGAATTATTTATAGGTTCCCATTATAGCATAGGTTATCCTTTTAATTACAAAAAAATAAAAATATATTAATTAATTAATTAATTAATATATCTATTAAAAATAACCTAAACATTTCTTAGATCCTTAGTTTTAGTAACATCAATTTCAAATATTTATAAATACCAAATATCTCTAAATAAATATTTAGTATTAATAAAAAAGGAAAATACAATTTTTTTAAAAATAAAATTTTAATAAAATAAATAACCTCTTCTAATATTAATAAATAACAAATACTAAAAAATCTAGAATTATTTATAATTTCCCATTATAATATAGGTTAGTTGCTTTCCATATTAAAAAATATCTATCAAATAACCTAAAATTTTCTTTCAAATATTTATAAATACCACTAATATTTAGTATTAGTAAAAAAAAATTAATTTTTTTTAATAAAATCAATTCTAAAATAATAGCAAATAAAAAATTCAATAAACAATAATATTAAATGTGTCATAGTTAAAATCAGAATTAAAATTTGAAAAACTAAAATAAATAACTAATTAATAAAAAATTAAAAATTAAGAATTGGTCGGCTCTCTCATCTCCTTCTTTCATCTATTTATTTACCCTAATCTCTTCTCTTCTTAGCAGGTTTTTCCTAAAGATGAGTCTTGATTTAGACTCAAAACGTCGACTAAAAATGAAGACTATGGATATTCTAAGTTTTGCATCTCAAAATCTACACCACAGAAACCTCCAATCTATCATAATAAAACTAATTTTTCAACTCGTATGTTGAACTTATCTCCCAAATTTTTTACTCAATTTCCGAGCGGAATTACTCGTTGGATGAAAAATTTAATTCATTATCTAAAAAGTACCCATGTTGCATACTTTTGATGGACCTTTCTACGCGAAAAATAAGAAATACATGAAAAAACGTTATTCCAATCACTTTTTTCATATATTTCTCATTTTTCGTGTAGCAGGGTCCACCGAAAGTATGCAACAGGTGTAATCCTTGGATGAGAAATTCAATTTTTCATCCAACGATACTCCCACTCGAAATTTGAGTAAAAAATTGGGAGATAAGTTGAAAATACGATTTGAAAAAATACTTTTTTCTTTTTTCTCTCTAAAATTTGATGATGTAATCAAATCTTATTTTATTTTTTCCACTATTATTTTATAATTTCCTTAGGAGGCTCATTTTAGACCTCAAAATTCTCCTAATGAAGGCTTTGTTAATTCTCTTTGATCTACACTACTAACATCTATTATATTTAGATCTCTTGAATCTTAAAAGATTCTTGCTTGGGGTGATTCATCATCTAATGAATCTACCCACCTTATACATTTCTAATTGTTTGCATAAAAGGAACCCTAAAGGGTTCTCTAAAAACCCTAACCTAGGGAATGTTGATAATGTATGAAACCCTAAAACCTATTTCGGGTTACTAATGAATAAATTTCTATATTGATTGATATATTGATAATGTCGAGTTTGGGGTTTTGATAAGATCATGGAAACTCTAAACTTGTTGGATTCAAGATTATTTTGGTCAAAATATCGAACCTTGAAGTTTGATATAATAAGGGTGTGACCGTGGACTGAAACCTTAGGTTTTGGTTAGCTCTATAGGTAAAACCCCTGTTATGGAAAGTCCTAGAAGTGAAACCCTAGGTATATTTTCTCTTCATCAAATCCCTAGCCTAGTCTAGGAATATATGTGTTTGATGTATAAATGTTGACTAACATGTGATGTGTTTATAATGGTGATCTCCTAGATATGTGTGTTGAACTATTTTTCCAATGGTCCTAAGAATCTAGGGTTTGGAAAAAAACCCTAGTCAAAGCTTGAAAGATCTAGGATGATGATTAAATTCTCTTGTATGTATGTTGATTTGAATCTAAATGATGTGTGTTGAGAATTTATAGATGGTGAATCTACAATTTACATCGAATCCTAGTGGAAGTTACTTATGATGTGTTCTAGGATCTATATTAAACCCTAGTAGAATATCTTTATGATACGTTTTGATAATTGATTTGAAATCTAGAGTCTACAACTAACTCTAGTGAAATATGATCATGTCTGAGTTGTGATTAATCTTGATTGACTATGTTGTAGGAAATCTAGAAATTGTATGAATTCCTAGTGGAAAGTCTAACATCTAAATTTTAAAGGTAGTTAAATATATTGATTGGTTCTAGGGTTTTCTATATGTTGTAGAAAGGTATGTTATACCTTTGAAGAAACATTGAAACCCTAGATAGAATAAAAGACATTGTGAAGTAATCTAGGGTTAATGGTAAAATTCCCTAGAAAAATGCTAAAGAGTATATGTCTCTAGTTTGAAAATGCTTTCGTGATTCTGAAATGGCTAAGTTTATGCTTCTATAGTTTTGGTTTTACTTGTTTTCTAAAGTTATGCAGGTACATGATGAGTATGAGAAGCTAATAAGTATGATGAAAATGATGGAATACATAAAATATTCTCGAACACCGGATAGAAGAAATCTCCCTACATTAAGAGGAAGCCTAGATAGAAGAACTATCTCTAGTTAAGAGGGAGGGCATAACAAGGTTTCTGGTTGGAGAATATGTTATAGAAATATTTTTTACCACATGTGAAGTAGGAAGAGGAAGATTTTCTTAAATGATTCCATTGATAGTACTACTAAATTTATTTGAAATTCAACATCAAAACCGTGAAGTTTGTTTATACATTTGAAATTATTGATGATTGGGGTTTTCATTTGCACAGGTGAATATCTCGAAGGACTTGATAGCATGTTGGTTGCCAATCAATTTAATTGGGAGAGATTGGTTATTTTTGATCTACTGGATTAAGGTGTGTTGAGGCTTTTTGAGTGAAGCATTGCTCGAGGGTTTCTGAGTGAAGTATTTCCTGAGGCTTTGTGAGTGAAGCATTTCCTAAGGCTTTCTGAGTGAAGCATTGCTTGAAAATGTTGTGTTCGAGCTTTGTGAGTAAAGAATTGCCTAGAAAGACATCAGGTCAACACTTTGTGTTGATGTATGGTTGGGAGGGTGGCATCGGGTGGATGTACACCTAGTTCCCTAGGTTGATGTTTAGTAAGTAAGCCTCATAGTACCTATAGAGGCTAAAAGCTTTAGTCCATATTAATCCCACTTAAATAGATTTCCTTGGTCAAGAATCTAGTCCATGGGATTGTGGTGCCTAAACAGTTGAGTGACTAATAGATAGAGTTCCCTAGTCAGGAATCTAGTCCATGGCATTGCGGCGCCTAAAAAATTGAGTGACTAATGGATAGAGTTTGATGATCAGGAATCTTGTCCATGGCATTGCGGTGCCTAAACTTCTTCATAGATAAAGTGAGATCTTCCATGTACTTATTTTAAATATGAATACCTCCCTAGTTAAGAGGGAGTGTTGAAGAATGTAACTAGGTTCGGGCTTCATTGTTAATGTACTTGTAAAAAGAATTTATTATTTAATGACTTATTAAAGCATGGGTTTCATGCTTGGGTCATATTTAGATTAAGGTTCCAATTTTCGACTTCTAGGTTAGTTGTTACAAATTTAAATTGATCCAATTCTTGGGCTTTTAAATCATGTAACATTAGGTTGTTGAAAAGGTTTCTCCATCAAGTCATATTTTTCAAGGTCATCATCCTTGACTTCAACAAAATCTTCTTCATCAAGAAGCCTTCAAATTAAGTAATAAAAGTCCTCAAGTGATATACAAGTCGACCTCCATCAATCTCCTACAAGTTGGCTTCACTAAAAGGCATGATGAGTAGGAAGAAGGAGGACAGACCAACGAAGCAGGAATGGGTAACCATGAGTGCATATACAGAGGTGGAACCATGTTGGCACACTTTTCGAGGCATAGAACATTTGCAGAGAATATTCCTTGATGTTTGAAAGATTCCATGGGGAGGTAAATTTTCATTTTGTCAGAATGATATGAATTTTACAATCATTTTAGCTAGAATTTCATAGGGAACGCAATGGTAAAGCCAGAATGGCCATCTGAACAACAGATTTGTATATTCCCTAAAGAACATAATCTTAGGGAATCTTGAGGGAATCAAAAGATTCCTCGAGGCCCAAAACTTGCCAGAGTCTATTTTCGACAAACTTTATGTCGACTTTACACCTCTTGGCGATAGGAACTCAATGGTGACGTCTCTTTCAATAAGAGATCCCCATTTCTCGACCATTTTCCATATTAGAGTGAAGATGTCTGGATTCTCAAGTGTAGGCGATTGATTCTATGCACCTCGACACCATGAATTCAATAGTGCGGTCAGATTCAACGGTAGAGCACCTACTTCTTGACTAAATTTGGGATTGAGGTATGTACGGTCTGATCACGTGCCTCTGCATAGTGATATATATTATAATCTTGCTTGATGCATGTTGTGGGATCTTGTTTTTGCTTCATGTGAGATTATGTCATGCTGATAGGAGGTCCATTGTGAGTGAGAGTTCCAGTAGCAGAATGTCTCATGGAGATACAAGCCACTCATGTTGAGGGCACATCCTTGTATGAACATCATCCATGTACATCTTCCCATTTCCAGCAGTATATGAAGCGGCCTACCCCAGTTTGACACCCGGCTCGGAGATGTAGCCCACACTAGGTGAACTCCATTCTCAACGTCTCTTGTTTTTATGTTGTTGATGGTTGCCTTGTTTCCTCTTGCTTAAGCATACTAATGTGTTCTTCTATGCTCTTTTAAAATGAAATTCTAACGACATCACAGAATTAAAAGATCATGAGTAAATCCGGTAGCTGATGAACCCAGATCAAGTGGTATCAGAGCAGTGTTCTTGCTGATGCGAATTGCGAGCGTGAACAACGATTGAAAGTGAAACAATGGAGGATGGTAAAGATATGTACGAGGCCATGCTTAGGATGTCCAAAATGGTGGACATGATGTATGAAGCTCATGAAATATGGGAGAAGGAAGAAGCAGGTAATGATGCTTCATCCACATCTTCCAGTGAATATTCATCGCCATCGCTATATTCTCATCATTCGAATGAGGAGATCAACCATTGCCTTCAAGCAGATATCGTTGAATTGAAAGTGCTTCTACGAGAGGAGAAAGAGGATAATAAGAGAGTGGTGATGCAACAAAACTGAAGGTCGCCCAAAGGAGAGTTTGGTCAACTATGACATGACTTTGTCAGCCAACTCTTTTTATCCTCGTTCCTTCTTTCCCCGTGGTCTTCTCTGTTATTCACTTATTCGTGTTCATTTGTCAATTTCAGAGAAATTGATAAATAAACACTATTCACGACTTTCGCTATTATAAAGTTGAACTATATAAAGTTCCCCCTCTTTTCGAATATATATTTCCTTTAAATGGCCTTTGGTTATACCTCAGACTTTGTGTTAAATAAACCAACAATTATAAACATGCGACTTTATGATAAACCATTGCCTGGACCCCACATTATATATACAACCAATCAATGTGTGCGTCGTACCTTAGGTTAAATGTCCTGCATCTTCGTTCAACAATCACCCTCCGATGCTCCTGCGCCAGATCGACGGCCTACGTGCATTCCGCTCGGCGTCCAACGTCGATTTTTAACGCGCGAAATGGATACGGAAAGCGGTTTTCCCGCGGGGCCACTCTGCCACGCGTCGATTCTTCAATGGAATCGCTCCCCCCTCCAGGAATACCACTTATGGTCGAAAGGTGGTGCGGAATGGGGCAATCCACCTTCCCAAACCACTCGTGGTTTCTTTGTACAGTGATTAACTATGGTTCACACCGGTTTGCGATCTCCTTTGTATATTTTGACTCGGGGTTTAGTCCCTGTTCTGGTCTTCAATTAACAATGAAACAAAGTTATCTCGTTATACGGGAATTTCGCCAATATTAACAGACTTCGCCTCCATACGGATTTCTTCACGGGAATTCAAAGACAGAGAACGGAATATCAGTACACAAACGCCTCACAATCAAACGAATTACCACGCAATTAACATTCCAAGGCAATTAGATAATCAACAAAGTAGAAATTCATTCAATTGGGGCAATCGACAATACACATAGTTTATTGCAGGAATTTCTCTATTCTTCCTCCCTCTCCCATGTACATCTGAAGGGTACAATTATATACATTACAGAGTGTGACTCTTCGGTTCCTCTATGAGGACCGTTTCGGAAACCAAAAGCCTAATTACAATTTATTCAATAACTGAACTGACAGCTAGACAAACTGAGCTATTCGACTTCGTCTGACTCTAATTAATCTAAATAATTACAATCAGCTAAGGTATTGACACCTAGCTGTAATAATTCAAATGTTTCCAAACCCTCCTAGCCACAACATGTGGACAAAATTCCTACATTGCTGGCCAGTGTCTAATGCCCCTGCATCAGACTCCTGAGGGCAATCTTCTTCATGGGCTCCTGTCCATGAGCTCTTCCACTGATCTGCCTATCTTCTGCAACATTCTTTCAGTCATCCAAGTGGCATCTTCCTCTGGTTTGTCCTTCCATTTTATCAAGTACTGAAAGTACTCTTGTCCTCTGGTCCTTCTGAACACTCCCTTGTCCAATATCTTTTCTGGTTGCAAACGCTGTGCTGGAGGTAGCTGTTCCTTCCACTCAATCTGTTCCTTGTCTGCTGATCTTTCTTCTGCACCATCATCTTCATACTGGTACAAATCTGCAACATTAAAAATGGGAGATATTCCAACATCAGGTGGCAATTCAATCTCATAAGCATTTGCAGAAAACTTTCTAAGTATCCTGCAAGGCCCAATCTTTTTGAACTTCAATTTGTTATACTGCTTCTTTGGGAATCTCTCCTTTCTCAAGTGTGCCAAAACCTTATCTCCTACTTCAAAATGAACTTCTCTTCTGCTCAAGTCTGCTCTGTTTTTATATTTGATGCTGCTACCTTGTAATTGTTGTTTCACTTGTTCATGTATGGCCTGGATCTCTGAAGAAAATTCCTCACCATCTGCACTCCTTAGCTCTTCTCTTCCCAGATTTCTTAACTCTGATATTCCTTTGGGGTGCATTCCATAAAAAATATGAAATGGATTCTGCCCCGTGCTTCTGTTTGGTGAATCATTATATGCATATTCTGCCTGGGGCAAAATATGATCCCACTGCTTGGGATGCTCTCCTGCAAGACTTCTCAACAAATTTCCCAGACTCCTATTCACTACCTCAGTTTGTCCATCAGTCTGAGGATGATAAGCTGAGCTGAAACTCAGTTTGGTACCAAGTTTCTTCCACAATGTCCTCCAAAAGTGACCCACAAATCTGGTGTCTCTGTCTGAAACAATACTCCTGGGCAACCCATGCAATCTAACAACTTCTTTTAAAAACAAGTTAGCAACATGGGTGGCATCACTGGTTTTATAACATGGAATAAAATGTGCCATTTTGGAGAATCCATCCACCACAACAAAGACTTTATCATTCCCTCTCTGAGTCTTGGGAAATCCTAGAACAAAATCCATACTCACCATGTCCCAAGGCATGTCTGGAATAGGCAAGGGAGTGTACAATCCTGCATTCTGGCTCCTTCCTTTGGCATATTGACAAATCTTGCAATTATTCACAAACTTTTCCACTTCTTCTCTCATCTTAGGCCAGAAATAAAAGTGACTCAGCTGCTCATAAGTCTTGTCAGTACCAAAGTGTCCAGCAAGTCCACCACTATGTTTCTCCTTAATCAAATTTTCTCTCATGGAACATTTTGGTATACACAGTTGGTTCTTTCTGAATAACAAGTCTTCCTGCAGAAAAAAATCCAGCCACTGACTTCTATCTGTTAGGACAGGGTTACTACATGCTTCAAACGCTTCTTTAAAATCGGGATCTGTTTTATACAATTCTTTGAGAAAATCGAATCCTGCAACTTCAAAATTAGTCTCTTGAACAAGTAAATGCCTCCTACTCAAAGCATCAACTACTTTATTGGCTTGGCCACTTATATGTTTCAAAACAAAATTAAAACTTTGGAGATACTCAACCCATTTAGCATGCTTATGTTTCAACTTGGGCTGCTGTACAATATACTGCAAAGCATGATTGTCAGAGTACAATACAAATTCTCTGGACATCAAATAATGTCTCCACTTCTTCAGTGCCTGAACAATTGCATAGAATTCCTTCTCATAGGAGGAATACTTTCTCCTGGTGTCATTTAAATTTTCACTGAAATAGGCTACAGGCCTATCATCCTGACTCAAAACAACCCCGATGGCCTCCCCACTGGCATCACATTTTACTTGAAATGGTTTGGTGAAATCATGCAGAATTAAAACAGGCTTCTCTGTTATCTTTTGCTTTAAAACTTTAAAATTTCTCTTTGCTTCAGCAGTCCACTTAAATGGCTATTTACTCTTCTTTATTGTCTCAATTATGGGTGCATTAATCTTACTAAAGTTTCTTATAAATTTTCTGTAAAAACTAGCAAGTCAATGGAAACTTCTTACCTCAAAAACATTCCTGGGTGAAGGCCACTCCACAATTGCCTTAACCTTTTCTGGGTCCATCTTTAATACTTCTGCAGAAACAAAAAAACCCAAATACACCAATTCTTCCTTCATTAATGAGCATTTCTTCAAATTTATCAGCAATTTCTCTTGGTGCAGCTTCTTCAAGACATGATTTAGATGCCTTAAATGTTCATCTTTAGTTCTGCTGAAAACTAATATATCATCCAGGTACACTATCACAAATTTTCCAATGAACTCTTTCAATACTTCATTCATAAGCCTCATGAAGGTACTAGGTGCATTTTATAACCCAAAAGGCATTACCATCCATTCATATAATCCTTCATTTGTTTTAAAGGAAGTTTTCCACTCATCACCCTCTCTTATTCTAATCTGATGGTATCCACTCTTCAAATATATCTTTGAGAGATATTTAGCACCACTCAAACAATCCATTAGATCTTCAATTTTGGGCAAAGGGAATCTGTACCTGATTGTGATCTTATTAATTGCTCTGGAATCAGTACACATCCTCCAGCCCCCATCCTTCTTTGAGCTCAAAACTGCTGGTACTGCACATGGACTCAGACTTTCTCTAATCAGTCCCTTGTCCATCAATTCCTGTACTTGTCTCCTGATTTCTTCATTTTCCTTGGGAGTCATTCTGTAGGCTACCTTATTTGGCAGATTTGAACCAGGGATAAAATCTATCTGATGGCTGATCTTCCTCATAGGTGGCAGCTCATTAGGTAAATCATCCACAACAATGTCACAGTAATTGTCTAACATCTCTTGTATCTCTACTGGTAAATTAGAAATCTTTGTAGAAGTAAGGACTACTTTAGGCTTGCAAACTAAAGCAAAGCTTACCTCTTCCTCTTCTATCTGCTGCAGATACTCCTTCCCGCTTAGCAACAAGGTCTTTGGATCAATCACTCTGCTAGATGGCTCTCCTTCTTCCATGGGTATCAATGTATGGTGTACCCCATCTTTGAAGAACTTGTAAGTGTTCTTCTTGCCATCATGCACTGCTGCTCTGTCAAACTGCCAAGGTCTACCCAGCAGTATATGACACACATCCATGGGCATTACATCACACAAAACTTTGTCCTTGTATTTGCCCATTTGCAGCTCTATCTCGCACTGTTCTTTCACAACCAGCTGGTGCCCCTTATGCAGCCAGGACACCCTATAGGGAGTTGGATGCTCCCTAGTCTTCAGCTTCAACTTTTCTATCACCTCAGTGGAAACCAGATTGTCTGTGCTGCCACTATCAATGACTAGCTGGCAGCATTTCCCTTGGACTTTGCATATGCTCCTAAACAAAGTCTCCTTTGTGCAGGCTCAGCAACTTCTTTAGCTTGCTTCAACAGGACCTTATTTACCACCAAGGATTCTCCCCTCTCTGGAAGAATTTCTTCATCAATTTCTACCTCTTCTCCAGCCTGGGAAACAACAACATTTCTTGGACCAGCACCTACATTCTCTGGACACTCATAGTGCTTATGTCCCACTCCCTGACATCTATAACACCTCAACTCTCTACCCCTGCTTCTGTCTCCTATTCCTATTCCTCTGTAAGAACCCCTTCTACCCTTTGCATCATCCTCTGTAGATGCATTCTGAGGTGAGCTACTGTCAGCTCCATTCCTGGGTGTAGGCTTTCCTCTACCACCCTGAATTCCCTTCCCACGGAAAGTACCTCTCTTCTTGGCAGACTGTTTTCTCAGGAGTTTCTCCTCTGCTTTCAAGGCCATCTGATAGGCCTCTTCCACTGTCTTAGGAGACAGAAGACCAATCTCATATTGGATCTCTAGCTTGAGACCATTCACATATCTGGCAGTATTCTCTGGTGTATCTTGAAATTGCTCGGCCGTTATGCTTACTCTGTAGAATTCCTCTGTGTACTCCTTTACTGTCAGCAACGTCTGTCTCAGGTTCTGCATTTGTCTATACAATGTCAGCTGGTAATCACTAGGTAGGAATTTACCTTTTAATTTAGCCATCATTCTGGTCCAGCTCTTGATAGGTTGCTTGCCAACTCTCCTCCTTTCTCCCTGCACTCCATCCCACCAAAGTGCAGCATGTCCTTTCAACTTTGTCATTGCAAACTTAACCTTCTTGTCTTCACTTATCTCTTCATAATCGAAGCATTTATTCATTTCATTCATCCAGTCTACTAGTTCTTCTGGATTCAGTCCCCCTACATAACTCAACACTTCAATTCTGGGTTTAACTGCAGATCCCAGAACAGTCCTAAGGAGCCTCATGTCAAGAGGAATTTCCACATTTTCTTATGCTTCTTCTGTTTTAGGTTCACTGATGTCTTCAGGATCTCTGGGCTGTCTGCGTTCCATGGCATCTATTTTGGCCTCGACCCTCTGCAACATTCCCAACACCTCTGCATTGGCTACAGGTCTCCTTCTATCAGCACCTCTTCCAACTCGGACTGCCATGTCAGCAAAACAACTCCAAAACACGCTCTGATACCACAAATGATGCAACAAAACTAAAGGTCACCCAAAGGAGAGTGTGGTCAACTATGACATGGCTCTGTCAGCCAACTTTTTTTATCCTCGTTCCTTCTTTCCCCGTGGTCTTCTCTGTTGTTCACTTATTCGGTTTTATTTGTCAATTTCAGAGAAATTGATCGTAACTTACTATTCCATTTACTTTATTATAAGAGCTGAACTATAAAGTTCCCCCTCTTTTCGAATATATATTTCCTTTAAATAGCAACACAGTTATACACAAGACTGTGTTAAATAAACCAACAATTATAAACACGCGACTTTATGATAGAAAGCATGCTTTGGACCTTTATTATATAACCTGACAATCAATGTGTGCGTCGTACCTTAGGTTAAATGTCCTGCATCTTCGTTCAACAATCACCCTCCGATGCTCCTGCGCCAGATCGACGGACTACGTGCATTCTGCTCGGCGTCCAACGTCGATTTTTAACGCGCGAAATGGATACGGAAAGCGGTTTTCCTGCGGGGCCACTCTGCCACGCGTCGATTCTTCAATGGAATCGCCCCCCCCTCCAGGAATACCACTTATGGTCAAAAGGTGGTGCGGAATGGGGCAATCCACCTCCCCAAACCACTCGCGGTTTCTTTGTACAGTGATTAACTATGGTTCACACTGGTTTGCGATCTCCTTTGTATATTTTGACTCGGGGTTTAGTCCCGGTTCTGGTCTTCAATTAACAATGAAACAAAGTTATCTCGTTATATGGGAATTTCGCCAATATTAACAGACTTCGCCTCCATACAGATTTCTTCACGGGAATTCAAAGACAGAGAACGGAATATCAGTACACAAACGCCTCACAATCAAACGAATTACCACGCAATTAACATTCCAAGGCAATTAGATAATCAACAAAGTAGAAATTCATTCAATTGGGGCAATCGACAATACACATAGTTTATTGCAGGAATTTCTCTATTATTTTTCCCCTATGTACATCTGAAGGGTACAATTATATACATTACAGAGTGTGACTCTTCGGTTCCTCTATGAGGACCATTCCGGAAACCAAAAGCCTAATTACAATTTATTCAATAACTGAACTGACAGCTAGACAAACTGAGCTATTCGACTTCCTCTGACTCTAATTAATCTAAATAATTACAATCATCTAAGGTATTGACACTTCACTGTAATAATTCGAATGTTTCCAAACCCTCCTAGCCACAACATGTGGACAAAACTTCCTACATTGCTGGCTAGTGTCTAATGCCCCTGCATCATAGAGGTACCCCTAAAACTCTGTCAACCTAACTGCAGTTAATTAATGTGAATGACGGATTAATTATGGCGCATAAGCACGTTTAGTGGGAGCGCTTTAACATGATTGTATGGTGTGGTCGCATGGGAGGGGGCTGGCTCGTGGGGTTGGCCCCCTCGATTCTCGCCGTCAGAGAAACCGTATGACACCAACGACCTTATATATTAAGACCGAACTTGCAGGTATGACGTTTTGTGTGGAGAGTATTGTGGGGGAGGTCGTGGGGTCGATCCTCGACCTATGCCAAACCTGTACATATTTTGCCAACAAGACCTTTACCATAAGGTTTAAACCTTATATTACATATTCCGCCACTTTACACGTTTACTCCACCCTTGCAATATATGGAAATCATTCGAACTTTGCATATAATATATGCGCCCACCGTATGTTATATGTATAACTCGGACTTTGGGTTATATTAATTCAGACCAAACATGTAGACTTTGAAACCATAGCTTAAAAATGCGATTTCGACCATGGAGAGGGGGTCCACTAGAGGGGACACGTGGCGAGCCCTGGCTACACCGCACGTCAACCTCTAGTTGGGCTATCCATCCACATAAAAAAATTGAACTTCAACCTTAGTAGCTAAAATATAAAAAAAAATTTCACCTTCAAACCAATTCGACGAATCCTGCTATGACACTTGTCACAATGTCATTGGACGAAATTGAAGAATATTCCCTGAATATACCCTGTATGCTCACTGGGCTGCCATGTCATCAATCCTGTCACTGTTCTGCAAATTTTTTAGTTGTTTAGGAAAACAAACAACAGACTCTTATCTCCTTCACTCGGACTCCTTTTTCGACGAAACGAATTGCGTCGGATTCCTGGTGACGAGGTCTTCGCTGTCGTTCAATATCTAATCAATTTTGAGCACTTTCATTTTTGAGCTTTTACACTAAGCACTTGATCATTCCTCGCCACTAGAAGCTTTTTGGACCCCAAAATCTCTTTGATTATTGATCATGTGGATGAGGGTACCCTTACCTCACCCTTCCAGTCTTTATCTACTGAAGTTTTCCCATTTTCATTAATTGGAGCTTTTCACAAAAACTTAACTTTTTTTCTTGACTCTTGCGACCCTCTCTTGCTGTCATTGACACCGTTATGCTGCAATTCCCATGAATTTGCAGAGCAACAAGCTATTCTTGGAGAAACCATCTTGTTCCTACCTTGGTCATCAATCAAAGGAAACTTAAACACTGTTTCACCTTGCACACTATCATCATGGCGATTCTTAACTGATCTTGCTTTATACTTTTGTCGACTCTTGACCAAACATCTTTTCCATTGCCATGTACTCTTTGGAAACCAAAAACAAGCATTTGTGAAACCCATGCCTTCTTTTTCAAACTGCTTTGTCGCTTTCTCTTTGACCTTTGCACTCTCTTGCATCGACATCTTGTTTCCAACACTGCTCAACACTGATGTTGACTGCGGAAAATGTTTTACATCTTGTTCACCTCCTTTTAAAAGTACCCTGTTAGAATCTTGAAACATCTCATTACAAGCATAAGCAACCTTATTGAAATCAACTTCATTCAATGCATCTTTTTGAAAGGTTTGATTCAAAACATCTATATGTTTGATCATCAACAATGTCAAATTCTGACTTGCATTCACTATTCTCTTCATTTCTCCTGCATGTATAAGAGACAAACTTGTCTTTTTCTTATGCGCTCTAACTATGTACTCAATACCATATTTAAACAAGTGATACTTATTCTCATGGCGATGAAATACTTGTTTCCTATCATACAGTCAAGGACTTCCCAATACAATACCTGATATCTCAAGCGACACGACATCAAGTTCAACTTCATCAAGAAAGTTTGAATTGATGACGAAGATTAGCATGCACTTCCTCGTAACATGCAAGTTTTCATTCTTGCATAACCACCCTAAATGATAAGGTCATGGATGTCTAACAATTTCAAGGTCTCGCTGTTTTATGAAGTCTTCAAAATCAAGTTAGCTTGTGACCCACTATTAAAAAGTGTATCAATCTTGGTATGTTTAGAGACAACTCTAATATGGAAAAGTTCTATTCTTGTATCTTCATCTTGAGTGACATTAGAACAATTTGAAGAATTAGTGCTTGCCATGTTCCTACCTTTCAAACCCATGGCTGTAATCTGTCTCATCTCCTGAATCTGACCCTAATTCATGTTCAACTATAGCAACAATTTTCCCCTTTTCTTTGGCTTTCAGTTTGTTTGGCTTCAACTCTGGATGGAGTTGCCAACAATGGTCTTCATCATGGCCATTCTTCAAACAATGTTTACATGTGAGTTTCTCCTCCTTTTTTTTAACAAAGCTATTTCTCTTTCCTCTTCCATAAAACTTGCCCTTTCCTTTACTCTCACTACCAATTTTCTCATCTATGTTCTGTTTCCCTCTTGCTTTTAAGTGTGTGGCTTGAACACAAACCTCATCTATTTTTGTGGGATTAAACATGAGAATAGTGTGCTTAAGGTAACTGTGCAAACCCCTAATGTACTTTAACAAAGTTTCTTGAGAGTATAAATTAATACCCAAAATAAGAGCTCTTCTCCTAAATTCATGAGTATGATCTTGCACACTTTTCCCTTTCAACTGTCTAAAATTTTGCCAGTCCATAATGGCCTTTTGCATGTAAGCTAAGGGATAGAATTTCCTTTTAATGGTAGCAATAAAACTTGACTAAGACATAGAGAAATTACCGTAGTTTTTAATCTCTTCTTGAGCCCTTGCTTTCCACCATACAAGTGCAGATCCTTCCATCCTCAAAGAAGCCAATTGAATCTTTATGTCATCTTCATGAAGGTTCTGAATTCTGCAATACACCTCCAATTGACGTATCCAATTGTCCATTATTTCTGCATTTACCTCACCATTATACATTGAAAGCTCAAATTTGACATCAAGTTTGAGTAAGGGTGTGTTTCCTCTTGTGGTCTTTGAGTGAGTATGGGTAGTTTTGGCCGTGGAAGTGGGAGATGATGCTGATGGTGGAGATGGAGGTGGCTTTCCTCCACTTCCCTTTGAAATTTTCTCTTAATCCTTCTTATCATCTGAAGTTCCTTATCCACGTGGAGGCTTAGAACCTTTTCCTGCCATCCCAACAGTGAATGCATCAAACATAATTTTAACCATCTTCTTTATGTCATTGAAGTCTCTCTTGACATCACCCTCTTTTGAATGACCTTAAGTTTCTCCAACACTTGACATGATGGCTATGGATTCAATTTTGGGTATGTTTTATATTATTTCCATGATTTGTTGCACGTGTGCCCTTGCGACAACCCTTCTTATTCGGGGTCCGGGGCAGCGCCCCGGGAAATTTTTTTTTGGACCCTATTTTTCGGTGGGCAGACCCACCCATGGTTTTATGCATGGGTTTGCACATGGTTTTGGAGCATGATGGTTTTCGGCCCTTGGTATTTTGTAGATACGGTCAAGGAAACTACGGTTATGTTCTAATCCAGCATTAATGGATTGGGGTTTATGAATGCTTCGACATGTATATATGTGTTGTAACACTAAAAGAAATATAATGAAAAATCAAGCTGGTAGTCCCGATTTGGGATCCAGGGGAAAATCTCTTTGTATATTTGTTTTATGTTTTATTCTCTTGCTATTATTTTTTTCCTCTTTTTAAGATTTGTTTGCAGATAATTTCTGTACAGGGTTAAAACCTACATTTGGTATCGAAGCTGTTTCAGCTTCAAGGCGATGCCTTCACTGATAAGGGGTTTTTGTTCGGGCCTGTGGTAGACCCTGTTTAGTAGGAGATCTGTGGGATCGATTATTGCGGTGAAAGAAGATGGCGAGTAATGGAAATATAGAGATTGAGAAATTTAATGGTCAGAGTTTTGAGTTGTGGAAGCTCAAGATGGAGGATCTGCTGGTGGATAAAGATCAGTGGATCACAGTACATCCAGGTACTAAACCAACGACAGTGTCAGATGAAGACTGAAAGAAGTTAGATCGGAAGGCAAAGAGCACAATACAGTTGTGTGTTTCAGATTCAATATAGTTGAATGTATCTGGGGAAGCTACGATGAAGACGTTGTGGGACAAGCTAGGGACTTTGTACCAATATAAGTATCTGGTGAATAAATTTTTCATGCGGAAAAATCTGTATAACCTGAGGATGAAGGATGGAGACTCGGTGACAAAGCATCTGAACGCCTTCAATACTGTGGTAAGTAAATGGTTATCTGTTGATATTAAAATCTCAGATGAAGATAAGTGCATCAGTTTGTTGTGTTCTCTACCAGATTCGTGGGATAGTATGGTTATTACAATAGGTAGCAATACAACTACCTTGAATTTTGATGACATTGTCTCAGCCTTGCTGTCGGAGGAAATGAGACGGAGAAATATGGAGGGCCAGAATGGAGATGCCTTATCTGTACGAGGAAGGTCCCAAAACATAAACAAGAATAAGGTTTCGAATGGGAGATCTAAATCTAGAGGGGGATCTAAATCTCCAGGAAAGTTTGTAAAGGTGTGCTGGAAATGCGGAAAGGAAGGGCACTACAAAAATGACTGTAGATCTAAAGCTCTTGAGAAAGGAAAGGGATTTGATGATGCTCCTTCTGTAGAGGAAAAAAGCACCTCGGATGAAGGTGGGGATGTGTATTTGGCTTCTTCTTCAAATACACATGTAGATCATGAGGCATGGTTGATTGACTCAGGTGCATCCTTTCACTTCACTCCCCATAGGGAGTGGTTCGGCGAGTATGAGGTGTATGATGGTGGTGATGTCTTCTTAGGGGATGATAGGAAGGCCAAAATCGTCGGACGTGGAAAAGTCAAGCTGAAGCTGCAAGGTGGAAGAATTAGAACACTTCCTGGTGTTTTTCATATTCCTGCATTTGCCAGAAATTTGATTTCTGTAAGCAATATGGATGATGCAGGTGTAAAAACAGTGTTCGAGAAAGATACCTGCAAGATGGTTGGTGGAGCACTAGTATTAATGCGGGGAGTTCGGATTGGAACTCTGTACAAGATCCAGGGTAGCATTGTTATTGATGGGTGCAATAGTTCTGTGGTTCCTGAAAGTGGAGCGGAAATCCTAGCGGTCTTTGGAGAAAAGACCATGCTATGGCATCAAAGGCTTGGACATATTGGAGAGAAGGGCCTTCGGATACTGGATATAAATGGTATGGTAGAAGGTATGTCTAATTTTTCTCTGGATTTCGATTTGTGTGAACATTGTTTATATGGGAAGCAGAATGGGGTGAGTTTTCCTTTTGGTGTTAAGAGGGCGAACAAGATATTAGAGTTTATGCATAACGATGTGTTGGACATGTGTCGGTTCCATCACTGGGAAAATATGTGTACTATGTCTTAGTCATAGATTACTTTT
Source organism: Pinus albicaulis (assembly GCA_034641835.2). Taxonomy (NCBI): domain Eukaryota; kingdom Viridiplantae; phylum Streptophyta; class Pinopsida; order Pinales; family Pinaceae; genus Pinus; species Pinus albicaulis. The sequence goes on along the minus strand of CM076584.1, from coordinate 541,079,054 downwards.
CATTGAATACATGGATACATTTCTTGAGGAAGAAATCTGAAGTCTTTGACAGATTTAAATAATTTAAGGCTCTGGTGGAAAACCAGACAAAGAAGAAAATAAAGGTGTTGAGGACAGATAATGATGGAGAGTTTTGCAAGAAGGAATTTAAAGAATTCTGTAAGAAGTGTGGTATATCACGATATAAGACTAATCCATACACACCTCATCAAAACATAGTTGCAGAAAGAATGAACAAAACGTTGATGGAAAAGGCAAGAAGCATGCTTAGTGGTACCAGGTTAGGACATGAATTCTGGGCAGAAACAGTGGAGACTGCATGTTACTTGGTTAACATATCACCTTCATCAGCGTTGGAAGATAATAATCCACATGAGGTATGGACTGGTAAGAAACCCTCTCTTTCACATCTGAGGGTATTTGGATGTGATGCATATGTACATGTTCCAAGGAGAAAAGGATCAAGTTGGACAAGAAATTCGAAAGGTGCATCTTTATTGGTTATAAGGATGGATTAAAAGGTTACAAGATTTGGAACCCAGAAACAAGGAAGGTTGTGTACAACCGAGATATGGTGTTTAGAGAGGTGAAATATGTTGTTAAAAATGAAGTCCTACCAAAGGAACCTAAGAAGATAGAGTTTGAGCTAAATGAGGATGAATCAGACTCTACAATAGAAGAAGATTCAGAAGAGGAAGAGCCACAAACTCCAGCTATGAGAAGATCAGTTCGAGAAAGAAGGCAACGAGAAAGGTATAGTCCATCTGCTTTCTGTTTAAATTTTGCTTTAACTATAACTGATGATGATCCCAAAACTGTCAGGGAGGCAGTAGATTGAGAGGATGGAAAACTCTGGAAGGAGGTCATGGTTGATGAAATAACATCCTTGCACAAAAATGAGACATGGGATCTGGTAGAGTTTTCGGCTGGAAGGAAGCCCATCGGTAGCAAACGGGTGTTTAAGAAGAAGATGAATGTAGAAGGCAAGGTGGAGAAATACAAAACTGGATTGGCAGCAAAAGGTTATTCCTAGGTGCCGGGAATTGATTTTCGTGATATTTTTTCTCCTGTTGCCAAGTTTACTTCTATTAGATTACTTTTATCTGTTGCAGCTGCCTTTGATTTTGAGGTAGAACAGATGGATGTGAAGACAACATTTCTTCACAAGGATCTGGAAGAGGAGATCTACATGAAGCAACCTAAAGGCTTTATGGTGTAGGGTAAGAAAGAATTGATATGCAGGTTAAAAAAGTCTCTATATGGGTTAAAACAATCACCAAGGATGTGATATCAGAAATTTGATACCTATATACAGGGACTTGGCTTCACCAGAAGCAAGGAGGATCACTATGTATATTTTAAATTAATTGGTGACCATGTTATTTATTTGGTCTTGTATGTGGATGATATGTTGCTGATTGGAAATGACAAAGAAATTATCCAGGATTTGAAGACCCAATTGTTCTCCAAATTTGACATGAAAGATCTTGGTGCTGAAAACTATATTTTGGACATGGAAATTAAGAGAGATCGGGCAAAGAGGAAGCTCTGGTTAAACTAGAGGAAGTATGTTGAGACAATATTGCAGAGGTTCAATATGCAGGATAGTAAACTGGTGAAGGTTTCTATCCCTGTAGGTGTAAATCTATCTGCTGAACAATTTCCCAAGGCACAAAAAGAAGAGGAGGATATGTCCCATGTTCCATATGCAAGTGCACTAGGTAGCCTGATGTATGCAATGGCCTATACTAGACCAAACATTGCACATGCAGTGGGAGTATTGAGCAGGTTTATGTCAAACCCAGGGAAGGAGCATTGGACAACAGTGAAGCCGGTTTTTAGATATTTGCGTGGCATTAGTGATTATGGTTTGTGCTACGAGGGAAGACCAGGATTGGATATAGCTTTGGACATCTGTGGTTTTGTTGATGTAGACTGGGCTGGAAATCTAGACCAAAGAAGATCTACACGTGGGTATGTTTTCAGCCTATTTGGAGGTGCAGTCAGTTGGATGAGTAAAAGACAGTCCGTAGTGGCTCTTTCAAGGCAGAATACATGGCAACCACTCATGCAAGCAGGGAATAAGTTTGGTTGCAGAGATTTTGTTCAAGTATGAGGTTGGTGTAGCGAGCTATAAGGATAGACTGTGATAGCCATAGTGTAATTTTTCTTGGCTAAGAACCCTACTTATCATTCAAAGACAAAGCACATTGATGTTCAATATCACTTTGTGAGAGATATGGTTGAGGATAAAATGGTGTTACTGGTAAAGGTGGACACTTTGAATAATTTTGCAGATGCGTTGACGAAGTTTGTGAGCACTCAGAAGTTATCTTGGTGTAGAGAAACAATGGGTATTGCATAGCTGGACTGATGACTAAGCTTTCTTGTGGCCCCTTGCGGAAAGAAAACAACAAGTGGGAGAATGTTGGGTATGTGTTATATTCTTTCCACGATTAGTCGCATGCACTGGGCTATTTTTGGACCCTATTTTTCAGTGGGCGGACTTGCCCATGGTTTTGTGCATGGGTTTGCACATGGTTTTGGGGCATGATGATTTTTGGCCCCTGGTATTTTGTAGATCCGGTCAAGGAAACTACGGTTATGTTCTAATCCAGGGTTAATGGATTGGGGTTTATGAATGCTTCAGCATGTATATATGTGTTGTAACACTGAAATGAATATAATGAAAAATCAAGCTGGTAGTCCCGATTTGGGATCCAGGGGAAAATCTCTGTGTATATATGTTTTATGTTTTATTCTCTCCCTATTCTTTATTTTCTATTTTTAAGATTCGTTTGCAGATAATTTCTGTATAGGGTTAAAACCTACATTCAAGCTCAATTGTTGGAAATATGTTTCCTATGTCCTAATATATTGTAATGTTGTCCTTGATGGAAACTCTCTTACACAGGATGCAGTATATGACTTTCTGGAGAACCTCAGCAGTCTATCAAAAGAATTGAGCAGAAGATTGGATGACTTTGATATTGCAGGATATATACACGAGTTTGTAAAGGCCAAGTTGCTTATGCACGTAGATAAACACGTTCCAAGTCGTGTATGCCTTGTGCGCCCCAAAAGTTTGAAACCAAGGGGCATTACCATGGTATTAGACCACTGTATTGAGTGCTGAGTTGTCTATTTGATTTCGTCAAAAGAATACCTTAGGCTATTGTGTGGTTTTGACTCATGGTTTTGATAAACGCTAAAAATATATAAGGATAAGAAGATCACAGTGAAAGTATGTGTGCAGATGTCTGCGTATTGAATGAATACTTCTCTCTAAAGTATATCTGTATGGTATGGGTCACAGTTTATTAATAGATCTGAATTAATAATGCACCTATGAATACAATGAGAGATCAAGATCTCTAGACCTGAAATGACTATGTATTTTCTAGATATGTTTATGGAATGTTTAGATATGTGATCAGGGGAATGTTTTCTGAAGTGAAGGGTAAGATCTGAACTGATTATTTATTCTGAAGAGCTGCGTAGTCTTGAAAAAGTTGTAGATCTATATGCAGGTTTGTCTCAGAAAAAGCACATATATACGCAGGTTAACTTCAACAAAAGCGCGTATGCAATCTAAGGTCGGCCCTGTAATGTTTGCATATCTATACGTAGGTTTGTCTCTATGAAAGTGCGTATACGCACAGGTTCAGTGAAGCGAAGTAGCATATGCGTTTTGAGTTGACGAATGTTCAGGGTTGAGTCTGTATCTGCATATTTATTTTGAAGTCTGGGGCTATTTCTGAGTTCTGGTTACAGTGGTCTCACTGTTCTGATTGAAGTATTGGGTAAAGTTTATGATTGTTAATGTTTATGAAGAGTTGTGTTGATGCGATTTGATCCAATATGAAAATTGATGAAACGTGGTCTGCAGTGGTTCTGAGGGTTGAAGCCTTCAGTATGGAAGTAGAAGCTTCCTGCCAGTAGAAGCTGGTGTTCTGTTCAGGGGGTTGAAGCTCCCTTCTAGGAGTGGCTGTTAAACGAGAAGAAAGGGGGTTATAGCTCCCTTCCAATAGCAGCTGGAAAACGAGAAAAGGTTGTAGCCTTCTGTAGGTAGATGCCCGTGTACTGATGTAAGTCTGCATCAGTACAATATTGTAAACAATTTTCCATATAATAAATATTGAAGACAGAGACGACAACAATGGTGGTTTTGTCCCGAATTGGGTTTCCACCTTAAATATTGGTGTTCATGTGTGTGATGATTTATACTGCTGTTACTGCTCATATTTACTGATTATCTAACAGATGCATGACTGATAAACTGAGTTAAAAACTGTTCCTGAAAAGTTTTTCTAATTTGTAACTTTATATCAGTATACGTTAGTTTCTTTTAGTATTTGCGCGTGTATACGCGAGTTGGTTTCATAAAAGCCGCGTATGGAATTATGTAAAAGATAAAGTTAAGATATGTTCAGAAAGCTCTAAACACTGATTCACCCCCCCCTCTCAGTTTTTTTCCAACATCAACTTCTGGTGCTTGTACCTCTTCAATCAACTCAACTTTTTGAGATAAAACTTGAGGTGATTCAAGTGCAGCTGTGAGTGAAAATTTTGGTGGAGATGGTGCTCTTGTAACTCTTTCTTCTGGTCCTAATCTCAGGACTTGCAACCAAAAATTTCCCTTCACCTCTCTGCAACTTTAACCTTGTAAGCATCACAAATTTGCAACCATTAAACTTCAAAAAACTCAAGCAAATATTAAACAAACAACCTTTCCTTTCAACCAGGCTCTGATACCAACTTGATCTGGATATGAATGTTAGTTTTTCTGTGCTAATTTCGTCTTTAGATTTAATTTTTATTTGCTGATCTTATGCTTGATATACATAGGTTTCCTTGTTGTTTATGTGTGTCAAACAGGTAAATTAGCTGAGTTTTATAAGTGAATTCAAGAGCATAAAGCATGAAATACATATATTGAACAACAACAAAAACAAGAACAAAAAACCATCACAATTGATCCATCAACACAGAGTTTTGATGGAGTTCACCCCTCCTGGGCTACATCTTCTTGGTCCAGCTTCCATGGCTTGGGCCTCTGTATTAGCTCAAAAGTGAAAAAATTGCTGTTTACATTCACCTACAACTCCCGAAACATGTTTCAATGAGTTTAGAATGTCCAAATCTATCAGAAATGACTCTTCTCGCTCTCAATTTGGTCTTCAAATGATCTAGGCACAACCTTCCCTCCTGGTGGCCCTGAGCTTATTTTTTCTTCAAAGTGAAAAAAACACTTTTAGAATTTCTCCTCTGCCTCTGAAACCTATACCAATGGATTCAGAACATTCCAATCAAAATTGGTCGAAAATTGCTCCAAATATGCTTCATTTAATTTTCCTAGGAAATCTCCTCCAAATCTGGAGAAGACTCCAGATAAGTCTGCCAAAGTTGGAGGTCTGCTGATTTTGGAGGCACCCCTAAAAATCTGCCTACCTAACTGCAGTTAATTAATGTAAATGGTGCATAAGCGCGTTTAGTGGGAGCACTTTGACGTGGTTGTAGGCGTGGTCACATAGGAGGAAGCTGGCCCCCTCCATTCCCACCATTGGAGAAATCGTATGACATAAAATATATATCGAGGACCTTATATATTAAGACCAAAGTTGGAGGTATGATGGTCTGTGTGGAGAGTATTATGGGGGAGGTCGTGGGGTCGAGCCCCGACCTCCGTCCAACCTGTACATATTTTTCCAACGAGACCTTTACCATAAGGTTTAAACCTTATATTACATATTCCTCCACTTTGCACATTTACTCCACCCTTTCAATATATGAAAATATTTTGAACTTTTCATATAATATATGCGCCCACTATATACAGTTATATGTATAACTCGGACTTTGGGTTATATTAATTCAAACCCTTTGTAATATATATATATATATATAATGCACTCTACCATTGATAACATAAACATGTAGACTTTGAAACCATAGCTTAAAAATGCGATTTAGACCATGGAGAGGGGGTCCACTAGAGGGGGCACATGGCGGCCTCTGGCTGCACCACATGTCAGCGTTTGGTTGGGCTGTCCATCCACATAAAAAATTCAACTTTAACCTTAGGAGCCACAATATAAAAAACAATTTACCTTCAAACCAATTTGACAAATCCTGCTGCAACACTTGTCATAGTGTCATTGGGAGAAACTGAAGAATATTCCTTGAATATACCTTGAACGCTGATTGGGATGCCATGTCATCAACTTGTCACTGTTCTGTATTTTTTATATATATTTAGGAAAACGAACAATAGACTCTATCTCCTTCATCCAGACTCTGTTTTCGACGAAACGAATTATGCCGGATTCCTAATGACGAGCTCTTCGTTGTCATTCAATTTCCTATAAATTTTGAGAACTTTCATTTTTGAGCGTTTACACTGAGCACCTGATCATATCAGAAAGAGGAATTCAACAAAAATATCATCTCCATCATATGAGTAGTCCAAAGTGGAGTTTGGCACTAGTTTCCAAATTTAACACTCCCTTTCAAATTGGGAGACTCCACCTGTCAATCCATCTATCAACCTGTGCAATCCTGTCATCCTATACCATCATGTACCATCCTGTCATCCTGCTGCCCCTGTACTCTGCTTTGCCGAACGATGAATAAATAATGAAGAATATTTTATCGAGAGTGAGTCACAATACCTTGCCACTCTCCATTGACCCAAAGTTAGTGTAGAGGTAAATACCTCAATAAGAATTGATCCCATATCAAGTTTTTGGACACAATCCATCCTATACATAGAAAGTATGACAATACACAATGCGTCCATTGGTAAGGATATGGTTTCTATCCTCTTTTCCCAACTCATTGGCCATACGAGAGGTACTTCCCATGAGTCCCAGACTACATGGGTAGGATTTATGTGGGGTATAGATCAAGACAGGATGAACCAACTCATTATCATAATGGTGGGGAAATATCACACCAACAAGGAAAGGCGAACCTTGCCCTATGTTTGCTTATAGCTCCAAGAAGCTATCCGCAAGCCTCTGGGAGATCCCAGATCTCAAAGTCCAACTCAAGCGGGACTCTCATAAGAGGGTCTCACGATTCCAAGCTTCTCACAGAAGGTTAAGAATTTGACCTTCCCCAAGGGCTTTATGAGAATATTTGCGACCTGCTCATTAGTCTCAATGTGATGGAGCCTTACGACACCTCACTGTACCATATCCCGTATAAAGTGGTACCTGATTTCAATATTCATGGAGAGGTCATGGAACACGATATTCTCTAAGAGTCGAATCCCACTTTTGTTGTCACAATGGATCATGGTGGTATCCAACACAAGCCCAAACAACTCACTGAAGAGCTTCCTCAACCAAACAACTTCACAACATGCCATAATTGTTGCAATGTATTTGGCCTTTGTGGTGCTCAAAGCTATCAATTTCTGCTTCTTGCTCATCCAATATATCGAAGCTGAACCTAGAGTGAAGCAACATCCATATGTGCTTTTACGATCCATCACACTGCATGCCTAGTCATCATCAATATATCCATGGAGCCTCATATTCCCCGCAATGTATCTCAGTCCATGGTTGATTGTGCCCTAGAGATATCTCAAGAGATTCTTGGCACCAATCCAGTGAATGTGATGAGGCTCAACCATATATCGACCCAACATGTTCATTTCAAAACATATGTCCGGACGTGAGTTCACTAAGAACATCAGGGCCTCGTCGAGTTGGTGATACTTGGTAGGATTTCCAAAATTGGGCTTAGCAACACTTCCACACAACTTCTTAAAGTTGAGTTCCATCAGAGTAGTCACGGAATTGCAATCCACCATCCCAAATATTTCTAGCAGCTTCACAATATATTTGCCTTGAGAAAGGAAAATCTCACTTGGCTTTTTCCAGACCTCTAGGCCTAGGAAGTAGTGCATCAATCTTAGGTCCTTCATCTCGAATTCAGAAGCCAATTCTCTCTTACATTGATGAATGAGAGGGTCTACACCTGTTAGGAAGAGATCATCCACATAGAGTAAAAATATGAGAGGCTTGTCATTATCAACCTTGAAATAAAAGTTTGGATCAACTTCACTTCAAGAAAAACCCATCTTCATCAAGTAGCTATCGATCCTCTGATACGAGGCCCAGTGGGATTGCTTTAACCCATAGAGGTATTTCTTCAACCTGCATACATGTGTGTCTCGATTTCGAACTTCGAACCACAAAGGTTGTTCCACATAGACCTCTTCCTTGATAGAGCCATGTAAGAAGGTAGCCTTTACATCCATTTGATGTAGACTCCATCCTTGCGATGCAACAAGGGAAATAATTGAATGGATGGTGGTGTAGCAAGCAAAATGTGAAAATATATCGTCATAGTCTATACCTTCCTTTTGCGAGAAGCCTCGGGCAAAAAATCTGGCCTTGAAATTTTCAACACTTCCATTGACTCCATGTTTGATTTTGAAGAGCCATTTCGAGGTGAGAACGGACTTGTCCTTTGGTCTAGGGACAAAATCACATACATCATTCTTCATGATAGACTCATATTTTTCGTTCATTGCGTCCTTCCAAAATTGGTGCTTCACGGCTTCTTCAAAAGTTCCAGGCTCAGATTAGACAATGGTGCTCATGGCTACTAAGTACCCTTGGTCCCGGTTCGGCATCTTACTTTCACAGAAAGTTCCCCTTGGTGCAATATGTCTCTCAGCGTCTTCGAGAGTATCTCTAAGCCACGAGGATATTATATTTGTAGAAATGGACTCTCTAGGAGGTGGATCAATAGGATCCATCAGAACTTCAACATCATGCATCTGTTCATCCTTCGGTTCTTCCTGCTTTCCTGCTTCTTCTTCTTTGTCTTACTTTGAGATGGGAATATATATAACCTTTCTAAGCAAAACATCATCATTGAAGTTGACATCATGACATATCTCCACTTCTCTTTGACTAGGCACATATATTCTATTATGCCTTTGAGGTTTCACTCTAGCCCACAAATGTTCCCTTCTTTCCAGAAACATCCAACTTGCTCTTCTTTTCTTTTCGCACATTAAAATATATGGGACTTCCAAAAATTCTAAAATGAGAAACATCAATTTTCTTACTAGTGAAGACTTCTTCGGGAGTTTTTGCGTCCAATGTTTGATGTGGGCATCTATTTTGAACATACACAACAATATTGGCATCTTCTCCCCATAGGAACTTTGGTAGAACTTGGTCATGAAGCATGGCACATGTAGCTTCCATGATGGTTCTATTATTTTTTTCGGCAACTCCATTTTGTTAGGGAGTATATGTAGTAGTGGTATCCCTCTTAATGCCAGCTTCCTTGCAATAGTCATTGAACTCATTTGACTCATATTTGGTCCCATTATTGGTCCTCAAAATTTTGATCTTCTTTCCTATTTGATTTTCAACCAAGGCCTTGAAGGTGTAGAACCATTTTAATACTTCGTCCTTTTTCTTCCAGAAGTATATCCATGTCTTGTGGGAGAATTCATCTATGAAAGTGACATAATACAAGCATCCTCCCAAGGATGTTACGGTAAACATACTAGATAGATTAGAATGAATGAATTGTAGAACATCAATATTCTTGGTGTTACTTGAGGGGAATGGTCCCCTTGTATGTTTCCCTTCTTCAAAACTTATATTTAAGATTGGAAATTGCTGAGAGGGGGTGGGGGGTGAATCAATAATTTAATATTATTTTATTTTGCTCATCTTTACTTTATTATGCAACTAATGGTTCATGTTCATGCTCTATTGAATTCATTTTTCAGGTGTCAAGAAGAGAAATTTTCAGATTACTTATAAAGAGTTCAAGGTCATTCACATAACACACATAAACAACTCATGAAGACACAAGATATAAGTGGAAACCTCGGAGGGAGAAAACCATGAATGTTAGGCTGAAAGTGATGTGAAGGAAAGCTACTACTCCTTATTACATTGGATTTTTGTAGGTTCCAACCTACAAGAGGCTAATACCTCAAAGGAAGCTCCAACTCCCACAAATTTTCTGCAGGCTACAACTCACATGAGGCTCCTACCTCAACAGGGTACAACATGTTCTTTTTCAAGTTGAAACATATAAGAGAACACAAATTTCTTAGCCACAACATCAAGTTACAAATGCTGGTTACCTCATATAATATTCTGCTGTCAAATTCATTTCTGAATTGCTTCTTCTCTTCCACTCTCTCTTCCTCTTTTGTTGCTGGCCATCAATGTCCTTGTTCAAATTCCTTCTCTTTCAAAAGTCATTTTTTCCACTCCATGTACATTTTATAAGAAAGCCCTATTGGCTGTTTGTATTACTTGTGGAATATGAAGTGAAACATTGTCTCCTGGGCTTCCAAAAACTAACTAATTTTATATTCAGTTTTGAAAATATTTGTAATAGAAAATTATGTTGTAACATCTAAATCAACAATAATGACAAGTGACAAATCAAATTTGTATTATCTACATTTTTTGTTTAATGGAATATATGTATTTCAACTTTGTCTTAATATATTATGTCCTGCTTGACAACATTTAGCCTTCATATTGATTAGCATAGCCTTTTCACTTCACATCACTTTCAACCTTTTAAAATAATAAAATTCAACATAAATTATCATCATTACAGTTAATGACATCAATGCCACAATTTCCAATAATACCCCCCTTTGGCATTGATGGCAACACATTTGTCCTCCCCCTTTCATTATGAGAAGTGTCTTCCTTTCCCTGATTACCTCCCCCTTTGACATCAATGGCGAGGGGGTTACAAAAGTCTTGTAGCAAAAAACATTTCTCAGTGTCACTGTCATCATTGTATTAGTGCTTTATAACCTGAAATGCATTGTTCTACATAAACAATGTTCACACTGTGATTGAATGAATGCCACTTCATATGGCTTGTTGGGACTTCTCGAGATTGAATGAATGTTGCTTGAAGATGAATACTGTTTCAAAAATGACTACTGCTCCATATGATATATAAGTATTTTTGGGAGAACACTCTGTAAATCATTGCAATTGCATGTATATACACAATAAACAGATACCATCCAAATAATAAGTGAATTTCACTTGCATAACGCTGAAGATGATAAGAAAAACGCTCCATAGACAAAACTATACAAATGATACACCTTTTGAAAGGAACCTTGAAGCCTATCATAGATGATTGCACCAAGAACCCTCACTAATATTCCCTTAAGAATTGATACCTTGACCTTTAAATTTGATTGTTGTAGATGATGTCTCTTTAAAGAGGAGGCATAATTATGATTAATAACCTTAGTGTTATTGTAACCCCAATATAATATAAACTTCAACCAATTTCCATAGATAAACAAGTCTGTTATGTCAACTAAAACTTAAAAGTCTTGTTTCTTTTTCCAAACAATACTTTTCCTTTCGTGCTATTGTAGGAAAACAACTGACTGAGGTTTCCAAAATTACTTCAAGTTGCAGAGATGTTTGATGTGACAAATTTTCCTAAGATGCTAGGAATATTTATCTTCAAGTAATAGCTAGATTTTTTTATGTATTTAACAATCTATGAGAAGACTTATGCCATTGAAGTCTAGCCTCGATCCATACTCAATTCCTTAGTTCAGAATTTAACAATGATTTTATTGACTTGGTATGAGGAGGAAATTGATGGCTACAAATGTGATGTTCAAGAGACCTTAGTTAAAATTTGAAAAACTTCAGAAGTGAACCAATGTTGGACCAAAATAGACACAAATGAGAGGTAATCGAATAACTTTAGTTTAGAAATGACTACCATGAATCTTAGCATTGATCTGGAGAAAATACACCACAACCACATCACTAATTAACCATTACCCTATTAGATGAAGTCTTGATTTGGAATTTTAATGCTCTTCAGTACTCGAAAAAAGTTGTTTACAGGCTATCACTTTCACAAAGGAAAAATTCGTAATCTTTCATTATGTAGAAAAATTACATGTTACATTTACTGGTATTTTCGAGTATCATCTATTTGCATTCAGCATAGACAAGTATGAGCTAATGTTTACATAGAAAAAGTATTACATACCACATATAAGTTCGGTGCATAACTTATAGGTTCTGAATGAGTCAAAATAAAGAAAAGCAAATAATAATATGTACATATGTAGTTGCCGATAATAACTGAAACCAAAAATATGGATCAAAAACTGCTGTCAATTTTCTACAGCTTCATTAACCTGAGGGTCTTCAATGAAAGGCCTGTGGAAGAACCTGAATATCTGGTCGCCATTAAATTCCGTGATGTGCCAGGTACCCCAGATTAGCTCCGAGGCTTCTTTGGATAGTTTGTCTGCCACTTTATTCCTAGCCCTGTAAATATGATGGACACAAATGAAGTCAAATAGCAGTTTGAGGACATGTACTTCCCTAAGAAGAGTAATCAGTGTGTGCATGTGACATTGGGCCTGTGCATTAAACCAATTAATCACATTTAAGGAATCCCCAAAAATATGGATAGAGTTGCAGTTTTTTTCCCGGGCAAAAATCAGGAGTAGTCTCAAGGTTTGAAGTTCGGCGAAGTTATTCGTGCCGGGACCTAACCCCATCTTGATGTGGAAGCAGTGATGAGCAGATATATGCAGAATAGCCCCCCCGCCACATCCCTGATGGTTGGATGCGCCATCAAAGAAAGCCCAGGGCCGTGTGTAATCAATATCTACAGGGGCGTCCGATCGATCAATTTTGTGTTTGTCATCATGAGGGATCAAGTAGTATGTGGCAAGAATCACATCCGATATGTGCTCAACATTTACCGGTAGCTGCTCAAATATGAAATTGTTTTGTGCAATCCAAAGGTGCCAAGTAATAATCAGAGGGAGGATACGAAGCTTAATGTGGTGAGCATTCGATTGCCACCATGAAGTCCAGGCCTCCAGTAGTGTAATACCAATCCAGTTTGAGGAACATACCAATCTATGTATGACCAGTCCCCAGATGGACTGTGAGAAATTGCATTCAAGAATTACAGGCTATCACTTAGTGTCACTAGTTAGGGATTTATACACGAGCAATCCAAGCTTCGAATCGCAAAAAAACACATCGCCCGACAACTACAAGTTATCCAATTGGAATAATATTAAACCCATTGCATATATCAAACTCATCGCATATATATAATATTACTGCTGCATGGTCACCATATTAACGTTGAGAGTCGTACGTTGAAGAAACATAAACATAAATATTTGCAACTTCATTGATCATACATTAGGTCTGGAAACATTATTTATATTGAACATATACCATACATCAACAATATCCAGTTATAAAGCCTGTAAAACACATACATCATATATATATATATATATATATATATACCCAGAGTTAAGAGGTATCGGGGGACGCATCCAGAGCGCGCAGTGCTATTGGAGGGATGCTTGCTTTGGAATTGTGATTATAGAATCTGAAACTGTCACTGTTACCTCTGCCAATGATGGAATTGTGTCTCGATCTACTGTTCTTCCTTCCACATTACCAAAGTGTAACACAACTTGATCTTCTCGTTCTCATGGGCCAATTTGAAATCATCCTAATAGGTTAGATAATCATCCTAATCAAATTGTTGAAATCGGCTCTGCATTATTCATCATACACTGAATTTACCTATAATTTGTTATTGGCTTGGGATGATCTCATTTCAGATCTCTATGATTGGTTTGCACGACAATGGTTTGGGGGCAAAAGAATCGAGGAGAAAAAAAAATTCACCATAAATAACAACTACAGGAGAAAAAAGTTTCTAATTGGGTGAAGAAATGCATATTTGGGAGTCGGATCTCATGGATATTAGTAATAATTTTTTTTACTATCCTTTTAACTGTAACATATCTTCATTAGAGACTGATCAATTTTCCAAGTATGAAGAAATTTTGAAGATTATACTGCCAAGAGAAAAGGTAGACCAATTGTGCAGATCCAATAAATGGGGATTTGATAAGGTAAATAACCAATTAACAAAAGGCCATGAAAAGGGAAAATTTGCTTCACTTGAATTGATCGAGTTATTGAAGCACATAGCAAGGGCTGGTCAAGATCAAACAAAAATATCTTTAGAAGCAACAAAGGATTTCGAGCAAGTTGGCAGAATGTGTTGGAAGAAAATAAGTGTCTTATTGATCAAGTCTATGATCTACAACTCATTAGAAACTTTTGAGGTCTAAAATGGGCCTCCTAAGAAAAATGTACAACGAAAATAAAATTTATAAGAACCAATAACATTCGAGATGATGATGTCAACCATGGGGGATGATTCACCAATTTTGGGTTAAAAAGGAAAAAGATTAAAAAATAATGAAATAATAAAACTACTTTTTCAACTTGTATTCTCAACTGATCTCTCTACGATTTTACTCAAATTTCGAGCGGAAGTAGTCATTGGATGCAAAATTTAATTCTTCATCCAAGGAGTACCCATGTTGCATACTTTCGATGGACCCTACTAAATGAAGAATGAGAAATGCATGAAAAAACGTGATTGCAATAATGTTTTTCATGTATTTCTCATTTTTCGTGTAGCATGGTCCATAAAAATTATGAAATATGGGTACTCCTTGGATGCGGAATCAAATTATGCATCCAACGAGTGTTCCCACTTGAAATTTGAGTAAACCCTTAGGGAGATAAATTGAAAAAGTAGTTTTTCCCTTTTTCCCTCTAAACTTTGATGATGTAATCTAATATTATTTTATTATTTCCACTATTATTTTATAATTTCCTTAGGAGTCCCATTTTAGATCTCAAAATTCCCCTAATGATGATGACACTTATTCCCATTTTAATGCTGTGAAAAATGTTGTGCAAGCTTATATTCAAGCACGGGAATACATGGAATTTCCTGAAGGTTTAGAAAAGAATGTGCAATTGGTAGGTAGGGAAGCTTCCGACATTGGAACTCAAACCATATCTGTTCCCCAACCCCTACATGATCCCTCATATACAAAAATTGATGATGAAACACTTTGAATGGAAAATAAATATCGTGTTGCCAAGCTTTGTTGGTCAATCAACCTATGCGCATCACACCATTGATCGATGAGGAGCTATTCACACATGCCGTGTTCGTCATGCTACTGGAGCCCAAGCACTAAGATGCAATAAGTCTATAATGATAATCTCCTATAATCGCTCACCTTAATGCAGTGATACAAACAAATGAATTAGCTAGCACTAAAGAGTTTGGCCAAAGCAAGGCAGGAAATGCGGGATGGAAAAGGCACAACACTAGACCTCTGCGCCATGTGTTCTAACACCTTTGTGATGCACTAAACCTCTACGCCATGCGTTATAACACCTCTAGGATGCACTATACCTCTGTGCCCTCTATGCCATGCATTATGAAACCTCTGCAATGGAACCACTGGCAACAGTTCTGCAGCTCATAGAGAGGAACACTAAAATTGACATAAGAATTGAAGAGCTAGCATGAGAATGCCACAGTTTCAATGTGCTCCAGTTTTTCTATTCCAATGTGTCATTATTATAACATTATTGAACCTTTATTCCGTGTTATACTGCTGCATGTTTTGAGATACCAATTCTATTAATAACACTCATCGTTGGAACCGCTGGGAAACTACTCTACCACTGTGTTATAACATTGCTGTTGTGCGTTAAGGTCGGTTGGTGCACCAACCACGACCAAAATCAAAGAAATGCTCATCTGCTGGCTTCCATGCTGCAAATAGAAAGGTTCTTCACCACTGCACCTGCTGCAGTGACTGCACCATTGCTACCACTACATTACATTAATTTGTCCATTGCATGCATTTGACATCAATTACATCGACCTATATTTTCTATTAATGCATGAATTCACCATCTCCTTCTCTTTTTGTGTGCCCCTTCTCCCTTCGCGCAATCATTGTTTTCTCATCCTCCTTCTAGTTTTCTCCAGCCTCTATCTCAACAGGAGACAAAATAGAAGGATCACCCTTTTATTTTGATTTTGTAGAGTTGATGAAGCTATTGAGATCCATTCTAATTTTTGGTTCTGCTTTATAAGTGTTGAGGCTACTTTTAGCTTATGATGCCACGATTTTCCAAATCCTTGAGGGCGTCTTTCGATTTTTAACTTGTTCATTTGTTTTTTTGAGTTTAATGAAATAATTATCTTGTGTTGCAATAAAAAGAGATAAAGAATTAATTGAAAGCATGAATTAGTGACATGCGTATTGAAATTTTATTAAATCTCAGGGTTGGATACATTGACAAATGTTTTCCTTTAATTTGTCTTTGTCACAATATTTAGGAGGCTTATCTTCAGAGGCTTCCGTTCACTCTGTGTGGTTCCAAGTATTATTTTCCATCAATATGTGCATACACTTCTTCAGTTTCCCCCTTTTTTCTTTTTGGACTAATATAGAGACAATGGTCATGACATGAAGCTGAAGGATTTGGGGAAATCCTAGTGATGCAATAAAATATAACCCATTATCTTATTCACATGATGGCTTTATGATTTCAGAAGCATTTCCATGATTTTCTTTAGTGGTAGTTGTTGCAATCATAACAGGAATGATCATTTGCAACAATATTCACTTGATCATTTGATGAGTTAAATTCCTTCATATTTCAACTAATAAGGTTCATATGTGGATCTCATGATCCTTCATGATGAAGAAATCTTGAAAAATAATCACAAAAATGAATACAATATGATCCTCTTGACTTGATGGTGGCAGAAATGGTTGAAGATTTCTCAGACTTTGAATGTAGTGATGCTACTTAATTACTTGTTGTCTTTTCAATTGGAAGAGCAATTTTACTTCCATAGTGGCCTCTTTACTTCTTGTTGCATATATATTTGAGTAGAATATATTTTTCTTCTCCACTTTGATGAAAGTCATTTGCTTTTGCTTTCATGTAAATATATTAGAATAGATCTTAGGTTTTCATAGAGAAATTATCATTTATTTCATGAATGTAGATCAATGAATTCCATGTAAACAATCAAAGAATGAAGGATTTTGAGAGAATTTTAATGATGCTACCATGATTTTGTCTATTTATTTATTCACATTCTTATATACAAGGTATATACATGTGTACACAAAAAAAAACTTGAATTAAAGATCAATGCACCTGATAGATGTTGCTTTCGTTCATGATGAAGAGGGCCTGATTTCATACTTTTATGACGTATTTGTTCTTGTTTCTTTTTAGCTGCTTCAAATTATTGACAAATTTATATGCTAGTTGTTTCTCTTCTTTTCTTCTTTCTTCTCTTGTAGTCTCCCCCTTAGCTAGTGCATTCAACTCCAAGTTTTATATTCTTCCTTCGAAGTTATATTAGTGAGCATCATCTGTAGACACTATCCCTAGCTTGTTTCTTGGATATTCGAATGGTTCTCTAGCAAGAGGTTTTGTGAATATGTATGCTATTTTTTCCTTTGTGGGGATGTCTTCCATATTCACTATCTTCTCAGCTACTTTTTCTTTGAGAAAATGGTATTTGATAGGGATGTGCTTAGTCTCTGAATGAAGCACAATATTTGTTGACATGCTTATTATACTTGTATTGTCACATTTGATAGGAATAGGCTCACCGAAGTTTATTTTCATGTCTTGACATATTTTTTTCATCCACATCACTTGTGTGCAACAAGATGCAACTGCTATGTATTCAACTTTAGGCGATGATATATAAACTGATGTTTGTTCCTTGCTTAGCCATGCCACCACACTCTCTCCTAGATATAACACACGACCACTTGTACTTTTTATGTCATCCACACAACTGGCCCAATCCACATCTGTATATGCTATCAGTGTAAAGTTCTTACCTTTCGGATACCACATTCCATAATCTATATTTCCTTTCAAGTACCTGAATATCCTCTTTGTTGCTAACAAGTGACTTTTTTTGGATGTTGATTGATATCTTGCCACTAATCCGACTTCAAACATTATATCTAGTCTAGAAGCTGTTAGATATAACAAACTTCCTATCATAGACCTATAAAGTTTTTGATCTACATATGACGACTCATCCTCTGCACATAGCTTGCATCCAGTGGTCATGGGGGCTAAGACATGTTTACATTCTTCCATTTGGAACCTTTTTAGCATATCTCTTAGATATGTTTCTTGAGAAATAAATTTTTCTTCAACCTTCTGTAGGATTTGAAGTCCTAGGTAGAAGGTAATCTCTTCAATCATTGACATCTCAAACTTCGACTTCATCTCTTTAGAAAATCATTTTACCAGACCATTTTTATTGCTGTCAAACATGATGTCGTCTACATATACAATCAAAATTAATAATTCGTCTTCATTAGCCTTTATGTACAGATTACTATCAACTCCTCCTTTCTTGAAACCCTATTTCTGAAGGTACTTGTCCAACCTAGAATACCATGCTCATGGTGCTTGTTTAAGACCATACAATGCTTTCTTTAACCTGAAAACATAGTAAATCTTATATTATAATGAAAAAAATTTAGGTTGTTCCATGTAAACTTCCTCCTCTAGGTCACCATTTAGGAAGGAAAACTTCACGTCCATTTGATACACCTTGAAATCATTGTAGCATGCGAAGGCCAAAAGCATCCTGATTGCCTCCATTCTCACGACTGGTGTAAAAGTTTCTTCATTATCAAGACATTCTACTTGTGAGTACCCGTTATACACTAGTCTAGCTTTGTTTCTAACCATTTGACCCTGTTCATTCATATTATTTTTGAATACTCATTTTGCACCAATGACATTCTTTCCAACAGGTCTTGGTGTTAGATCCCAAGTCTTGTTTTTCTCAGTTTGGTCTAACTCTTCATTCATAGCACCTATCCAATTTTTGTATTTACCTGCCTCATAAAAGTTCTTTGGCTCTATTTGTGACAACATAGCTAGATGAAATTTATTAGATTGTTCTGCTAGTTGTCTTCTTGTTTGAACTCCTTCACTTTTGTCTCGAATAATTTGATTTTCAGGATGATTATTTTGAGTGTGTCTTGAGGGTCCTTTTGAGTGCATCTCTCTATCTTCTGATGTTTCATCTTGCTCTTCACTATCTTGATTGTCATAATGGTGATGATTTGGAGGGTTAATAAAGCCTATGATTTTGTTTTTATCATGTAATTCTTCATCAAATCTTACATCGATGCATTCCACAATCTTATGTAGTCTCTTATTATAGCACCTATATCTCTTAATTTTTGATGAATATCCAAAAAATATTCCTTCATCATATCGAGCATAATTCTTTCCTAGTTTTTCATCATTATTTTTGATAAATAATTTACTACCAAAAAATTTAAAATGCTTGATTGACGCTGGTTTCCCGTGCCAGAGTTCATATGGTGTCTTATCATAGTTTGGTCTGAGATGTGCCTTGTTGAGGATATGTACTGCTGTATGCACTTCTTCTGCCCAATAGGTTTGAGAGATATTTCTTTCTTGCATCATAGATCTGGATATTTTCTGAACATAATTGTTTTGCCTCTCTACAACCCCATTCCCTTGTGGTGTATCTGCAATAGTATACTGTTGTTTTATCCCAAATTCATTACATAGGTTTGCAAACTGATATGATGCAAATTTGTTCCCTCATTTCTTCCCAATCTTGGGTAATTTCGGGGGCTTTAAATAATACTATACGACCAATATTTTTGGCTATTATAAGTGATGGTAATATTATCTTTTTTCTAATATTTGATTAAGCCACTAATATGAAACCTCTGAAATAGTGCACTTCTGGCCACGCTAAACATACTTGCTCAGCAAGTGTCGTATTGTGGAGCACTGGATCCAAGTATTTGCCTCTATGGATTTTCTCCATAACTCTGCAAACTGATATGATGAAAATTCATCTCCTCTATCTAATTTGATGCACTTTATCTTACAACCTGTTTGGATTTCTGTTAGTGCCTTGAATATTTTAAGATTTTCAAATGCTTCTGACTTGTTTATGAGAAATTCCATCCATGTCAATCTCGAATAGTCATCAATTATTAACATGAAATATTTTCTCCTCTTGGTGCATCTGTTCTGGAATACCCTCACAGATCTATGTGAAATAATGTAAAGACTTATTGTTTGATAGCTTATCTTTGACTTTGAATGATGTTCTTTGTTTACCCATTTGGCATGACCTAAATATAGTGTTTTGAGGCTTCTTTATTGTTGGTAGATCTCTATGATCAAAGTTGAGATTCCCCAATCTCCTATGCCATAGCCAAGATTCATCAAGTTTGCTGATGTATCATGCTTCAGTCTCTTCTTTCATGGTATATACAATACTCTCTGTTCGAACTCCTTTAACCATATTCTTTCCTGTAGTGATTGAACTGACTTCAAAATCTTGAGCTCTAAAGAGAACCTCACAGCCTTTGTCACATATCTAACTTACAATTAATAGATTGTGTTTTAGACTATCCACAAATAATACATCCCGAGCCTTTCCTCTTCCATTATTCAGACTGATAGTTCCTTTTCCTCTAATTTTCTCTTCTTTATCATGGTTGAATGTGACATTTCCATATTTCTTTTCATCCAAAGATAAAAAACTTGCTTATGTATCTGGTCATATGTCTAGAGTAGCCACTATCCACATACCATTGAATGTTTTGACATTGAGCATATAAAACTAGATCAACTCTCTCTTCTTCCTTCTTCTTTCTCCATTGCATGCAACCATCTGTTCTATAATTATTATGAGATGAAGGTTTATTTTCCTTAAGCTGACATTCATATGACTTGTGTCCAAACTTATGACATTAAAAACATTCGATAATATCATAGAGAGGAGCATATACACATTTGAATACATTATTATCCTCAATTACTTTTGAATTTCCAAAATAAAATCTTTTGACATAAGCTCTACAGTTTATGGCTTTATGTCCAATTTTTTTTACAGTAGTAGCAGTACCCGTAGAAGAAATATCTGTACTTGGTAGTGGATGACGTTTGGGGATATAACCATCTAGAAATTTGAAAATTCTATCCTCTAAATAAGTATGATCTATACTCATTTTTTGTTTGATTGCTTACTCCTTTTGTCTCCTGGGTTTTTCTAGTAGTGTTTCTTTGCAACTATTCATTTGGTGTTGAAGTGTTGCCTAGTTTTTTGTTCTCAAATTGATGAGAGCTGTCATTGTATCACATGACGATTTTTACAAAAGTGATTTTCCTTTTAACCTTTGCCTTAGGCTCACTGGAATCTCCTTCATAGCCTAACCCAGTCTTTACAAGTGGAGATATTTGAGAATTTAAGATCTCATTCAATTGTCAAAACCTTTTATCTGTTTAATGTTCATGGTTAATTCAGTTCGAGCCTTTTCTAGTTTCTTCCTTAGACTCACCACCTCTTCTTCCAATCTTTCACACCTTTGATTTTTCTCTTTTATTTTTTGCATCAAAATATCTTCCACCTTCTTTGATTCTTCAAGTTCAACTTTCAACTTAATAATTTATTTTGAATTTTATTCTTCTTTTACATATTTCCAACAAAATCTATTTCTGTTTTCTATTATTATGTTTAAGCCTTTGTATTTCATCTAGGGAATTGATCAACTCCCCCTCAATATCTACCTCACCTTCTTCTTCTTCATATTCCAGAAAATATTTTTCAAGATCTTCCAAGGCCATCAAAATGAATTCATAGGTTCCATCTTCACTAGAGGATTCATCGGAGCTTTTAGATGCATTGCTATCTTGTTGAGCATAAAATGTTTTTTTATTAAACTTTTTCTCTTTTTTCATTTTTTTGGATTTTTTCTTCTCTTTCCCTTTTGACTAATTTTATGCTTTCTTATAGGGAAATTTTGAGGAATAATGCCCCACTCTTCCACAATTAAAGCGCTTAAATGGAAGTTTCCCTTTGTACTTACCTATGTCTTTCTTCAATCTTCTAACAAATTTTTCTTCTTCTTCATCAAAACCTGAGCATGAACATTCCTTTTCTTCTATGAAGTTGCTACCTTAAAGGCTGCCTCCCTAGTGTTTGACTTCCCTTTTGGAATTCTCATGTCATATGCTGTCAAGGACCCAAGTAATTGGTCCCTGTTCAAAATCTCAAAGTCTTTTGTTTCTTCTATGGCTGAAACCTTAGGATTAAATTTAGATGGTAATGACCTCAATATTTTTTGAACTATTACACTTTCTTTGACCTTTTACCCTAGAAATATCATGATGTTTACGACTTCAACAACTCTTAAGAGTAATTTATCTATATCTTCATTTTCATTCATTTTTAAAGTCTCAAACCGTGTTCTATGCAATTTGGCCATCTTTACCTTTTTATCTCCTTCATAAATATTTTCTAATTTATCCTAGATTTATTTGGCTATCTGACAATGAATTACTTTGATAAATTCAGACTCACATAGACCACTTAGGAGTGCATTCACAAATTTTACATTAGCTATGAAATCCAGTTTGGCATCTCTGTCACTAGTCCCTTCCTTCGGTTCTTCATACCGTACCATCACTGCAGCCCAAACTTCTATTCCAAGAGACATTAAGTATGTATTCATTTTGAATTTCCAAAAGGCATAATTTGTACTAGTAAATAATGGGGCTTTATTCGTTGAGAATCCTCTTAGAATATCCATTTTGATGACTTAGGACCTCCTTCCAGTTGTTAGACTGTTATTGAAGGAAATTGGCTCTGATACCAATTGATATTTAAGATTGGAAATTACTAGGAGTGGCAGTTGAATCAGTTATTTAAAATTATTTTATTTTTCTCATCTTTACTTTATTATGTAACTAATGGTTCATGTTAATGCTCTATTGTATTCATTTTGCAGGTGTCAAGAAGACAATTTTTTAGATTACTTACCAAGAGTTCAAGATCATTCACATAGCATTCAGAAACAACACATGAAGAAACAAGATATAAGTGGAAAACCTGAAGGGAGAAAACCACAAATGTTAGGCTAAATGTGATGTGAAGGCAAGCTGCTACTCCTTATTACATTATATTTTTGTAGGCTCCAACCTACAAGAGGCTACTACCTTAGAAGAAGCTCCAACTCCCACAAATCTTTTGCAGGCTACAACCCACAGGAGGCTCTTACCTCAATAGGGTACACCATGTTCTTTTTCAAACTGCAACATATAAGAGAACATAAATTTCTCAGTCACAACATCAAGTTACAAATGCTAGCTACCTCATAGACTATTCTGCTGCCAAATTCATCGCTGAATTGCTTTTTCTCTTCCACTCTCTCTTCCTCTTCTTCTGTTGCCCATCAACATCCTTGTTCAAATTCCTTCTCTTTCAAAAGTCACTTTTTCCACTCCATGTTGTACATTTTATAAGCAAGCCCTATTGGTTGTTTGTATTCCTTGCGGAATATGAAGTGAAGCATTGTCTCTTGGGCCTCCAAAAACTGCTCACTTATTTTATTTTTAGTTTTGAAAATATTTGTAATAGAAAATGATGTTGTAACATCTCAATCAACAATAATGACAAGTGAAAAATCAAATTTGTATTATCTATATTTTCTGTTTAATGGAATATATGTATTTCAACTTTGTCTTAATATATTATGTCCTGGTTGACAACATTTAGCCTTCATATTGATTAGTATAGCCTTTTCACTTCACATCACTTTCAACCTTTTACAATAATAACATTAAACATAAATTGCCATCATTACAGTTAATGACATCAATGCCAATATTTACGACAACAACCCTGACGCACACCTTCATGTTCAACTTTGAAATCGGGCATACCTGTTACCACCTTCCTTGCTTCAGGAATAGATTTATAATGAAGGTGAGAAAAAATCCGATGCTGTAATTCAGTTTGAAGAGTTGTGTTGTATGTCATGGCTCCCAATGGACTTCCTCCAACCTGGTAAAGTGTATCAACCCTAAAACCAAGAGTGAATGCTTCTTTGAAATTCCTCTTCCAAATGCGTACCTTTTCATCAATGAAAACCACCTTGAATCCTTTATCTTCCATCATCGAGATAAACACCAATTTTTTCTTCAAGTCAGGTACATACAACACATCTTGCAGATGAAGGAATTGACCTTGATTTAGATGAAGAGTCACAATCCCTATCCCTTTAATGAGATATGTGGCATTGTCTCCTATCACAATCTCCAAATTAGTTTCCTTTTCAATCAAATGAGAGAGGGATTCTTTATATCTAGTGAAGTGCCTCGTTCTTTATATCTAGTGAAGTGCCTCGAGGCACCATTATCAATCAACCAGTTATCTAGGGTACGGGGATGAGATGCAGTAGAGAGGGCATCTATAAGAATAAATTCATTTTTCTTGTTATCTACAACATTGGATTCATCATACCTGGAGTTCCTTGATTTCTTCAATGGTTGACCATTTCCATTTCCATTTCGAGTAGAGGGAGCCTTTCTATTTCCTTTGTTTTTGAACCTGTTGTTCCTTTGATTTCCATTTCCCTTGAAGTTGTTGTTATTGTTGTAGTCATCATCTCGGGGTGGGTCCCTTTTATTGGGACACTCTCTAGCATAGTGGCCAAACCTGTTGCAATTGTAACATCTACTCTTCCTTCCTTTGGGTCCTGCTCTTCCTTGACCTTGAATTATTGGACCAACATTATTCTTCTTCTTTGCATGAGCGGTGAAGGAAGTAGGTTCATTTCCATTTGAAGGTTGTCTCTCTCCATCATCCTTGTATCCTCTTGAGTGCATCTCGTCAACAATTAATCAAAATCAGGAATTATGTTATTATTGAGGGTAGTGGTATTAAATACATACCATGCTCGGGGAAGACCTCCAAGAGCAATAAGAGTGAGCTCTCGGTCAGCTATGACCTCTCCAATAGATAAGAGTTTATTCTTGATTTCGGTGATCCTCATGAAGTAGGATTGGATGGACTCTCCCTTATCCATCTTGATGTCCTTCAACTTGTTCTTCAAAAAGAGAATTTGATTTGCGTTGCTAGCCCTGAACATGCCGACCAAATTGTCATATATATCCTTATATGTGCCCAACTCGAATATATAAGAAACAAAGTGCTTGTGAATTGAGTCCCTGATGATATTATTTGCTTATTTTTCCCCTTTCTTGTATTTTTTTTAAGTGGCAACCGTTGTATTTGAAGGAGGCTCAGTAATATTTTCCTGCACATAGTCCATAACATCTTGTTCCTCCAAAGTCAAGTCTAAGGACATTTTACAAGCATGATAATTAGAGTTATCATTGACCTTGTCATCAGATTTGAGGTATGATGAGGAAGCCATTGACCCTTGTCCAACAGATTTCAATGATAACTCTTCTCACTCTTTCTTGGGCTTTGTCTTCACTTGAGCTCTGATACCTTGTTAATTTTAGATAAAAATGGTATGTTCTATGCTTAGAGAGGTTTAATTCAATCCTTTCTTATTAGCCCAATTTCAATTCCATATTAGAAATCACATTAACATTGACAATAAATTATGATAGAACATAAAACAATAAACAGAAGACAAGCCAAGACAAGAGGACACAATTTTTGACGGATGCTAGGGAAAAACCCCACTGTGGGGAAAACCCTTTTATCAAATCTGCTTATTATTCTTCAAAATTTCAGCAGAGTGAGAGAGAGTACAATATACAAATTTTCTTCAGTAAAAAAATAGTTAATAGGATGCTCTAACTTGAAAGTCAACGCTAGTAAAATCAATGATTTGAATTCTCCAAAATCAACTCTGTCAAATTCAGTCAATGCAGCGTCCAAAGACAGTCAAAGTCAGCCCAAAATAGTCTTCAAAAACTCGGTCAAACCTGATCAACACACTGGTAAACTTTGCGGTCAAACAAAAAGTCCAGCTGCCTAGAATTCTCGAAAATTGTGCCTCCATCTGTGGCCTAGTGTCGAGGCCCCGAAAGTTGGTGCAATAACATTAGGGAAAACCACCTAATCGGGGACTAAAAAACCATCTCTTTTCCGTTTGGAATGGTGGATCCGATTGGATTTCTAGGACCAATTTCCTAGTTTGATATAGTTGGGGTGAATGGTTGGTTTTATCACTGTGTGGACCTTTGATAGATGGAAATATTAGCAATATTGTAATAAAAAATATATCTATCTTCTAGGTATCCTGGGATGAAATCTATTCTCTATGAGATCTACAAAAATAACCTTTAAGTGGATGCAAATAAAGATCATACATTCACTTAGAGATATGAAAATGTTTGAGATAATTGATTTAATTAAATAATTAATTAAATCAATTGAATAAAACTTATATCACAACTTTTAAATGCCTGTATTGCGTATGTATCAAATGATAACAGTATAACATGTTCAGAAGTGAATTAATGTCAAACTGTATTCAAACATATACGTGAAACAAAACATCATAAGATAAATAACTATTTCTCATTTGAAGCAAAAATCTAACACATAGGGTAAACTTTACCATGTATATGTTCACTCTTCTCATTTGAGAAATAACACTTGGTCCAGTCTTTTCTATTCAAAAAAATTCAAGAGTACAAAAGTGCAACATACATAAAGTTTTCTTTTCAAAATTTCAGGACCCATTCTTCAAAGACATGAAGGGGTTTAAATATAAAAATAATAAGTCTTAAAATAGTTATTACAATAAAAAGCTGAAGAGGTTTAAAACAACCCTCCTTAAATTAAGTGGAATTAAAACATAAATAGAAATTAAAGGGATGAATTGTTTGAGGATTGCCCCACCGTCTCCTTTTCTATTTGTTCCTTCAACTGAAGGATATTAAGCATAGGCCTAACCTTTGGAGGTTGGCATGGCCTAATGCACAACTGTCTAGTGAAAGCAACATAAGAAAGTGGGGCAAGCATGTAGGAGGATGTATCTGTGAGACAACACAACATAACCCACTGGTTGTGAGGCTTTACTAAATATCTACAATAGTTTTCCCAATCCAACTTTTCCAACTTCATAATATGTTCTTATTTTACCTTTGACACTTTTTGCCATTGCCTTATCAATTATTTTAATAAAGGAAATGCACCAGGAGGACATCTGTCGATAAGATTTTCCGCGATGAGATTATGAATAACAATTTCCACAATGTTAGTAGCAACATCCTTTCCCCTGCAAAATGCTCTCTATGCATGCGTCAATTGTATATCCCAGTCTGTAAATAATATTTCTTTCTTTGAATCCTCGATCCTAGGCAGGTTGGCCTTTTGGCCCTCATCAGAATCCTGCGAGGTGACAAAATTGCAAACCTTATCATCTATATCATCAAAACTAATCCTCACATATGCAATGAAATTCACAAGTGAATCACTCTGTTCACACAATTCAAGAATACTTGATAATTTTGACAAAAAAATTGTGCTACTGTGCCAATAAAGTGTTTATTTATAAGGCCTCTTTTCTGAATTTATCAATATTTGGGTTATATTTTACTTGCACAATAGAGAGCCGCAACTAGTGAATTAGAGTATCATTGGAACTAATCTCATTCTGATGCTGAATTTTTAATTGGTCCATGCTCTCCTAGATTTGTGCGATCCGTACCTGTAACTGTTCACTGACACTTTGTTTCTCTTATTGTAGCTCTAGTTCAAGTTGGATGATTTTCTCATCCTTTTGTTTCATCAACAGTTGAAATTTTAATGCTTTGTCAATGGTTGCAGAAGCATAATATCTTGCAAACTGAGTTAAGCGAGTTAGATCCTGTGAAGGATCTGCCTGAGTGTCTTTCCAAACAAAATCCATTGATACATCTACTTGTACAAGGGGTTAGGGTTGCTATCATATTCTTCTTTTCTTCTGTCGGCTCATAACCGCCTTGTGTTTTGGATTGTAGAAAATGTCCAAAAGAGGAATTTATTCAATATTAAGAACAATTTTGGTGGTGGGGAAGGCTGGGATGAATTCCACTCTTTCTGTGCTTACTAATTTTTTAGAGGGCTCAACAGTGAATGAGTCCTAAATTTTAGTTTGTGGCGTATGCACAATTTGTTGTTGATCAATAATTGTAGTTCCTTGTTCTTCTTGGAGTTTTATATCAAACTCCTTCCAAACATTCTTTAGATTACTCGGAAAATCCAAATCCATATTTTGAACTTCGGTTTATTTATCTTGGTCTATTGTGCTAAGGACTTCAATATCCTTAGTTTCCGATTCACTTTCCTTGTCCTTCTGAGCTAATGGTTGTGAAACATCCAACGTTTTCAATGGAATTGCTTCTAATCTCTTATTCCTATATTGGTTAAATTTAAACAATTGCTGTGGATGGAGGCGTAAAGCTGGAAACTTTTGAACTGTAGGATAATTGTCGACAGACTCAAATAGGTCATCGAAATCATCATCTTTGTGCACAAAAGGCCTAATATTCACTTGGGTAGTGAAATTATTACCAAATTTAATTGGATCATACTACCTATTTGGAATTGTAAATAAATTCAAACATTCAATCTGACCAATATCTACAACAACATGCTTGTAATTATCGAGTCCATAAACACCACAATTAATAGGAAAAGAAGGCTATGCTGCTTTCTTGGCCTCTTTCAGAAATCTGGTTAGGCCGTTTCCAACAGTTTGATATGCAGGTTATCTTGCGAGAAGCTTGTCAGGAAGATACAGGGGCAAAACATGTGGTCGAGCTAATATTCCAACTACTCGTACATAGGTGAATAACTCTTCACCAAACCATTTTTCATATAGAGGAAAAATCAGCTTGGGCCTCTTTTGACAGTCTGGAGGCTTTCTCACTAAAAACAACTTGAAACAACGGGAGAACAACTCCATGGAAAATTTTGTAAAAATGGTTCTCATACTTAGATTCCCACAACATACTATGAAATATATGAATAGGTACAAGGTCTTGGGTAGTCCATTTCGAGCCCATGGTTGGAAAATTTGAGGTAAAACACACAACATCAATGATATAGGCGATCATATAGAATGGGGGAATTTTTTTGGAAGAAATGGAGCGGTTTTTCCTATATTCTAAAATCTGAGTGGAAATATTATTAGATATAATATTTCCCCAATCCATAACATAGGAATCTGCAACTTCCTCCATGAGAGGGACCCATTCTACTGAAAATTGAGTGGTGTCCAACCGACCAAAAAACCTAGACATCATCGCAGAGACATAAAATAGGGGCTTGAAATGGAGTCGGTAGAGTACATACCCTTTTCTTCATTCTTATGCTTGTTGGTATTACTTCTCCATTGCTTGATTGGCTTCTATTTGAGCTCATTTTCTTTGGTGAACTGTGAAAGGAATTATTTATCATAGGCCTTTTCTGGGTCTGGGATATGGTACATAAACTTCAGGTCTTCAACTTTGAAGGAACCAATCATTGTTCCTCTGCTAGTATGAAATGTTATATCCATGATATTGAGATTATCAATGATCCATCTTACCATATTAGTGTATGGTAAGATTTTTCGGTTGGACAACAATTCGATGTAGGAAAGAATTAGTTACTTCTTCAATTGTAGCTTCCGAGGAATCGGGAGCGTCGAAAGTTGATTTTATTTGAACTTTGTGAGGTTTTTCATCCTCGGGTAACTTATACATGGATTCCCACGAGGAGGATCCACTTTCTGTTCCACATGTAGTATCTGTAAACAGAGGCAACATTTTTGTTCTCTCGGTTGTAGCGAGTGCAGGGGTTACAGGGGCCATATGCTTCTTAGCTTTCTTGAGAGCTTTAGACATCTTCGCAAAATTCTGCTTATTCGGGCTACCCTGCAAATAAATGAGAAAGGATAAGCGGAAAGAGGGAATTTTTGGATTTACAATATGCACAAGTACCATGGCAATAGAAATGTTCAAACGGATGAGACTTCACACGCTGATAAGATATGAATTGAATGCTTCTTACAACAAAATGATTATGGAGGTATGTGTTAAGTCCCTATATTAATAGTGTAGTCCCTTATTATGTTAGTGTAGCCCCCCTTATTATTACTGTTGTACCCCTGCAACCCCCATATTGTTATTATTGTGCCCTTACATTATTATTGTTAGGTCAGATGGGATTACATTGTGGCCCCACTAGGATTATATTGTGGCGCCATGGACTCCTATATATAGAATGAGGTTTTGGTCATTTGTATGATTCAAGAATCATTCATTTATGTAATGTATTGGAGGTTGCCCCCTCGAAGTGGCTGACTTATAAGGCGTTGATCTCTCTTTTCTTCTATTTTTGGAGCTGGTTTCACAACATTTGGTATTAGAGCTTTGGATTCTAGGGTTTTGCTGCTCCAAATAGGTCATTGTGGAATTTTTCGCTATAACTGCTTTTCTACAAAGTCTCAGAATCTGAAATTTTTAGAGTGCAAAGCCAAAATCCTAAGGAACATCGTCGCAAAATTTTAGATCTTGGTTCACAAAATTTTCGCAGATATGGTCTGTGGAAGTTAGGTCTTTTGCAGGCTCCCAAATTTCATATCAAAGAGGTGATCGTGGAAAAAACATCATAAATCTCTCAATGAGCGTCAGATTTCAATTTTGTAAAAAGTGGCCGCAAGTAGACGAACTGTAGTTTCCTGTCTATAAAGTTCAGAGCCGAAGGAGGAAATAGTGACACGTGGCAAGTCGTACAAGTTTGCTCTACTGAACCAGTCCATAATTAGGTCATTGTGGGAGATTGGAGATAAATTTGTCTTCAAGAATCCAAATCTGGTCAGACCTGTGGAATTCGAAAGAGAATTTAGAGGACTACCTCAGTGAAAAATTTCAGATATTGAGATCCGAAATCATAGAGATAATTCAGTTTCAATATTGAGCTCCTCAAAATCAAGAAAAAGGTGTGTATTTGGTTTTAAAATTGCATAACATTTGTTTGAAAAAGCAGTTTGAAGTGATTCCAAGGGCATATTTTAGAATTTTTATTAGTATGGGTTCTATAATGCCTCCAAAAAATAATTCCATACCCATTAAGCTCTCAAAAATCTATACTATGACGCATGAAGAGGAAGAATTGTAGTATGAGATATCAAAATTACGGTACCAAGTGCAACAAATTTCGATCTTACGAAGAGCAACCGAAGATGACATAGATGGTTTAAAAGCAGAAATGGAGGCTAAGTTGGATGGTTTGAGGGATAAAATAATAGCTAATATGGATGATAAATTAGTGAAATATCACATCGAGCATCAACAAAAAGTTCTCCAACTCTCAAAGGATGACCTAACTTTGGTGCAAAATCTAATGAAACAACAGGAAGATCAACATCACATCGAAAAAAGTTCTGAAGCAGTCACAGAAACAAGAAATCGACAAGTACGATAAATTTCAGGGTATCTCAGCAAGTGGAAGAACTTTCTTGTAGAAGATTCCACATGGGAGGATGAGAATTTTATACAGAAGCATCAAGAAATAATCAAGCGTTGAGGACAACACTTGTTTGAAGGAGAGGGGCATGTTAAGTCCCTATATTAATAGTGTAGTCCTTTATTATGTTAGTGTAGCCCCCCTTATTATTATTGTTGTACCCCTGTAACCCCCATATTGTTATTATTGTGCCCTTACATTATTATTGTTAGGTCGGCTAGGATTACATTGTGGCCCCACTAGGATTATATTGTGGCCTCATGGAATCCTATATATAGAAGGAGGTTTTGGTCATTTGTATGATTCAAGAATCATTCATTTATGTAATGTATTGGAGGTTTCCCCCTCGAAGTGGCTGATTTCTGAGGCGTTGTTCTCTCTTTTCTTCTATTTTTGGAGCTGGTTTCACAACAGTATGGGCGACAAAACTGTTAATTTATGACGTTAATGCTTGATATTGGTTGTTGTGCCCATATAATCATTTTCGCATTAAAACCAGATTTGTCGCATTGCAACATTACTCGTGTGAAAATCTTCATTAAATACTGATCGACTTAGCTTTATGTTAATTGTGATATCGCAATCACAGTATCAACAAAAGTAGATGGAGTGCAAGATGTTTGAGTTGACAAGAGTGCGGTGTATGATATGCGATGAACTATATCACATCGGTGAATATGGTTGGGGGAAGAAGAATGATTGTGTTTGTGGGAATGCGATGGGATGAGTATATCACATCGGGGAAATATGAGAGGTGACAATAAGACCATCGGGGAAGGAAATGCGAAATGTGAAATGCGATGGCTTACACGGCGGAAGTGGGTCCCGCAGGAATTATTTATAGAATTTGCTTGAAAATATGGTTTTTTCCCTTTATAAAAGCGCTTTTGCTTATGTACATCGGATCACAATATGTTTCAAGTGACCTTTTAGGAGTTATATATATTTCATTGCGGTTTTGCAATTGCGATGATGTGATATTTATTCGCTTAAGTGCTTTCAAGGCCAAATTTTAAGGTTTTATCCCTTTTTTGATCCCTATTTATATCTAATGAATTAAATTAAGGGTTTTATTTGTTTTAACTCTAAAAATTAAAAAGGGTCCCTATTATTTTCTAAGGTAACTATTTCTAAAATAATGGGGGTTGTTGATTAGCACAACACCTAGCAAGATCAAAATTCTTCCCAAGAAATCAAAGTCAAAATGTCAAAGTTGACCCAAAGTCAACATTGGTCAATGAAATTTTTTCTACCCTAGAAATAGTCTGAAGATCACAACGAGAGATTTCCCTTCCTTTCACATGTGCGAGCAAAGAGAGAAGCTCCTATGAGGCTGTACAAACCAATGAGAGGGAGAGAGAATGTGTGATGAGATGATTTACAAATGAGGATTGACTCTCTCATTTTATATCAATCTATGAGGGGTGGAGACACATATTTTGGGGCTTGTGAGCCTATGTTACAATTTTTTCTGACCTTGAAAAATGTACATGTGTGAGAGAATAAATTCAAAATCGAACTTCTGCTTATCCAAACAAGCTAATATTTAGATCAATCTTGCACCTCTAGGAAAGAGGAATTGAACAAAAATATCATCTCCATCATATGAGTAGTGCAAAGTGGAGTTTGGCCCTATTTTCCAAATTTAACAACCATCCATGTCCAACAAGTGCACCTAGCAATGGGACACAACAATGTGTCCTATTTCTCAAATGCACCCAATTTTTCCCAAGTGCACTCGATTTGGTTATCCAAGTTGTACCAAATTTTTCCTAGTCTATCCATCCAACCTAGCTTATGTGTGCCTAGTTTGCACAAACCCATCTTAGTACAAATCAACCCAAGTATTTCTGCTTCACTGGAGTTTGTGTAATTAAGCTCAAGTGCACCTAATCCACTCGAGTTTTTCAAAGATCATCCAACTTGACCCAAGTACAGCTAGTCCACCCAAATCTTCTTGAATTGTTTGTTTCTGCTTGATTGCACATGAAATTTCATAGCAATGTGCTCAAGTACGTCCATTAGATGTATGCTCAATGGATGCATACCTAGTGGGCTATGCCCAACAAATGCACCCCATGATTATGATCTAGGACTACTTTTTCCCGAAGGCTCTTCAAACATTCATTGCAACCCCTAAGTATGGGTTTCCCAACTCCATATTTGCACATAGTATAGAAACCCAGCGAATAAAGATCTCTACACCCATCTTGTATGTCATGTGAATTGCATGTTTATAGACGAGGTTTCCCATAACATATTTCTTTGAATTTTTTTGTCAAGTTCCCTTCGAAGCTTCTCTTGGTGCATCCAAATATTATAGGTTGCCAAATTTTGTAGTGCACCTAGTATATGAGCAAGGGCACTCGAATTATCCATGTTGTGCCTTGTCAATGGGCCAAGGCACACAAAATCAACTTTTCTAACCATCCTCCTTTTCCATGTATGTCTGTCTATAACCACCAAGGTGGTCATGTGGCAAAGGTGTTAGAAGCCACTCAAGGTGAGGGCATCACATCCTCTCCCACTAAATGTTGTTGCGGTGCTTGAAAACATCCTCAAGGATTTGTTGTACCATACATCTACTACTAGATACATCCGTCCATTTGCAATTAGCCCTCCAATTGCTCCACATTTTTCATGCCAACACTATGATACACTACCCACTGTTTAATTTATTACTTTAAACAAGTGAATTTTCCCAACTCCATTTGGTAATGCCTCTTGTATGTCTTGTTGTTTCCATTGAAATCTAAATTCAAGTACATTGTACAGATGGTGCAATTGAACTTCATCAAGATCATCAAATATCCACGTTTTGCACCATTCAGACCTACCGTTGCAGTGGTAATTTGGCCAACTTTACCACACTTTAGTAGATTGAGCTCCCTCATTATTGTTGTAGTCCAAGCGTCCCCAAGTCAACTTCATGATAAATCACTTGTTTATGCTCAAAATGATCATTTTGTGATAGATGATAATGTGCTTGTACAACTCTTCTATACTAATTCATGGTCACCACCTTTTCCTCCAATTGTTAAGTCATCTCTTGAAATCCAACACTTCATTCAATTTGGAACCTTTTGTTGAAAAGTCAACAAGAAATGTGTGTCTAATTTAATTTTACCTTGATTAAATTGGACAATAAAATGTAACCTTATCTCATAATCACTTGGAATAGTTATCTGGGTGTGATAAACTCAGTTAGCTCATGAATTTCGAGTTGAGAGTGGTTGGTGAGGCATGCAGAGTGATTATATTAGTTTTTGAGTCCAAGTTGTAGCTAATGTATTAGTTTAATGCATGAAAAATCAATTAACTCAATTAAGTGAGTTAAAATCAGTTTAACTAGTTGTAACTGATTGTTGCACTAGTGAGAGGTCAAGTGAATTAAATTAGATTTAATTCACATGCAATGATCTATCATGAAACTAATGATTTACTATTAATAGCTTCATGCATGTCAGTTCCAATGGAGACCCAGTTGAGACAAAGGTTAAAAGGATGTTAACTATCAATTGTATAATTAGTAGGCTTCCCGCATGCAGTAAAACAACAATAGGATTGCCCATGAGCATTGTGAAATTTTGGAAGGTTTAATTTCCTAAAGAATAGGGATTTCATTCCACATGAATTATGCAAGGCAGACAGGCTGATTAGAGGTAGGAAATTGGCTAAGTGTTGGTCGATTTTTCCAGGCCAGTGTGAGACAATTGTGAGAGTGTAGGAGACTCGTGTGAGAAGAGTGCATTGTAATTGTTTCATGATTCCTTGCTGAATATAAAATAGAAGATATAGGGGTTTTGAGCAGCAAGCTTTCCCCAAGAAAATATCTTTGTTGTGGTTCGATTTGCTTCTTTCTTTACTTGTGATTGGCTATCGTGTTTATTTTTTGCAATTGATTTGTAGAAGGATTCAGTATCTTGCTTTAGAATATCACATGATCAGATTGAATCCATTGATATACATATTGTTTGTATAATTTCTACATGGTATCAGAGTGCAGGAAATCACTATAGTGGAGAAGAAATTGAGTTTGTGACTGAATGACATTCAAATTTGCAAAAGTATTCGTTGGTGCGATAGGTGGATCAGGATCAAGATGTCTTTCAATGGCTTGAGATTGGAGTATGCACTCGAGGGAAGTTCCAATTATATTGTGTGGAAAGACATGATGGAGGTAGTTCTAGAGGATAATGGGTTGAAAGAATTCATTGATAATGACATTCCCAAACCTGTAGCAGTAAATGTCTCTCTTCTTGATGCTTGGCAAAAGAAGGTTGCAAAGGCAAGGAGGATCCTACTGAAGGGAGTACGCGATGACATTATCTCAAGTCTCCATGGAAAAGCAAGTCCATATGCAATGTGGGAGGCTTTGACAGATCTGTTTTAGAGTAGTAGTGATCATAGAAAATTGGCACTGAAGGACAAGCTCATGAAAATCAAAATGGAGAAAGGCAACACTTTTCTGAAATATTTAACCAAGTTTTTCCAATGTCGAGATGAGCTTGGGAGCATTGGAATTACTATAGCGGATGATGACTTGGTGAGCCTAGCTCTTCTAGGCCTTCCCAAGAGTTGGCATAGTTATCAGGACTCTATCAATGGGAGGGAGAAGCTGCCAGATTGGGAATGACTTTGGTTGGATTTGGTGCAAGAAGAATTCAGGCGGAATACCAGGGATGGATCTTCATCTAAGACAGATGATGAAGTAAATTGTGCCTTGGCTGGTAAGGCGAAGAAGGGGAAGGGAAAGAAATCCTATTCCAAATCCGAGTCTGGAAAAGAAGGCAAGAAGCGCGACATGTCAAGAGTGAAGTGTTTTCACTGTCATGAGCATAGACATTATGCCACTAATTGTCCACAAAATAAGAAGAACAAGAAGGCTTCAGGGTCTGCAGCTGGTGAGGCTTCGGCCTCGCAATTTGAGTTGAACTTCTCGCTCATCGCATGCATGGTGTCAAGTGATTGAGATGGGATCAGTGTGGTACTTGGATAATGGTGTATCTTTCCACATGATGGGAGAAAAATAATTTTTCAATAGCTTGGAGGAGAAGGACCTCCAGATGCATATCGAAATGGGTGATGATGGGAGGTACAGTGCTACCACGATTGGTACTGTTACCTTCCAGAGACAGTTAGGTAAACCCTTCTTATTAAAATATGCAATGCATGTACCAGGCTTGAAAAATAATTTAGTTTCAGTTGTAATGTTGGAGGATAGAGGCTATGATGTGGTTTTCAGTGAAGGGAAATATTTCCTTCGACACAAAGCCACAGGGAAAGCCAAGAAGATTGGGATTCATGTGAAGAATCTCTACAAACTTGATGTAGATGGCTACATAACATTAATGGGTAAGACAGACAAAGTGGTGAGCCAAGATGAGGGTGAGTTATGGCATAGGATATTGGGCCATCTACACCACGGAGCCATGAAGGTCATGCAATATACTTCTACATGTCTTCCAAAGGGTACTCTTGCAACGATAGACACATGCAAGGGATGTACCATGGGGAAGTATGCAAAGGACACTTTTCACGAGAAGGAGAACCAAGCAGCGAAAATCCTTGAGAGAGTTCACTCATACGTGTGTGGACTATTCTCTACAGCTTCGACAACAAAGACATGTATTAT
Source organism: Pinus albicaulis (assembly GCA_034641835.2). Lineage (NCBI taxonomy): Eukaryota > Viridiplantae > Streptophyta > Pinopsida > Pinales > Pinaceae > Pinus > Pinus albicaulis. Next base: position 541,042,183 of record CM076584.1, on the reverse strand, counting down.
GTGATATTTTTTGATGATTTTTCTAGAAAGTGTTGGGTCTACTCATGCAGAAGAAAGATCAAACATTCTCAAAATTTTGTGAATTCAAAGCACCATTGGAGAAAGATACGGGGAATAATGTGAAGGCTCTTAGGAGAGACAATGGTGGTGAGTACATCTCTGATGAATTCAATAACTTCTGTAGCAAAGAAGGAATTTGGAGAAAGTTTATTGTGCCTCATAAACCACAACAGAATGGGGTCACAGAAAGAAAGAATAGAACAATTGTGGGTGCGGCAAGAGCAATGTTGCATGATCAGGGCCTACCGTTGCAATGTTTGTGGGCGGAGGCATGCAACACAACGGTATTTGTGAAAAATCGTAGTCCTTATCAGATACTTGGCATGAGTACACCAGAGGAGGATTTTTCTGGTAAGAAACCTGATGTTTCATATTTTAAAATTTTTGGCTCATCTATCTATTTCCATGTGACCAAATATTCCATGAAGAAGCTAGAACCAAAAATTGAGATTGGGATATTTGTGGGGTACACTGATACTCCCCACAACTATCGGGTGTATTTTCAAAACAACAGGATGAATGTTGTGAGACGGGATATAAAATTTTATGAGGAGAAAGCCATGCAATTGTCCCTTGAGAGGGAGTTGGATTTGCATGCAGATGAGGAACTCTTGGTTCCAAAGGATGAACCTCAAGATGTGGAGAAACCACATGTGGAGGATCATGGAGTGGCAGAAAACACTCATGAAGAGCCATCCACCAGAAATGGTAGAAGGCGCACCATGAAAGTTGATAGATTGAGACTTGATGCGGCAAAACATGTAAGAGAACCTACTTCACTGCGCAGACATAGACAATATCCAAACAGGTTTACTGGATACATGGCTCTTATGAGCAAGTGTATTGTGACAGAACCATCCTCTTTTGAGGAATCAGTGCAGAAACCAATTTGGGTTGATTCCTTGGTTGAGGAGTATCACTCCATCGTCAAGAAATGTGCATGGGAAGTTGTCCTAGGACTAGTCGGAAAATCAATGGTTGGATCTAGATGGATCTATAAGGTGAAGCAGGCAGCAGATGAGAGTGTGGAGAAGTACAAGGCTAGATTTTTAGCCTGGGGTTTCTCAAAATTTGAGGGGATTGACTATGAGGAGAATATACTCATCGATTAGATTTATCCTTGCACTCTCAGCGCAGATGGGGTGGCAGACACATTAGATGGATGTGAAAAATGCACTTCTCAATGGATTTATTGAGGAAGAAGTGTACATATAGCGGCCATAAGGTTTTGAGATATTTGACAATGAGTCGCTTGTGTGCAGACTCAAGAGAGAAATGTATGGGATGAAACAAGAACCTCGTGCTTGGTACACCATGATTGATAGCTATTTCATCGGGTTGGGCTTCACCAAAAGTGAAGCTGATGCGAACCTGTACCAGATTGTGGTTGATGGTAAGCTATTGATTATCATACTTTATGTTGATGATATAATTTTGACAGGTGATGAGCAGCTCATAATTTATTTCAAAGAGGATCTTGCAAGAGAGTTTGAGATGAAGGACATGGGACTCCTTCATTATTTCCTTGGTTTCGAAATATGACAGTGGGATGGTGAGCTATTTGTTTCTCAAGGAAAGTATGCGAAAGAGATTCTGAGTAAGTTTCACATGGAGAGATGTAAACCCATGGAGACTCTTCCAGGAAACTGGAGGAAGGAGTGTTACACAGTAATTTGTCACCGTCCCTGCAATCCCCATCCCGCACATTGGAGGGCTCATTTTGTGACTTGTGAGCAGTGACATGGCTTGAAACCACTTTCATGACATCCCTCTGAACAAGAGCTTTCATTGCCCTGAAGACATCTCCTTGTGAAAAGGCATTGGCACGAGCAGGCAGTTCATTACCCGCGCCAATGGGGAAAATACTTCAAAGAGGCCGCGCCAATTGGCGCTCTGTGCCAGAGTCGCACTCGCGCCAGCCAATTTAAGAGGTGTTTTTTAAAAATAAATGGCGGAAGTTTCGTCCTAACTGATCCAGGAACTGATATCTATCTTGAGTTGGGAGGTTTGGCTACAGATTTCCATAGAGAGGAAGTGGTTTGCCACCTCTCATAGAAGCTTCCTTGATGATAGGGCCAATCCCATGATTATAGGGATCCCAACTCCTCTTCCTCCATCTATAAAAGCTTGCCCATCTCCATTGCAAGCTAGTCTTCAAGTTCCCAAATTTCCAAGAGCCTTATGCTGCAAGAGCCTCCATAATTCCCTTAAGGCCAATTTCAAGCAAGGAGACTATCATCAAGATCCGAAGAGAAAGGTTTTTCCCATCCTTGATAGGATTTTCGAGACATGTTCTGATGTCGACCCCCCGAAGGAGAATTCAGCGTCAGAACTATGGTTGTAATTTTCCTTTGATTGATAATTAATGAATGACTATTGGTTATGGTTCCACTCTTGTTATTTATGATGATGAGTTATTTCCTTTCTGACTGACATATAGTTGCATCTACTGGGTTTTAAGCTTGTGTTTATTTTGTTTCTTGCATATGTAGGTGTCCCATCACGGAGATCGTGGGGATCGTGATCTGCCAGAACTGAGGAACGGGAGCGCCACCTCTTCTACAATGACTGCATTGGATTCCAGGTAAGCCTTCATCGATAGTTGGTTTATTTGCAATTAGGAACCTACACTATAGCGTGATTGATTGTTGCTAGACCTGGTCTAGGCTAGTAGGGATCACCTCTATCTGCAGAGGGGATTTACCTCCAAAACAAATTGGCGACTCTCCTGGGGATTCGTTGGCTTGTTGTCATTCGTTTTATAAGCTATAGATGGAGCCTAAAGTTGGCCAGATAGCCTTCGAAACGCTTTTGCTCTACAATTGCGAAATAGATCAAAGCTACTTCAGTCAATCTCCGGTTTAGTTTGTAAACTGAACACTTGGAGCATTGTCTTGCCCTTTTGGTTGATTCTTAATTCTCCTTGCTTGATCAGCTCTTTTGGGCTGGTTCTTTTTATGGATTTGGGTTTTTGATAGCTTGATCATTCACTGGTCTGCTTGTTGGATTTCTTCTTTTTTATTTTTGACTGATAAAATCGACTGGCACGCTTTTCATCTTGACATTCGCACCCATTGGTGCATGTTGCTTGTGTATTACCCACGCCAATTTCTTTCTGGTGCTAGTTACAACCTCACAGTCGCGCCAATCCTGTGAGCTACTAGGGTTTGCTCAGTTTTGAGCTTCCTGAGCCTGATCTGTGTGTTTGGTCTTGATTTTTCCACTGTTTGAGTGTTTTGGAGCCTGGATTGACTGGCTGTTACCTTCATCCTTTGGCTGTTTTCCCATTTCCATCGATTTTGCATTTTAGCCCTAGGTCATCTAGGCGTTGTTGTGTTTCAAGCCTTCCTTAGGAGTTTTTGGTCTCCTTCAATTCAGTCAACCTTCTGATTGTTTCTTTGCATTTATTTGGTGGTTTTCTATTGTCTCATTGCGTTGTTTGAGTGATTGTTTCCTTCTTCATTCGAATTTCGCTTCGTCTCGTCTTGGGCCTAGATTACACAACTCATTTTGAGTTTTTGGGATTCTTTCACTTTGAGGGACTTTTGGTCGATTTGAGGTCTGATTGTGATTGCCATTGAGTGGAATTTGTTTGGTTTTCCTCTCCTGTCATCATTTCTCGAATTTCCTTTGCATTAGTTTTCATTTTTTTTAGCGCACTTTGCTCTGAAATATTGAAAATACAAAAAAAATCTCTTTTGCTTTTCATTAGTTAATGAGAATTAGATCTTTTCGGTGTTAGTAGTGATTGGTAACTTTGAACGAAAAGATTTTTAGTTTTCATAAGCTGCATTAGAGAAATCATTGGTTGTTTTCTATTCATTTCGCTGTTGTGTGAAAAGCTCTCAACTCTCTCATAAGTAGCTTTCATCGAATGAAATGATATACTGTGGCATATAGATTGCATTTAAGAGATTTTGAGACATTACATTCGCAAGGGCCTGAAAACTGAAACGTAATTGAAGATAAACTTTAAAATTTACTCAATTTACACTAAGGCAGCATTGAAATCTAACGAAACACATTTAAAGGTCTAGGCTAGAGACGTGTTCCGGCGTCTTTAAACCTAGTAGCTGTCGTTCGCCTCTTGGCTTTAGAAAGCGCTAGTACAGACTTGTGCTCCCCATACCGTCGCGTATATAAAGGGAGACCCCACTAGGTTTCAATCCTTTATCCATAAGAAGCTGAGTCTGCCGCCCTATACTCGTGATACACCGGACACAGCATTCGGGGAGATTGCCTACACGTACGGAAAGTCCTTGGTTGATTCCTCTTTCATTTTGAAACCAAGGTGTATATTGCAGTTCACGGTTATTTGGTACACCCTTTGCCTAGTATTCCTGAGTGGTCATTTTGATCCTATCTGACTCCCTAAATTTGAAAGGATCACAAAGCTCTTGTCATTTCACGCTTGTGTCAAATCTGAAAGAGATAGAGTCACCTTTTCAACCGTTTCTCGACTCTTAAAACATGAAATAGTGGAGTTTCTTATTTTTAAATGTGGTAAAAAATTAATCACCCGCGATCACATGCCCTGTTAGATTCTGCTTGTTGGCCGTTTGATTGTGTGTCTTGACTCTTTTTCAGCCCGTGTGTGTGTTTGATCTTTTTCTCTTATCGTTGCTACCACAGTGGCGGAACCCTCGGTTTTGTCTACTGGTAGTCCATATACGGACGATTCATCAGAGGTTTCTCAATCCTCTGCTGAACTTCAGCAGCCCATTGTTTCTGAGCAACCCTTTGGGGGACCAATTGAGTTCAATTGGCCCTTTTCCGACCCTTGGTCTAAATTGAGAGTAGGGGCTGAGTTCCTTTCTCTTACATTGGGTTCGCCTTTTGTAGCTGCTGTTTTTCCTCCTAGTCCTCGCCGTCTATTACGAGATCTAGCGGCAGACTCAAACATGAGTGATTCCAGTGAGAAAATCCCAACGTCTGGTGAAGACTATCAGCTCTTTCCTCGGAGATTATTTCCAGGAGATAGCCTTGAACCAGCTGTTATGTCATCATCCGGTCCTTCATTACCACCAGGGTATAGATCCTTGGGTCAGATTATTGCTACCGCAGCCTCTATGGGGGTATCAGCTCCTTCTACGAGGCCGGTTGCTCCTTCATTGGGGATTTCTCCTCAGACACCTGTTACTTCTGTACCTGCTCGGCCCACTGTCTGTGTGGCCGCGTCTGCACCCGCTGTCACGGCACCCTCCGCGAGGGCTATGCCGCCTCCTGAAGACATTTATATACCGACTGCTATGCCGGAGAACATCTCTCTGGAGGAGTATCGGTTGTCCCTACAACAACCGAACCCCGAGGTTGGACCATCCTCCCAAGATCCCAACCGCTCTTATTTTTTGCACTATGCACAGGATGGTACATCTGTGTATGCTTTTCCAGGTCAGTATGATGAGCACGGGGACATTTTATGTCTACCCGCTCCTCAAGCTCACCCCCATGCTCAAGGTTTACCTTATAACCAGGCTTATAACCCGCAAGGGCAACCTTTCCAAGGTCAACCTTCGGGCCAACTTGGCTATCTTTATGACCCACAGGGGAAGCCCGTGCAAGGCTATCTTGCGGGCCAGCAAGGGCCATCGTACGGTCCGCAAGGACAGTATTACAACCCTTCCGGTCAACCTTTGCAGCCTCAGCCGGGGTACCAACCGGGGCTGGTATATGGTCCTAGGGGGCAAGTCTAGCCTTCTCAACCCATGCGACCTCAGTATCCTGTTAATCCAAACGTTGCACACCAGCCAGGACCATCTTATGGTCTTGATGCAGGTCAACCTGGTTACCATCTACCACCTGGCTCCATTCCTCCACCAGGCCAATCGGTCTATCCGGCACAACTCGGTGTTCCGCCTCCAGGCCAACCGGTTCATCTGTTACAACCTGGTGCTTCTCAACAGCCAAGTCAACCTGCGCAACTGGCTCAACCTGTTCATCCGGGTCAACCTGTTAATCTAGGGCAGCCCCCTCACCCAGGTCAGCCTGCTCAACCAGGCCAGCCTGTCCATCCTATTAACCCTGCAAAACAGCTGACTTATTTGATGCCGCAGCCAAATCAACCGCTGCACCCTAATTACCAGGCTCAGCAGGGTCCCACCTACCAGCAACCCACTCAACCTCAGGGCGGCTACTATTCTCATTGTCAATATCGACCGAATTATAGCCAGCCCCAAGGGTCTAACTATCGTCTTCAACAACCCGGTTATACCTATACTCAGCAGCCGAATCCAAATGCTGCTTACACAGGGCCGACTCCTAATCAGGGTCCATACTCGGGTTATCAACCCCCGTACGCTAGTTACCAGCAGCCGAATCAAGCTGGTTATAACACCTACACCCCCTACGGTCAGAATCCTACTGGACAGAACCCATGGGGGCAAGGATATTCCCAATCGGCGTGGAGTATAGGTACTGGTCCTTACCCAGGGCCAGGTATGCCATCTAATCCGCCATTTCCATTCCTGGCTACCTTGGAGTTACCAGATGTTTCAAAATTAACGAATGATCCAATATTGCATAATCCTTATTGGCCTCCGGTTCCTACCAAGGTGCCCGGCGATTGCCCCAAGTTTGAGGGTAAAGCTGGGGAGGACCCCCAAGCTCATGTGATGACCTACCATCTTTGGTGTTCGTCCAATTATTGGGTGGATGATTCAGTTCATCTTCGCCTCTTCCAGCGCACTTTGACTGGCGCTGCAGCTAAGTGGTATATTGAATTACCCCGTGGTATCTTTCAAGATTTCAATACCTTAGCCATGGATTTTCTGACTCATTTTCAGTTACCGGTTCATTACGAAGCCGGGACGCACCTCCTGACTTCTTTGAAGCAGGACAAAGCCACCCACATTTCTGATCACATTCATGAGTGGCGACGTCGTCGTAGACTGATCAAGTTTCATATACCTGATCAGATACTAACTCATTGGTTCACCACCTCCTTTGTTAACAAAATCGCCCAAGATATTGCTATGGGAGCGTGTGTGACTGAAGAACAAGCCATAGCGCGTGCTCAATATCTGGACCTTGTATATTCACAATCCGGCACGCTGTATGACATCTTGCCTGATGCTCCATGGTCTGGAACCTCTAAAGCCCCACCTACCCCAGCGGTGGATGGTGTTATTGGTTCCGTGTCTCAGAATTCGAAGAAATCTTCGAATGGGAAGTAGAAGTCCAACTCATCCAATAATTCTGCTCCTCCCGCCCCTACCGATTCTGGCAAAACTGCAGAGGTTAACGTCGTTCAGGCCAATCCTACGGAGAAAGCCTCCAAGGGGAAAAAGAAGGGCAAAGGTAAATCCAAATCCGACGCCCCAAAGCCGAAATCCAAACCGCGTACTGAGGATGGTTCTCAACGTAAACCGAAGTACCCTTGCCTCATTTGTGAAGGAGACCATTATACCAAGGATTGTCCACGACGATCTGAAGTTAGTCAACTTCTCAAAGGCTCTAAAGGGACTCAGCAGTTCTTAAAGAACCATTCCCGTCTCAGCAGACCCAGATGGTTGAACAACCTTCGCCATCTGTACCATTTGGGTCCCAAGTTTTTATGATGAATGGTGCTGCACCTATCTCTATTGCCACACGTTCGAAGGATTACAACGAATCGCGGCAGGCACCTGGGAAGGCAGTTGCGGATGGACCACCTCCCCCACCTGTCTCCGGTTCGTTGGAAATTGAGAAGCCTACCCCTGAACCTGTTGTGAAGCCACCTTCTAAAGGTGTTCTTCGAAGATCTTCTTACAATCCGAATGCCCGTGCCGCTCAGCACTACAGTATTGTTGAGGATTTGGCACAGGCACCTTCTGTTATGTCTGCACTAGAAGTTCTTCAAATTTTTCCTTCGCAACGGAAGGCTTTATTGTCTGCAATCAGTGGCATTGATCTCACCGATTCGAGTCTTCTCACCTTCGATTTAGAGAATTTCACCCCCCGACTTCCACATCAGATTGCTCTTGTTATTCAAGTCGGGATCAATGGTCTTAACATCCATAGGGCCGTTGTGGATGAAGGTGCCTCTACCTGTGTTATGTCATCCGCTTGCTTGAAGGCCATCGGCTCTCCGGCCCTCTCATCATCTCCCAATGCCCTAGAGGCATTCAATGGTCAGGAATCCAAACCCCTGGGTGTTCTCGAGAGTCTAGCGATTACTTTACAGGGGAAGACTTTCAACATAGAGGTAGAAGTGGTTGACGCCAAACTCAACTACAATATACTTCTCAGCCACAGCTGGACTCATGCCATGTTATGCGTGCCATCCACCATCTTTCGACTTCTTAATTTCCCTCACGAGGGAAAAATCGTTACAGTGGATCAGTTGTCCTTCTTCACCTCCACCTCCGAGAACAACGTTCCATACGTGGATCAGATCCCAAATCCCCCTGATAGTGTAGGACCCGGTCTCTTCAAGGACCCCATCCTCATGGGTATCTTTCCCGCACCACCACCACACACCGCTCAAGTTAACATGATTTCCAGGTCTCATGACCCCTGGCTCATCCCTACGCCTGAGCAGGTGTTTGAATTTGGAGAATCGATGCCCTTAACTCCAGTAGAGAATAGCTACTGTGAAATTGTTGCTGCATCTGATCCTCCACCTCCTCAGCATGCTCCTTTGAGCATGGATCTAGATGTCTACTCTCAATCCCCCTGGCTTGGTCAGGCCGATTCACCTGATCCTCTCAAAGAGACTTTTCCTTCCGATGAAGCCATTGTTGAAACAATGTCTCTTGAGGAGCTGCCTTGGAGCGATGGACATCATCGTTCCTCTTTCATGCCTAGCTTGGGGGCAATGTCGGATTGTCTAGAGCGTTATGCATCTCAGGTTCCTACTCCTCCTCTCCAAACGCCCATTTTGACGCATGAGGTTCTTTCGGAAGGAAACCTGAGTAATATCACTCAAACCATCCCGATCAACATCTCCGTTAAACCGGGGATCATTGAGAATATACACGTGGGAGTGACTTGTTCTCCTGATGAGATACAAGTCTATACTGATCTTTTTAAAGAATTCAGAGATGTGTTCGCCTGGTCTTACGAGGAAATGCCTGGGATCGATCCCAGTATCGTAGTGCATGAGATTCCAACCTACCCTGGTGCGAAGCCCGTGCGCCAACGCTTACGCCCAGTGCATCCTCGCAAAGCCGCTGCAATTAAGGCAGAAGTTGAAAAACTTCTGAATGCGGGCTTTATTTATCCCATCCCCCTTATAGAATGGGTTTCCAACATTGTCCCTGTCGATAAAAAGCAGGGTACTATTAGGGTCTGTGTTGATTATCGCGATATTAATCGTGCCTGTCCGAAGGATAACTATCCCACTCCGTTCATAGACCAAATTATCGACGAATGTGCCGGAAGTGAGATTTATTCCTTGATGGATGGCTTCTCGGGGTATAATCAGATCAATATTTTACCTGAGGATCAACACAAGACTGCATTCATCTGTCCGTGGGGTACTTTCGCATATAAAAAGCTCCCGTTCGGCTTGAAGAACGCTGGAGCCACTTTCCAGCGTGTGATGTCTTATGCTTTCCACGACATACGCCATATCGTTCAGCCTTATCTGGATGACTTTCCAGCTCATTCAGCTAGGCGAGAGGACCACCCTGAACACCTCCGCCAGATTTTCCTTCGCTGTAGGCGCTACAATATTAGGATTAATCCTCATAAGTGCGTCTTTTGCGTGGATTCTGGCTGTCTTTTGGGATTCATAGTCTCCAAAGATGGAATTCTCCTTGACCCTTTAAAGGTTGAGGCTATCATCAATCTCCCAACACCCTCCTCGTTATATCAGTTACAGAGTCTGCAGGGAAAAGAAAACTTCCTTCGACGCTTTATCCCGAACTACGCGGAGGTAGCCAAAGGATTCACGCGCCTATTAAAGCAAAACGTTCCCTTCCATTTGGACAAAATTGCTCAAAAATCCTTTGAGAAGCTGAAGACGTTACTTTTTAATGCTCCTTTTCTTCGTCCTCCTGATTATCACTGCGATTTCACTTTGTATCTCGCCGCCGCGTTTAGCACCATAGCTATGGTTCTGGTACAGGATGACGATGATGGAAATGAACATGTCGTTTATTATCTGTCACGAAATATTCTCGACACAGAAACACGTTATGCTCACGTCGAGAAGTTGGCGTTAGCCGCAGTACACGTTGTGCAGCGCTTTCACCACTACATCCTGTTGCGTACGATAACCGTGGTTTCGGATTGCAACCCCATGACATATATTCTTTCTTGACAATTACTAGGGGGCAAATACTCCAAATGGATTGTTATCCTGCAGGAGTTTGACTTAGAGTTCACTACTGCTAAGTCAACCAAATCACTGGTTTTTGCGGATCTTATATGCTCACTCCCAACAGACTCCACTCCTTCACACTCCGAGGATCATATCCCAGACGAAACTCTTTTCCTTATCAGTACTCGCGACCCTTGGTATGGCGACATAATTGTGTATCTTCAGACCTCCACATTTCGGTCTGAGTTGACTAAAGATGCCCAACGTCGGATTCGGCATCAGTCTCAACCCTACCGCATCGTAGGAGATACCTTATACCGCGTTGGAGTAGAATCGGTGCTCCGTCGGTGCCTAACCTTGGAAGAGGCTGAAAGGGTCCTAAATGATTGCCACAGTGGTGCCTGTGGTGGACATATGTCTGGATATGCCATTGCCCAGAAAATTCTGCGAGCAGGTTACTTCTGGCCGTCCATATTCAAAGACTGTATCGTTGCAGTCCGTAAATGCCATGCGTGCCAGGTGTTTTAGCGCAAGATGCGCGCCCCGCCTCTCCCTTTGCATCATGTTATTACCATCAGCCCTTTTGCGAAATGGGGCGTAGATTTTATGATGTGTAACCCTCATTCGGCCGGGGGGCATGCGTATATAATCATCGCTGTCGACTACTTCACCAAGTGGGCCGAAGCAATGCCTACACTAGCTACCGATGGTAAGACAGCTGCCCAATTCATCTTCAACCACATCATTGCGTGTTTCGGGGTCCCTCAGGCCATCATCACCAACAATGGTACTCATTTTCGAGATTATATGATGGCCGAGCTGGCTTCAAGATTGGGCTTACGCCACGATAGCTCAATGCCATATTACCCTCAGGAAAATGGCCAGGTTGAAGCAGTGAACAAGGTTCTGGTCACTATGCTTCAACGAACAGTTGGTATTCACAAATCCAATTGGCACCTCCAACTGTTCTCAGCTCTATGGGCCTACCGGACATCTGCAAAGAGTGCAACTGGATTCACACCATTTCAATTAGTGTATGGTCTGGAAGCAACTCTTCCGGTTGAATGCGAGATTCCTTCTTTGAAATTAGTTGTGGAGCTTCTACCCGATACTTCTACTGAGGAAGAGCGTCTTTTGTATCTGGAACGGTTAGATGAAACCCACCGTTTGGCTGCTTTAGTCATTGAAACACAAAAGAAGCAGGTCAAAGCTCACTTTGATCAATCAGTTTCTCCACATTCCTTTGTCGAAGGGGACCTCGTCCTCCTATACGATCAAGCGCATGACAAGCTTGGGGCTGGTAAGCTCCAACCCATGTGGCATGGGCCCTATATAGTTAAATAAGTATTGAAGAATGGGACTTATGAGATTATAGATTATGAAGGAGTACCGCTGGCACAGCCCATAAATGGGCTGTACCTGAAAAAATACTACGCCTGAAGTGATTTTTGGTGTGGTGTGTGTACATAGGTGTGTGTTTTTGATTTGTGTGCATGTGTGGTGTGGTGTGCAATGTAAACATCTTTCTGTTGATCGGGTCTTCCTGATTGTGCAGATGTCCATCCATCCGTTTGTTGGTTTCGCGGATGGTGCCTTCCGCAGTACCAGGATCTGTCTTCAGCAGCCTGGGTAATTTATGATCCTGCTGGTGAGTTGGTCAACCTGCAAGGTGTGTGTCTGGGACGTGCTACAAATAACATCGCGGAATATAGTGCTGTATTAGAATTATTAACTGAGGCTGTAAACCTTGGTATCCGTGAATTACTTGTGTATCTAGACTCACAACTTGTAGTATTACAGCTTAACGATCATTATTCAGTCAGAAACCCATCCATTTTACGTCTGTATCTGCGTATTCATTTACTGGAAAGAAATTTTGACTATATCACATATCAACATATACCCAGGCATATGAATACACTAATAGATGCAGTAGCTAATTTGGTTTTAGATAGACATTTGCGCAATTTGTAAAAAAACATCACATGTAAAAGAAAGATCCATCCAGAAATAGATATGTATATATATAGATATCGAAATGTTTACATAGTGTGCGTCACATAAAATCAGAAAATATACATGTTCATCTTAATACATCCGGAGACGACATGTATCTCAAAAATATGCATGGAATAAACCCTAGGTGTCTAATCTGCATGGTGCTCATGATAACAAGTCACCGCACGCACTAACCGTCTCAGGATGCGGTGGAGGCGACTAGGCACTCCCACCATATGTCTCTGGTATGCTAGTGGGACATCTGCCAGCCGGGCGTAGTCTGGAATCCCCCGGGCGATCCCCTCGAGGTTCTGGATCAACTCTCCCCCCTCGGCACCCTCCGCCTGAGGGTTAGCTGCGGGCTGAGTTCTCCGTGAGATAGGAGACATACCGACAGGCCGCTCTGGGCCGACATCTGCATACACATAACAACTGTCTTTAGAACGAACATGTATTACAAAAAAAAAATCATAAATGCATAAAAATAAAAAAGATGATCTTACCCAACTCCTCGTCCCAATCATCTCCCTCCGGGAGTGGAAGATCTGGATCACCAGTGAAATCGGTTCCTGCATATGGCCAGTCTTCGACTACGATCAACTGACGCCGTAGCCACCCAAAAAAATCCGGCCTCCAGGACATCTGTTGGCCTCCTCCCACTCTGGGCATCAGTGCTGCCCAGCGAGCCATTCTCAGCTCTCGTGGTACCGGCTCAGCTACTATGGCCCCTTGGCCCTGGAATATTGGTAGTCGTTCCAGAATGAATGATACCAGGATAGAACCGTAGCCAAACTATTTCAGTTTAGCTTGCTTGCATTTTGTCAGCTGCCTCTTCATGTTGACTGTCACTGCTGTGGCCCAATCAAACAGTGTGGGACTCATACACTCAGAGGCGAGTATGAGTTGGGATTTGGTGGCTTCATGCGGGGACTGTGCTCCTGCAACCCGCGTAATGGTGTGTAGCACTACTCTGAGTGCTAGATCCTCGATAGTGTGAATGTCTACCTTTCCGCTTCCAGATCCGGTTTGTGCCCCTGGGCACACCCTCGCCATTACCTGCTCCATCTTTTCACCAGATGGTCTGCTCCCTGTCAATATGGGCACCGGACCTCTGCGCGACAGTCCGGTTATGAAGTATACATCAGAAACCTCCAGTTCCAATACCTGATCCCGCAGCTTGAACACTTGTTCATCTACATCCCAAATACTGATCAGGTACGTAGAAGCTCAGGTTGAGAACATAAGCAAGGTGTCAGGAAGAATTTCTTTAGCCCAAAATTTCTAAGGGCATTCATACAAGTTTCATTCTCCATGGCTAATTCATCCTCTTCCCCATGCTCCCGCTCTCTCCATTCAATCACCATTTTTCTCGGTTGCCTGCATCAACATGATCAGAACCCTTGATTAGATCTCTGTCATGATTAAAAAATTCACTTAAATTACTCATAATTCAGAAATTTTGGGCTAAATATTCGGTTCCTCCATTGGCGCGGGCCCTGTGTATATAAAAGCCCATTGGCGCGGGTCCGTGCCCGATACCCGCGCCAATGGGCGGAGCCCTAAATTTTTAAAATCCTTCCACATAAATCTAATGAGCAATGGAAAAATATTAAAAAATGGATTAAAATGGAGTACAGGGAAGCACCTATTACCTGGAACGAACGGGAATCTGAATAGTAGCCCGGATCAGTCGCAATCGCCGTCAGAAGTTTGCACACCAAACGGACCACTGTTGTTCTCCAATGAGGTAAATAGTAAAAGTAATTTTGTTTTTACCATTTGAGACTTATTTATAACTTTTTGAACTCTAATTAAGTTTAAAAAGTCATTTTTTATCAATATTTTAATATATTTTGTCGAAAATGGATTTTACGCTTGCCTCTGTGTGCAGCAACAGGTTTGTACGCGATTTAAACGGTGAAATGAGTTGTATTTTATACTTTTTCGGACTCGGTAAAAACACGAAAAAGTCACTTTGGAGTCATCTTTCAGCTTTTTTCTGACTCTCTAAACATGAAAAGATTGCCGAGGCCCTTGTCGTTTCGATCTCATTAAAGTGGACACAAAATGACATCTACCTAGTATACGTTTACCCCTTTTTTGGGCTGGGATAGATTATTTACGAAAAAGGAATACCCTAGCCTATCGTGACTAGGAGGTTTTCTCAGACATAGTTTTCTACCTTTTTGGATCTGAGGAACTATTTATGAAAAGGGACCATTGGAGTTTACTTTTCAGCTGTCTTTTCAAACTCTCTAAACATGAAAAGACGCCGAGTTCTTCCTTTGTCAGACTCGTTAAACCCTGATGACATCGGATTCAGTCGAAATGACGTTATTCGAGTCGCTCCTTCCTAGGGCTCGTTAAATGTACTAGGATGGACTTATATCACAAGCATATGCTATCCCCTTCAATATTGTCATCAAAAATAATTGGGGTACTCACCAGAAATGGCGGGGAAAAATGGAACCAGCATCATTGTCGTGCCGACAGTATGTCGCTCTTGAACATGGCACTTGTCTACATTCGTGTCGGGTTGGGAACATCTCATCTCGTTTTTTTTCACTTGCTTCCGTGGGTTTGGGTAATCCCTTTTGACCTCTCATCTACTCTTTGCCTCGTCACTATGACCTCTGATCTTTTGATGTCAAATACTGCCAAGTCCACTGTCGTGCCGTTCATATGTTCAAGAGAAGTTGACCTCTGCAAATATCAACCTCCCTCTGATTCTCATCTGATCGTGATTCACAAAAACATTATGTTTCTCTGTCTCGTGTCGATGATGTGGGAAACACTATGGCCCACCTTCGATCAAGGTCACTTCCTGTCGACTCCAACTCATTATCCAGGAAGCTGATCTAGAGACTCCCTTCTGGTGCCTTGGAGCCTGCATGCCTCAATGGCAGGTTCTTCGCATTCGACGCGAGGTTTTCATCATTGGCCTCCGATCGAGTGATTCTACGGGTGTTCGACGCCAGCTCATTGATTCACATACCGTAGATTGTACCTGTAGTACCTTGAGGGCCATCGTCATTATTGGTGGTATCTCTCGCGTCTGTTAACAGCTTTCATCATTGGCTGGTAATCAGACGATGTTGTTGCATGTTCGAATTCTTCATTATTCGCATGCTTTTGAACTTGTACTTTGTCGGTCAGATGGACAAGACCTTCTGATTGCCCAAGTAAATTCAGGGCCGTTATCAGATTATTATGTGATCGGTTACGTGACTCACTTATTGACAAGCCGCGACCATACCTCAGTTCATTTATCGATCCTCACTGGGGACAGTCGCGTCCATACTCTTGGATCAGATTATTAGTCACTACAGGATGGTCAGTATTCATACCATATATATCAGGCATTTGAGATACCGCTGTACTTCTCACGTAGGTCACCCGTGGTGTTTTCGCCTGACATGCTCGCAGCATTTCACCTCTCTCTCGGGCCTCATGCTGTAGGGGGCATCTGTTACACAGTAATTTGTCACCGTCCCTCCAATCCTCGTCTCACACATTGGAGGGCTCATTTTCTGACCTGTGAGCAGTGACATGGCTTGAAACCACTTTCATGACATCCCTCTGAACAAGAGCTTTCATTTCCCTGAAGACATCTCCTTGTGAAAAACCCTAAAAATGGCCCTTTTAGCATTGGCGCGAGCAGGCAGTTCATTACCCGCGCCAATGGGGAAAATACTTCAAAGAGGCCGCGCCAATTGGCGCTCTGTCCCAGAGTCGCACTCGCACCAGCCAATTTAAGAGGTGTTTTTTAAAAATAAATGGCGGAAGTTTCGTCCTAACTGATCCAGGAACTGATATCTATCTTGAGTTTGGAGGTTTGGCTACGGATTTCCATAGAGAGGAAGTGGTTTGCCACCTCTCATAGAAGCTTCCTTGATGATAGGGCCAATCCCATGATTATAGGTATCCCAACTCCTCTTCCTCCATCTATAAAAGCTTGCCCATCTCCATTGCAAGCTAGTCTTCAAGTTCCCAAATTTCCAAGAGCCTTATGCTGCAAGAGCCTCTATAATTCCCTTAAGGCCAATTTCAAG
Source organism: Pinus albicaulis (assembly GCA_034641835.2). Classification (NCBI taxonomy): domain Eukaryota; kingdom Viridiplantae; phylum Streptophyta; class Pinopsida; order Pinales; family Pinaceae; genus Pinus; species Pinus albicaulis. The sequence goes on along the minus strand of CM076584.1, from coordinate 541,025,830 downwards.
CAAGGAGACTATCATCAAGATCCGAAGAGAGAGGTTTGTCCCATCCTTGATAGGATTTTCGAGACGTGTTCTGCTGGCGAACCCCCCGAAGGAGAATTCAGCGTCAGAACTATGGTTGTAATTTTCCTTTGATTGATTATTAATGAACGACTATTGGTTATGGTTCCACTCTTATTGTTATTTACGATGATGAGTTATGTTCTTTCTGATTGACATATAGTTGCATCTACTGGATTTTACGCTTGCGTTTGTTTTGTTTCTCAGATATGCAGGTGTCCCATCATGGAGATCGTGGGAATCGTGATCTACCAGAACTAAGGAACGGGAGCGCCACCTCTTCTACAACGACTGCGTTGGATTCCAGGTAAGCCTTCATCGATAGTTGGTTTATTTGCAATTAGGAACCTGCACTATAACGTGATTGATTGTTGCTAGACCCGGTCTGGGCTAGTAGGGATCGCCTTTGTCCGCATAGGGGATTTACCTCCACAACAAGGAGGATGCTACTTCAAGTAAGTTAGTGGACGCTACTGTTTACAGGCAGCTAGTGGGTTCACTGATGTACTTGGTGAACACCAGACCAAACATTTTCTATGCAGTTAACTAGCTAAGTCAAGCTATGGTTAAGTCGACCAAGCTCTTTTGGAAGGTGGGGAAGCATGTATTGAGATATCTCAGGGGCACTATAGAGTACCGATTATGGTACATACGGAAAAAGGGAGTGAAGCTTCAAGGCTTCACTGATGCAGATTGGGTAGGAAGTCCATCAGACCAAAAGAGAACATCAGGAGGGATCTTCAACATAGGATCGAAAATAGTTTCTTGGTACAACAAGACGCAGTGATCTGTGGCACTCAGTTCAACCGAGGCAGAGTACATGGCATCAAGTTAGGCTGCATGTGAGGCCATCTAGATGAGGAAGATTCTGGTTGGTTTGTTTGGTTCTTAGATGGATCCGACGATGATACATTGTGATAACCAAAGTTGCATTAAACTCTCGGTTAATCCGGTATTCCATGATAGGTCCAAGAACATAGACATCTGGTACCATCATCTCAGAGATTGTGTTCAGAGGCGTATTATGTTACTATAGTACATTCCCATAGAAGATCATAATGTAGATATTTTTACGAAGGCACTCGCCAGGCGAAAGTTTGAATACCATAGAGGCAGGATCAGAGTCGCAGATAATCCCTTTCTTGTTGAGAGGGAGTGTTGAAAAGTCAACAAGAAATGTGTATCTAATTTAATTTTCCCTTAATTAAATTGGACAATAAAATGTAATATTATCTCATAATCACTTGTGATAGTTAATTGAGTGTGATAAACTTGGTTAGCTCATGAATTTCGAGTTTAAGGTGGTTGGTGAGGCATGCAGAGTGATTCTATTAGTTATGGAGTTCGAATTGCAGTTAGTGCATTAGTTTAATGTATGAGAAACTAGTTAACTCAATTAATTGAGTTAAATTCAGTTAGACTAGTTGTAACTGTTTTTTACACTAGTGAGAGATCAAGTGAATTAAATTATATTTAATACACATGCAGTGATCTGTCATGCAACTGATGATTTACTATTAATAGTTGCATGCATGTCAGTTTCAGTGGAGACCCAGTTGAGACAAAGGTTAAAGGGATGTTAACTATCAGTTGTATCATTAGTAGGCTACTCGCATGCAGTAAAACAACCATAGGATTTCCCATGAGCATTGCGCAGTTTTGGAAGGCTGAATTTACTAAATAATAGGGATTGCATTCCACATGAATTGCACAAGGCAGACATGCTGATTAGAGGCAGAAAATTGGCTAAGTGTTGCTCTATTTTGTCCGAGTCAGTGTGAGACAATTGGGAGAGTGTAGGAGACTCTTGTGAGAAGAGTGCATTGTAATTGTTTCATGATTCATTTGTGAATATATAATAGAAGATAGAGGGGTTTTGAGCATAAATCTTTCCCAGGGAAAATATATGTGTTGTGGTTTGATTTTCTTCTTTCTTTACTTGTTGTGATTGGCGATCGTGCTTATTTTCCACAATTGATTTGTAGAAGGATTCAATATCTTGCTTTAGCATATTGCATGATTGGATTGAATCCATTTATTTACATATTGTTTGTATAATTTCTACACCTTTTCTTGGTTCTCTTAGGATCCACTTCTAAATCCTAGGAAACAAATCATGCTAAGCACTATAGATAATATAAGAGTAAAAAATGGCCCTCATAACCACTTTCTTCAAATGCTTTCATAATGTGTCCAAAGTGCTCTAATTTAGATGATCCCACTAAAAGACATACATACTTCTTACTTAAGGGAGGCAAATTTGCACTAGTATTTTTGTTACCTTCAACTAATGATCCCTTGATCATTGGGTCGTCCTGACAATTGTCCTCAAACTAGCTAAGGAGTGCTCTACCTCATCCTAGATTGGGGGCACATATGAAGGTGGGAAAGTATATTCTTTGTCAACTTGGTTTTCTTTCCTAGCTACACTGTCCAAGTCAAATGCACATGTTTTATTGGTTGACTCCTTTGTTGTCTCCATTCATACACTTAGAACTTAACTTCCTTCCTCCTCCAAACGATCATCCATTGTCATCGCTGCACAAGTAATGGTCTTCACCACTTCTTTAAGTTTTCAAGTTGTCTACAACAACTTGAGAAGCTATTCAAGGCATTCATGCACTAATGCTACCTTATCCACTGCCCTAATTTTTGGACAATAAACTACCCAACCCTATTGATTTTCTAATGCAATTAGGGTTAGCACAATATTTCTGAAATTATGATAATTAATTTTGATGTAGATTTTTTAAAACTTGTTCCATTATATCATTCACCAATTATACTTAAGAAATTTAACAATATAGAATAGTAGAACAATAGAGATCAAAATACACAAAAGAGAGACATGATTTACCCTGGGAAAACAAACTATGGAGAAAAACCCAACAACCTTTTCAATAGAGAAATTCTTCCTGTTCAATGAGAGACACACCCAGACTTATAGTCAAACCTTGTCTTCTTATCCAAGTCAAGTCACCCAAATTGATCCTGCACTTTGTTCTTGATCTTGCACTTCTCGAATTTCGACCCTCTTGAAATAGCTAGTAACCCAAAATTTCAGCCTTGTGGTAGTTGCAGTTGTTGGAAAATGTTACAAGTGTCGATATTCATAATGAAAGAAAAATTATTATTGAAATTATTATTTTTTATTTTATCTTTTGACCTAACATGTTCTTCATGCTCATTAGAGTAAAAAAGAGTTAAATAAATTTGTAAAAGAGTCATGTCAAATTTCACATTTGTAAAGAAAGGAACATATTTTTTTATTCTTGTAAAATTTATTATCAAACCTCCAAGTCGGCCCTCCCTCTGTAAATTCAGCATGTGTGGCATCAATATACTGGATAACTATATAAAGAGGTAAATTTTACCTCCAAGTGAAAGAAGATCATCTGAAACACAAGTGCGAGTTATGTTATTGAGTAAGAGAAGAATAAAAAAAATGAAGTCAAAAAGAGAAGCTTGAAGTCAAACAAAATATGACATACTGAATTCTGAAGTTCTATGACATGCCCGAAAATTTGAAGCAACTTGCAATTTGTGACAGCGTCAAAAAGCTGAAGTAACCCACAATTTGTGACAAGACTGAAATTCTTTTGAAGTTAGTAATAGGACCATGATTTGATTTTTGCAGCTTGATTGAAGTTTGAAGAAGATTGAATTTGACTTTGAATTGTGAGGAGCGCTGACTTGGAGCAAGTATTTGGTATTGTGTTTGATATCTCATTTTGAATTGATTCAATAAGAAGAGGATTGTTGGGATTTCCCCTTTTGAGGGGTTTTTCCCTAGCTTGAAAGCCTAAATTTTTGTCTCTTACTTATTTGTGATCTTGGAAGAATAGTTTGTGTAATTGCTTGATGAATAAGTAAAACTAAATAATAAGGAAATAAGATTAAATCTCACAATTAATTACCAAATAAGCTAGAAAATTTTGCCCCAGTAAGCTAGAAAATTTTGCCCCCCTACAACAGTTGCCCTAGAAACTGCGAATCATAGAGAGAGTGTGAAAATTTCTTAATCTAAGAAACCCTACTGGTAAACATTGATTTACTTCTCCTACTTGATTAATCATACAAGTTATTAATATGAATATTTAGAATAACAACGAATTAAACACAAATAACAACCTTCACATACAGATCATTTACTGAATAACACGCTCATATGACAAAGTGACACACTGATTTTTCGGACAAATGTCCCTGGAAAAACAAAATGCGGGAAAATCGATGCAATAGATCTAGAGGGTTTATATTATCATGCAGAATTTGAATACAAAAATTTGGGCGTCAGACATGGTCGTCCCTACAGAGAAATTACATGGAAATAAGTATGTTTCACTCAGAGACAAAATATATGGTTGTATCATACCCTCAAACGAGATTTATAGATAACGAGCCCCTTCTGGCCCATTGGAACCCTCAACACTGGCTCTGCAGCCTCTATGGCCTCCGCGTTAGTGCTTAACTGGCCAACGTCCCCACTACGTCATCTTGAATGGAGCTGCGCTGCCTTTACGCTGCCTCTACACTGCCTCGACTGGGACTACGTCACCTTGGCTGGTGCTGCGCTGCGCTGGTTGGGTCTGTGTCACCCTGGCTGGGCTTACACAACCTCTATATAGTATCTACATGGAGCTGGTTGAACTGCGTCCTCCTATTTGGATCTGTGCTGACTGGTACTCATGGCCTCTCTATCTTGCTGTATTCTCGGCCTTGGATCAACTCATACCTCGCCGATCTCTGGTCCTCACTGCACTGCAATTTGTTTCAAATTTCTTAGCAAAACCCTGCCCCAAAAATTCGAATTAGCTTTAGTACTCTACCAATGTGCATGTTCTCCTAATGACCCCAAGCCCTTCTCTCGTTGGAAAACCAATGGTCGTGATCTAATCTCTAATCGATGGCTAAGATTAGAAGTTGCTTGATCTACGTCACTTGAACATTCTCATCACATGTTTAATTTAATTCACTTTAATCTTTTAATTTTTCTAAGTTAGTCTTAGGGTCCTTAATTAAAAAGATTTATTATTTGAATAACTATCAAACTAGATGGAATTTCTCCAAACTCTTTCTAGGTCTTGGAGATCTCATGTACTCCAGATCCTCCACAAAATTTCGGAGCTAGAGCACATCTGATGCTACATAAAAATATAAAAACTCCCTCTTAGCGAGGAATGTGCTCTAGCAATAAAATCACCCTGAAGTACTGCTCTGATCTTTGGCATTGGTCTCCACATTGATGCTTCGCTTGGTGCCCTTGTGCCCTTCATCACTGCACTGCTACTACTCTCTGTAATGTTGCCCATGACTCTGCCACAGTCACTTCACCACAAGGAAAAGACCCTCTAGCAGATGCTTTTGAGGAACCCCTTATGAAAATACCCCAGACATCCATTTGTAGTGGAGGTTACTAGAGGAAGTTGATGGGTATATGTTTTTGCGAATGTTTTTCTTCCGATGCGTTTATCATCCTAAATTGCACCGGTGCATTCAAATAGAGACAACACTGGTGCGCACAAAACATTGGCACACTAGGACACCGTGCGCTCGATACAAACCCGTCGGGTGCCTCTTATTATTGTAGCACACCGGTACTTTACAAAGATTACGCACCCGTGCGTCCTAAAACCCCGCACCAAAACCAAAACAACCCGGTGCGGTTTTAAGAAACCGCACCGGTGCGTCTATAAAACCTGCGCACTAGAACATGGTTAAATTAAAAAAAATTACTACCAAAAATCCACATTTTTAAATTTTGAGTGCTTCAGAGCTCTCAAGCACCAGTGCAACTTTACCTTGTGTGAGGTGATTTTCCGTTGGTGCTCCCATTGCACGCACTGCTGTTGTCCATTTCCCACCATCTCCATTTTGAATTTTGCAAAACGGTGGGAAAATTTAGTTTTTCAAATTATACAGCCAATATGCCTCCTCGATGGCCACATGTACATATATTTTCCTTGTTTTTCCATAATTAAACATTTTAGCTGATCAGTTTTGTAAAATAGCTTAAAATTCACCTTATTTATTTATTTATTTTTCCCGCGCGGTGTGCTTGAGCCTTTCATCTCGCACCAGTTCGCGGTGCTGCCTGTAAATTTACAGGCCACACCGTGACCGGTGCTAATGGTATCTGCACCGGTTCCAGGGCGGTACCGAAATGACGCACCGTGATTTAAAAAAAAGAAGAAAAAAGTGCGGTGCGGTCAGTTACCCGACCGCACCGTTGACCCTGTCAAATAACGGGAATGAGGTGCGTTGACGGAAATATCTGCCCCGAGGCGGGTAATTTTGTTAGCGCACCGCATTCCAGAAATTCGACATGGTCAACGATGCAGCCTGATAAACGAACACACCATTGAACATGTAGTGATGTCAGGAGGGCAGTGCGCTGACAAAACTATATGCCCTGGGGCATATAGTTTGGTCAGCACACCGCCCTCTCGACACTGGTCCATAGTCAACGGTGTGGTCTGTTATACCACCGCATCGTTGACCTTGGAACAATGTCAGGAGGGCGGTGTGCTAAAAATTTTCAAGTGCACTGCCTCTGGTGTACGACAAAAAAAAGACGCACCGTTACCAGTGCATGTCTGTTTTTTGTGGCTCAACGACTTTTTTTCTTTTCTTTTCAATTTTTTAAAAAATATGTATATTCATAAATACATGTCTCATTTAATAAAAAAATTGTATTTAATATGTCAATCATTCAACGACGTAAAAGGAGAGAAGAAAGGGAACAACGACAACAACAAGCGGACCAATATAACATGGTTCACTTGTGGGAGGCATGAGAGAGGGAGAGATACGTACCCTCACCCTATTACAACAACTACCCAGGGGCTCCTAAGGCAGGTAGGCCTCCTCAAGTTATATGAGGAGGCTACATCCCTAGAGGGCCCTGGTGTGTTTTTGCGACATGTTATCCGCAAGTGGACTGCCCACCTATAGGCTTTCTGGGTTGGTTCTAACCAGTGGTACGCACCCACTGAGGAGGACATCTATTTCATTAATGGCCTATTGAGGAGAGGGGTGGATTTTCCCTCGTTCTCAGAGGTTCTAGTTTCCTATGCAGCAGGGAGTCAGTTGGTGTACTCCCAGAGATACATTAGCGCATATATACTATCTCCTTCAAATTTTCAGGTCTCGAGGTCAGTTACGTATTTCTTCATTTGGTAGAGACGAGGTGAGGTGCCTCTCACTACTGATTTCGACCATTTCACACAACACCAGTGATAGGCAATGCATTAGTTTCCAGCTTCTATTTTATGTTGATTCTTTAGTACAGGAGCCACGAATTGTGAGGTGGTTTGCAATTTTTTTGCGGCAGTTATGTACAACTTTAGATAGATGTTGTGCTTATGCACAAGGGAGGGTCAAATTCCCTTTTGCTTTAGAGATATTTTGTTTATTTTTTGTGAGGTTTCCAGAGACGAGGCCTACTTTTGTTCAGAAACCTTGTAGGTTGATGCTGCATGTACGGATGCACATGTGGGGACAGATGATGCCCAAGATGGGCGATTCTGAGTTTTCCACAAGGAGATCGCATGATGCACTAGAGTTGCTAGCAAGTGTTGATGAACATCCGTTCGTTATGGTCCCCTGTCCTTATGCTGGTTTGGATTGGCGAGGGTGTGCCAACATCCTCTTCATAGATGATGAGCCGCTGGATGATAGAGGTAATATTACTGTTTTCTTTAAATTTATTCTAACATGTTCTTTAACTTGTTTTTATTAAACTATTTAATGAAATTGTCTAATTATTTTTGTGTACTTATATATATTTTGCAGACATTGAGTATTTTGATGGCGATGAGATGCTAGCACCACCAAATGATCCAGTTGTGGATCCTGATGACGATCAGGATATGGAAGATGCCGAGGATCATGAGGCCGGTGCATAGAGACCTGGTCCTCATGGTGCGCCGGTACTGCCTTTTTCTAGGCATAGGCTTGATAGTATATTAAGGATGGAGTTGGGCGATCAACTCTGTGAATGGTTTGTAGAGGCGGGAGTCAGGCTCGCCACTATGAGAGATATACAAGCCGATGCTAGGCTGGTACAAATGTGGAGAGGCATGCCGCGTGACATGTTCATCCTGATGCGACATGTCCTAGGAGCTACGAGCTTAGTTACACGGTTGAGGAGGGCCCTTCGATGTTATAGGTGTGGTCAAGGCGCATCACGTCGATAGTCTGCGAGTAGCGACACATCATTTGATGATCAAGATTAGGGGAGTGATCATCGTTCACCCCGCACCGCACGAGATGAGCAGCCTGCAACATCGACCAACAGTCATGACGGAGAGCAGGTTGGATCATTGGCCACGTTGAGTCAGCAGCCTATAACATCCAGTAGTACTCATGATCATGAGCAGGATGGAACATAGACCATGTCGAGTCATCACGATGAGCAAACGACAGTTGATCCTGATCAGCATGAGGCACCAGTACCAGATCAACATGCACGTGATGATCAACATGTATATGAGCTTGTCGAGGCTGCACCATTGACTGAGCATGCCTCGACTAGTACTGCTATTGATGATGTAACACCAGCTGATATTTGACATTTATATTAAAATTGAATATTTTTGACATTATATATGTATATATATATATATAGTCCATGTATTTTATGTTCATGTTGTAGTTGTACTTAATTTATATGTTGGTGATCATCATGATGTGTATATTGTTAGGTCATGTTAGATATGTTCATTTAATGTGCAACTTGCAGATAGATGTGTATGTGATAGCAGTTATTTGACATGAGATGTATATTTGATGTTTGTGTTGTGATGATGTTATACAATGCTAATTGTGTTTTGTTAGATGATGATGATCACGATGATGTTAGTGAATTTGAATGTGTTTTTTAGTCGAATATGATGTTTGTACGATGGTTATCATGATCGTGATGTTTATTTAATTTAATATTAAATGATCATGATATTTATTAAATATTATGTTGTGATTGTAATTGAAATTTTAATTTTAATTGTATGTAAAATTGTATTTGTATTTGTAATTGTAATTTAAATTGTAACTCTATGTAAAATATTTGTAAAATTTTAATTGTAATTGTATATATGTAAAATTGCAATTGCATGTAAAATTCTAAAATTGTAATTGTAATTGTATTTGTAATTGTATGTAAAATATTTGTAAAATTTCAATTGTAATTGTAATTGTATGTAAAATTATAAAATTGTAATTGCATGTAAAATTATAAAATTTTAATTGTAATGGTATATATGTAAATTTGTAAATTTGTAATTGTAACTGTAAATTTTATGTAAAATTATAAATTTGTAATTGTAATTGTATGTAAAATTCTAAAATTGTAATTGTAATTGTACGTGAAATTGTAAAATTGTAATTGTAATTGTATGTAAAATACTTGTAAAATTTTAATGGCATTACTGTGAAATGATTGTAATTGTAATTGTAATTATAATTGTATGTAAAATTCTAAAATTGTAATTGTAATTGTATGTGAAATTGTAAAATTGTAATTGTAATTGTAATCATATGTAAAATATTTATAAAATTTTAATTGTATTAATGTGAAATGATTTTATTAAAATTTGCAAAATTTGTAAATTTGTAAAATTTTAAATAATTTTAAAATAATAAATCTAGAATAATATGATTTTTTGTAACATAATGAAGTTTAGAAAATAATGCAAATAAATTCATGTACTTTAGAATTATCATTATTTTATTATGATCTTACATACAAAAATAAAAGAACTTTATACAGTATGCCATTATTTTTGAGATCAACATAATTGCAAATTATCAAGTGAAATATTGATTTTAACATTAACACAATGCAAATTACCAATTAATTCAAAATAAATATTATAATGTTTCGCAAAAAAGAGTCAGCTTATAAGTTATAAGGTAGTTAAGTCCTCTTCTTTATAAAACCCATCTTAAAATATATAAATATTGATGAAATAACACATGTACCATATCACTCTCGGTTCTCATGATCACCCTCATTATCTTCTAGCTCGCATGGCATGATAACACTATTGTTCTCAAAATATGTTTTGATCTAGGGTCACGTCTCAATATGAACCACCAATCCCTGTCCAACACATCTGGGTAAAAAAACACCTGATTGCAGTGTTTAGGGAAAACATAAGGCTCCTTAGCTTCATCCCACATATTTTTTGGAAAAATACTGAGAGGGGGGGTGAATCAGTATTTAGAGCTGACTGACAATTTTTAGTTTTCCTTTCTCATATAACTTGTATGTCCAGAGATCTTATTATGTCTTTAGATCATTGCATAATTTATTCATCAGATAAACAGTAAGCATGAATAGAAATAACAGTACAAACCAACAAACATAAGAAACACATATGAACACCAGGATTTAAGGTGGAAACCCAATTCGGGAGAAAACCACCACTGTTGTTATCTCAGTCTTCAATATTTATTATACAGAAAACTTGTTACAATTTTATGCTGGTGCAGACTTATACCAGCACGCAGGCACCCACCTGCAGAAGGCTACAACCTTCTCTTGTTTACCAGCCTTTCCTGGAAGGGAGCTACAACCCCCTGTTCTCATTTACCAGCCTCTCCTGGAAGGGAGCTACTACCCCCTGCTCTCGTTTACCAGCTACCACTGGAAGGGAGCCACTACCCCCTCATTGAAGGCTTCGACCCTCAGCACCACTGTGGACCACGTTTGATCAATTTTCACACTGGATCCACTAGTTTCCACACGACATACCTTGCAAGCCACCAGATTTATTCATTCAGTATACTCACACCAGTTCTTCATGATTTCGTCCGTCATTCAAACCAGAGATTCATCATCGTTAGATCATTATATCCATGGGTGCATCGTAGTTTCAGATTTATCAGTTAAGAATAGAGCTCGCCCATACAGATATTCCTTAGAGAAAATTTTCACTCACAACCCTTATGATGCACGCCACGTTCTCTATTTTTCTTCTCCTTATATAGTTTTTCCTTTATTAAAACCATGAGTCAAAACCACAAACCGCTAATGGTATTCCTCTGTCAGTATTCCTTTTAGTTTATTCCACAGGGCTTTTTGATCTCTTTTTAATTTATTTATCAATTTTTAAAAAATTGACAAATAAATATATTTACAACTTTTGAATTCCCAAGCCTTATATGTAAAGTTTAACCCTTTGGACTTTATAGAAATATCCAATGCTTCCAAATAAATTAATCTTACGATAAACCTTTGACCCCGGGCCCACGTATATAGTCAATAGCCAATCAAATACGCGCACGGTACCATAAGTAAATTTCGCGCAAGTCCAACGTCCGATCACCGTTAGATTAGAAAGCTTCCAGATCAACGGCGTATATGCATATCGCTCGACCTCTGATGCCGGACGTTAACATGCAATGGTCCACTGTACCTGTGTTAATCTTTGCGCACCTTCAACAAATGATGATTGTCTGATGACCCCTACCCAGATCAACGGCGCTCAACAATATCGCTAGGCGTCCTGGGTCGAACTATAATGCGCGATGGCGCACAATGAAAAGTGGTTTTGTGAAGTCGTACAGGGACGTGTGTCGAGCACTCTATGGAATCGCTCCTCAACCAAGAAATACTACTTACTCCGCATAGGTGGTGTGATGAAAACCGTAAACCACCTTCACTGTTCACTCGATCATGGTTCCGCTCTTCCACGCAGGGTTTCGTCGCCTTTTAAATGTATTATTATAATTAAGTTGCGCTTTAATGTTTTGCCTTTTATTACAGATCCATTGCTAAATTTAACACTCTGTTCACAATTTTCGTTTGAGTCTTTTAACATACATTCTTTACACCGGTTGCTGCCTTCCGACCTCGACATAACACAATGTCACTCTTTCCTGTCACAGTTCCGCTTCTACATTCAAGTTCTTGATTTCGCAAGCTGATCACTGCACTATGCTATAGTCATCATATCTCTGCAACCATTAATTCCTTCAATTTATACACTAAATCTTTAATTTCGAATCCTTGCCATAGGGTTTATGATGTTTACAGATAATGATTCATAGTTGTCCACAGGCACTCTACTATCCTTCTTTCTGAATTCTATCAAGAATATATATAATTCACAGAAAATGCAGAACCTTTTTCTGTTTGATGGCATTTTTCTTCCTATACCGTCTCTGGACAACTTTCAATTCACTGCTTGTCCCTACTCCTTGACTGATACTGTATCTTTGTAGCTCAAACTATAGATGCATTCTTTCTATGTTCTTCTCTGCTACATTTAGATGCCAATTCCTTTGCCACATCCTTTGCCATCAATGACAATATTTCCAACAATCTCCCCCTTTTGCATTGATGGAAATACCCTTCCTCTGATTTTCTTATAGAAGCCCTTTTTTGCCTTTCCTCCCCCTTTGACATCAATGGCAAAGAGTTGAAAATACCATCCTCCCCATGAGATCATGTTGCATCTTCATAATATAACAAGATGACTTATAAATGCCAACAATACATCCTTTTCATATGACCAATGCTGCCCCTTAGCCTGTGCATTCAGAGATGCCCAACAGCACCTCACAACTAATTTAATCTTCTATATTTAAGTAGACCTGATCCTCTGCATGGAAAAGACTACTCCCAGTTTCTTTCTGAGATATTTGAACGCTTCCCTGGGTAGAGGTTTGGTAAATATATCAGCAACTTGTTCTTTGGAGGAAACATACTCCAATTTCACCTTTTGTTCAAGCACTTGTTCACGTAAGAAGTGATATTTGATGGGAATGTTCTTGGTCTTGGAATGCATAACAGGATTCTTTGAGATACTGATGGTACTTGTATTATCACACATAATGGAGATAGGAGGTGAACATTTGATTTGAAAGTCTTGTAGGGTTTGCATCATCCAGAGAAGTTGAGTGCAACATGATGCCGCAGCCACATATTCTGCTTCTGCTGTAGATAAGGCAATGGAGCTTTGCTTCTTGCTGAACCAAGATACTAACCGGGGCCCCATATAGAATGCACCACCACTAGTGCTTTTCCGATCATCAACACTTCCAGCCCAATCTGCATCAGTGTATGCATGAAGAGTAAGATCAACATTCTTTGGATACCATAGTCCAAAATCTTGAGTTTCTGGTAGATATTTGAATATTCTTTTCACAGCCTGAAGGTGAGACTCTTTTGGATTGGCTTGAAATCATCCAACAATCCCAACTGCATGCATAATGTTTGGTCTTGTCCCAGTGAGGTAAAGTAGAATTCCTATCATAGATCTGCATTCTGGTTGATTCACCGTGGGGGAATCATCACTAGAACTGAGATCACATCCGGTTATCATTGGTGTACTTATAGGTTTGCAATCTTCCATGCCATACTTCTTCAGGATTTGCTTGAGGTATTTTTCTTGTGATAAGAAAATGCCATCTGTTGCTTGTTTCACTTGCAATCCAAAAAAGAATGTTAGTTCCCCAAGTAAAGACATTTCAAATTCTTGCTGCATATCAGAAGCAAATTTCTGACTCATAGACTCTTCATTACTTCCAAAAATGATATCATCAACATATACAACCACAATCAATAGTTTGTCATTTTCAGTTTTTGTGTATAAGTTGCTATCAATAGACCCTTTTGAAAATCCTTGTTGATGAAGATATTTGTCAAGACGATAGTACCATGCCCTTGGAGCTTGTTTGAGACCATATAGAGCCTTTTTAAGTCTACAAACAAGTTTTTCATCATTTCCCAAAATGAATTCTTCTGGTTGTTCTATATATACTTCTTCTTCTAGATCACCATTGAGAAAAGAAGATTTAACATCCATTTGATAAACTTTGATTTGTTGGAAGCTTGAAAAGGCAAGAACCATTCTTATGGCTTCAAGTCTGGCTACAGGAGCAAAGGTTTATTCAAAGTCTATACCTTCTTGTTGAGCATACCCCTTGCAAACAAGTCTAGCTTTATTTCTTATAACATCCCCATTCTCATTTAACTTGTTTTTGAATACCCATTTAGTTCCAATGAAATTTTTGTCATGAGGTCTTGGTACTAATTCCCAAGTGTGATTCTTTTCAATTTGATCAAGCTCTTCATTCATGGCTTGAATCCAAAATTCATCTTTGCTAGCTTGACTAACACTGTGAGGTTCAATAGTGGACAGAAATGCCATATTGCTAGAAGATCCCACAAGAGTCCTTCTTGTTTGTACACCCGATCCCTTTTCTCCCAAAATTTGAGATTCTGGATGATTCTTTTGAACATATCTGGATGGAGCCTTTTCAGACAAATTATCTTCGGGTTCTTCACTGGGTTCACTGTTTGTATCATTACTATTTGATGTAGAAGGATATGTGTCATCATCATCTTCATCTGTTGTTTGCTTTTCTTCTTTTGGAGCTGCAGGAGACTCATCAATAACAACATCAATACATTCAACAATCTTTCGAAGTCTTTTATTGCAACATTTATATGCCTTAATCCTAGAGGAGTAACCAAGAAATATTCCTTCATCTGCTCTGGGTTCAAACTTGCCAAGTTTTTCATCATTATTCTTGATAAAGCATTTGCTCCCAAAAATTATAAAATGCTTTATAGTGGGAGGATTACCATACCAAAGTTCATATGGAGTTTTATCACTATTTACATGAACATGTGCTTTGTTGAGAATTTTTACTGCTGTATGTGTTGCTTCTCCCCAAAATGTGTCAGGTGTTCTGGAATCATCAAGCATAGCTCTAGCCATTTGTTGAACTGTTCTATTCATTCTTTCTGCAACACCATTCTGTTGTGGAGTGCCAGCTACAGAAAACTGTCTTTTTATGCCATGTTGTTCACAAAATTCAAGGAATTCATTGGATGTATATTCTCCTCCTCGATCAGATCTAAGACACTTGATTTTTAGATCTAATTTATTTTCAACTAGTGCTTTGAAGATCTGAAATTTCTCAAATGCTTCATCTTTGTGTTTAAGCAACCCAATCCAACACATTCTAGAGAAATCATCAATAAATAAGATATAGTATTGTTCACCACGTGGTGACTTTTTCCTCACAAGAACACATATGTCAGTATGAATGAGTTCAAGAGGCTTACTTGATGATCCTTCCTTGGCATTAAATTGTACTCTGGTTTGCTTACCGAATTGGCAAGATTTTCATATGATATTTTCAGGTAGAGTAATATTGGGAAGATCACGAACAACTTTAAGTCTTCTTGATTTGTTGATTTGAGAGAAGCTCAAATGCCCCAACCTTCTATGCCATAGCCAATTTTCTGAAGATTTACTCAAATAACATTGTTCTTTGTGGTTCTTTAATACATACAGGTTGTTTGGAGTTCTTTTTCCTTTTATAATTGCTTTACCTGTATCAAGATCATGTACCACACATTCTTTTGAACTAAAGACAACTTCAGTTCCTTGATCACACATTTGACTTACACTTAACAAGTTATGCTTTAATCCATCCACATACATGACTTCATTAGCTTTCACCTTTCCTTTTAGAAAAACAGACCCTTTTCCCTTAATGACCGGAGGAGTATCATTTCCAAATGTAACATTCTTTTCCTTTTCTAGAGCACTATATGCAAGAAGTTTGTCTTTATCACCTGTCACGTGTCTTGAGAATCCACTATCAATGTACCATTGGCTTTCTTCATCTCCTGCAAATAAAGTTATGCCACATTTTTCAACTTGTAATTCCTTCTTTTTCCATACTTTGGAGCTTGAAGGAACATGTTCTTTTGGCTGAACTTTGCTCCTGCATTCAGATTCTTCATGGCCAAAGTTATTGCAATAATCACATTCGACTTCATTTTGAAGAGGAGAAAAGTTGTTATAAGTATTCTTCTTTGTTTCAATATCAATCCTTTTCTTTCTTGCTTCTCTTTTCATGATGGTTTTATATGCAACACATTGAACAACTTTATGACCAAAATTGTGACATGAGAAACATTGTCCATTGAAGAAGAAATTTCTGCGAACATAAAATCTTCTACATGAATTTACCTGTTGATTGGTGTTTCTTTGAAAGACATTCCTGTTAGTGTTCTTTGAATTGAGATGATCATGTTTTACCTGTAAAGATTCTTTATTCCCTTGCTGAGTGGCAACATGTTGTAAACCAGCTGTAATTGCTTTTAGATAATTTGGTGCTGAAGCCTGAGAAGATTCTCCGATATATCCAAGACCTGTCTTTATAAGAGGAGAATGTTATACCTTGATAATCTCATCTAAGGTTTCAGATCCTTTAGAAAATCTAAGATTCAGAGTCTTTACTTTCTCAAGTTCTTTTCTTAGACTTACTACTTCACACTCTAATTTCTCATTGAGTTTCTATTTTTCTTCAAGTTGATTTTTCAGAGTTTCTATGGTTATTTTACTCTCTTCTAAGCAGATTTTGAGTTTATTTTTTTCATCAAGAAAATCACTGTCTTCTAGAGCATCCACAAAAGTATCCTTTTCTTCTCTAGATTCTTTTTCAAATGCCATGAGAAGTCTAAGATCTTGTTCACATTCTTCCTCACTATCAGATAATCCATCACTGTCTTCATGAGTATAGTAACTCTTTCTAGTGCTAAAATGATTCTTATTCCTTCTTGCTACTTCCTTCCCCTTTTTATGTGTTTCTTTATAAGGACACTTAGCAGCATAATGACCAATTCTGACCAATTCTTCCACAATCAAAAAATTTGAAAGGAAGCTTACCTCTGAACCGTCCTGTGCCAAGTTGAAGTTTCTTTACAAAGTTTATCTCATCTTCTTTTGAGATATATCCTGATCCTTGTATTTTTTGTACTTCCTTCCCTTTTGTAGAAGTTCTAAAGACTTCTTCTTTAACTTCAGATGGTCCTCCTCTTCTCATTTCATATGCAGTTAATATGCCATGAAGTTGCACCACTGTAAGATTTTGAAGATCCTGCTTTTCTTCAAGAGCAGAAACTTTTGACTCAAATTTTGTCGTTAGTGATCTTAAGACTTTCTCAACCAAAGTAGATTCGGTTATTGTTTCTCCCAGATTTCTCATACGATTTACAATATCATCAAGACGTAAAAAGACATTGGAAATGCTCTCCTCATTATCCATTTTTAGATTCTCATATTGAATTCTGAGAGTTTGGAGTTTAGCACTTTTTACCTTTGCATCACCTTCATAACTTAGAATGATTTTGTCCCATATTTCCTTTGCTGTATTCAGCTGCATGAATTTGACAAATTCTGATTCAGTTAGACTTCCCAATAGAGCATTGACCGCCTTTGCATTTGTTTCATAATTCTTTCTTTCCATCGGATCTGTTGGTACTGCAGCTGGATATTGATATCCTCCTTCAATAATTGCCCATACCTCTGCTCCCAGAGACTGAAGATAGGATCTCATCCTTGTTTTCCAGAAGATTAAATTGTTTCCGTTAAAGAGCGAAGGCCTGATAGATGCTGTTCCATCTTGATTTCTCATCTAGCTTGATCTTCCTTCTAGCGGCTTAGCTTTTTCAGAAGGACCTACTCTGATACCAATTTTTGGAAAAATACTGAGAGGGGGGGTGAATCAGTATTTAGAGCTGACTGAAAATTTTTAGTTTTCCTTTCTCATATAACTTTTATGTCCAGAGATCTTATTATGTCTTTATATCATTGCATCATTTATTCATCAGATAAACAGTAAGCATGAATAGAAATAACAGTACAAACCAACAAACATAAGTAACACATATGAACACCAGGGTTTAAGGTGGAAAACCAATTCGGGAGAAAACCACCACTGCTGTTATCTTAGTCTTCAATATTTATTATACAGAAAACTTCTTACAATTTTATGCTGGCGCAGACTTATACCAGCACGCAAGCACCCACCTGCAGAAGGCTACAACCTTCTCTCATTTACCAGCCTTTCCTGGAATGGAGTTACAACCCCCTGTTCTCGTTTACTAGCCTCTCCTTGAAGGGAGCTACTACCCCCTGCTCTCGTTTACCAGCTACCACTGGAAGGGAGCCACTACCCCCTCACTGAAGGCTTCGACCCTCAACACCACTGCGGACCACGTTTCATCAATTTTCATACTGGATCCACCAGTATCCACACGACATACCTTGCAAGCCACCATATTTATTCATTCAGTATACTCACACCAGTTATTCATGATTTCGTCCGTAATTCAAACCAGAGATTCATCATCGTCAGATCATTATAGCCATGGGTGCATCGTAGTTTCAGATTTATCAGTTAAGAACAGAGCTCGCCCATACAGATATTCCTTGGAGAAATTTTTCACTCACAACCCTTACGATGCACGCTATGTTCTCTATTTTTCTTCTCCTTATATAGTTTTGCCTTTATTAAAACCATGATTCAAAACCACGAACCGCTAATGGTATTTCTCTGTCAGTATTCCTTTTAGTTTATTCCATGGGGCTTTTTGATCTCTTTTTAATTTATTTATCAATTTTAAAAAAATTGACAAATAAATATATTGACAACTTTTGAATTCCCAAGCCTTATATCTAAAGTTTGATCCTTCGGACTTTATAGAAATATCCAATGCTTCCAAATAAATTAATCTTACGATAAACCTTTGACCCTGAGACCACATATATAGTCAATAGCCAATCAAATACGCACACGGTACCATAAGTAAATTTCGCGCAAGTCCAGCGTCCGATCACTGTTAGATTAGCAAGCTTCCAGATCAACGACGTATATGCATATCGCTCGACCTCCGATGCCGAACGTTAACGTGCGATGGTCTGCCGTACCTATGTTAATAGTTGCGCACCTTCAACAAATGATGATCGTCCGATGACCCCTTCCCAGATCAACGACGCTCAACGATATCGCTGGGCGTCCGGGTCGAACTATAACGCGCGATGACGCACAGTGAAAAGTGGTTTTGTGAAGTCGTACAGGGATGCGTGTCAAGCACTCTATGGAATCACTCCTCAACCAGGAAATATTGCTTACTCCGCATAGGTGGTGTGATGAAAACCGTAAACCACCTTCACTGTTCACTTGGTCATGGTTCTGCTCTTCCACGCAGGGTTCTGTCGCCTTTTAAATGTATTATTATAATTAAGCTGCGCTTTAATGTTTTGCCTTTTATTACAGATCCATTGCTAAATTTAACACTCCGTTCACAATTTTCGTTTGAGTCTTTTAACATACATTCCTTACACCGGTTGCTGCTTTCCGACCTCGACATAACACAATGTCACTCTTTCCTGTCACAGTTCCGCTTCTACATTCAAGTTCTTGATTACGCAAGCTGATCACTGCACTATGCTATAGTCATCATATCTCTGCAACCATTAATTCCTTCAATTTATACACTAAATATTTAATTTCGAATCCTTTCCACAGGGTTTATGATGTTTACGGACAATGATTCATAGTTGTCCACAGGGACTCTACTATCCTTCCTTCTGAATTCTACCAAGAATATATATATAATTCACAAAAAATGCAGAACCTTTTTCTGTTTGATGGCCTTTTTCTTCCTATACTGTCTCTAGACAACTTTCAATTCATTGCTTGTCCCTGCTCCTTGACTGATACTGCTTTCTGTAGCTCAAACTGTAGATGCATTCATTCTCTGTTCTTCTCTGCTACATTTAGATGCCAATTCCTTTGCCACATCCTTTGCCATCAATGACAATATATCCAACAATATTTCCAGAGTTGATACATATCAACATACTATCACGATCTTCCTTTACATTATTCCGATCAAAGGTGTACCACCACTTGCAGCTAAAAATAACACATTGGAAAGAAGAGAAATCCACTTCAATGATCTCTTGTATCTTTTCGACGTAACCTAACGTCCCTCGTACTAGGTTTTGATCACGGTGGCTAGATCGACTAGATTGATCGAAATCAAATTTCACTCCACAATCTTGTGTGATGTGTCCATCATTGGCATTTTCTGTGCGAAAATAGTGTCCATATGCCCACATAGATGGGAACAAACGCACCTATAAAAAAGTGAAAAAATCATAGTGTCATGTGTCTTATAATAACCCAAGAGTTAAAATATGAAATATAGATGTAATTAATTTTTAAAGGTGCATTATTAAGTTTCAAATGTACATATAAATTAAATATATTATTACCGAGTTGCTGCACCCAATCCCCACGTTTAGCGCATCTTGTTCAGCATGCGGGTAACGACTGATTGCACCATATTTCTCTCTGACTTGGTCAGCAACCCAATTGTTGGGGCATATTTTTGGCATATTTTCTTTTAAATGATCGGGATAAGGCACACTTCTACCATTCAACCTTCTGAATTCTTTCCCGTCACTATCCCATTTCATCCTCTTTTTTTTGTACAATGCGACCCACAGTTATCTCGCTTTAGAATTGTTAAGAACGAATTTATTGATTGATTCAATTTTTGAATTCGCTAATGAAATAAAACTGACATTATATAGTACATAGAGATCAAAATATACGTTATATAAAAGTTCAACATGAATATTTACTTTGTGTAAATTTGAAAAATTATAAGTCGCTTACTCTTTATCAAGCGTTTTTTTCCATTCGTTTGGAGCAACTCCCCTTCTCTTTTGTCTTCATCCCTTTCATTGTCCCAAATAACCACACCTGGTTTGTTGTCGATTTACTTGAGGTACTCATTGGAACAATATAAAGACTCATATGATATGTACCCCTCTACCATAGACCCCTCGGGTTTTTCCCCTTGTCGAACAAAACCTTTAAATTTCTTCATGTACCTCTCTAAGAAGAAAATCCAACGACAAGAAAACACCCCAACTAATTCAACCTCATCTAATATGTGGATTAGAAGATTAACATGCAAGTCCATGAAACTTGTCGACAGTCCCTTCTCAAACATACAAACAATCTCAACTATCTCGTGACACCACCGTGGAATGCTAGCCACAGGAATATCCTTTGACGTGATCCAACGTAAAAATGCAAATAATTTAGATATGGCACGTCCTAGGCCTTGAGGGAATTCATGTTTCACACACCCAGACATGAATAAAGGATAATGACACTGAAAAGTTATAAACATGTGCAATAATATACAAAATTAGTTATGTTTTATGATCCTTGCATGGGATAAAATTTATTGATATAACAAATAATAAAAATTATTTTGACATTATATGTACTCTTAGAAGATTCAAATGGTCATGCGATTTCAACCCTGACAAATGGTCATCCATGTTGAAGCAGCGCCGTAGGGAAGACCCGTATGAAAATGACACCCTCACACCCATTATAACTTCCTTTGCCAAAGAAATATCATTTTTTTAAAAAATCCATGGGACATTGCCTTCTTTGAAATACCATGAATTAGAGGGACCAGCGCATGACTCTGATCCTATACTTTATAATCGTCTTGGCCAATGTTTCTTTTTAGTTTTTGAAGTAATAAGATATTTCCTAACAACCAATGTGTCACTTTGTTTCGATGATATGTGCCTCCATAAAGAAGATGGAATATTTTCAAATATATGCATGGGATATAATAAGTGGGTAATCTTAAGATGCTCCCAATATGGGAGGTTATAAAAGATAGATTTCCTTTTCATCCCAATGGGCAATTTCTCAACATAGTTGTCGAAGAATTCTGGATCATCGAACATAGGCTCCCCATTTGAATCGAACAATTCTATGAACTCCTTCCCCTTCTCTCTCTCATGATATAAGCCATTCAACTAGTGTTGATATTGGAGGCCTTTGGTTTCTCTCTCGTTTACCATTGAAAGCGGATGCTGCTCTTCTGTAAGGGTGTTATTCTGGGAGGAATACCCTGGAGCAATCATACACTGGCTTTCATAGGTCCTTGGACCATCTAGATTTTAGAGAAGGTCCACAACATTTACATGAAAAATACCCTTTTGTTACAAGACCTGCGAGATTATTGTATAAAATTTATATGCATGGCACGTTAAAGAATATCACGAAGCTTAGAACAATTACAACGAATTAAATAACTAATATGTAAAAGAATATTGTTACGTATATAAACAAATCAATAAACATGTAATTTACCAGAGAAAATTCCTAAGTCTGGATAATCATGTGTCGTGTAAGGACATATTCCATACAACGTAAAAATCCTCTCTACTGCGATGGGTCTTGATACATCGTGTACATTTATCCCATCCCATAATTCCTTCAATTCATCTACCAGTGGTTGTAAGTAGACATCCATATTCTTCACTTGTATTCCACAGGGACAATAAGAGCCAACATAAGATGTTCATTCTTCACGGACAATCGTGGGGGGATATTGTTATTGATCACTACTACAGGAAAAAAAGAATAGTTGGTGTTTTGGAGGGAATGTGGGTTGACGCCATCCATGGCTATGCTGAGTCGTAGACTTCGTACTTTATCCTTGAATTTTTTGGGCCATTTATCCTCTATATGCTTCATGGCTATTGAATTAGTTGGGATTCACATAACTCCCAACTCACTTCTGTGTGAGGCATACCATCCTTGAAACATAGCTATTTCTTTGCAATGAAAGAGCCTTTGAATCCTTGGGATTATATGCATGTGCCTCAATATCTTAAAATGAGCACCACGTGATTTACCCTTGTTTTTTATTTACCATGCCTGGTGCTAATTATATGCATGTGCCTCAATATCGGACATATCTCTTTTGTTCGCATATTCTCCTCTATATAGAATACAATCATTTGGACATGCATGATATGATATGTACTCAACACCCAACATTTTCAACAATTTCTTTATCTCTTCGCAACTACTGGGAAAGACATTATCACTCAGAAGAACCTCATCTTTGAATAACTGTAGTTGGTGATCATGGAAAATATTAAATGTACATTAATCATGATATAATTATTAAAGTTCATAAAATTGACCATTTGTAATGTTCATTGTGTGATTGTATTTCTCAAATTTTTATAAGGGATGACTTTATGGTAAATTACCTCAAAATTTCCGAGAAACATGCATTCAACAATACAAAATTTTCTTTCAAGTTGTACAGTAACATCGTTGTCCCCAACTAGGTAGACTTTGACTAACCGCCAAGTTCAAAGAGAGGGGTGGTGAAAGAAAATTTAAGGCTTTCGGAAAAGGTGTCAGCGATATGAGCATCATCCCCTAGCTGATCATCATTTTGGAATGAATCTAACAACATTGTCTCCATGGCAGTCGTATCCCTTAATTAATCATCCATACCAACCTCAATTTGATTGCCTCCATTGCCAGCTTGTGAAGAACTACTATTGTGTAGTCATTGATCCTAATTGGTGAATATGGACGTAGCGGGATTTTTTCTCTTAATTCAGCCTTCTCTTGATTTGACATTGTTGTGGGGTGCAACGGAAGACGGTAGGTAGGTCGCTCATCATCACTAGAATCCTAATAATTTCAAAAAATATATTTGAACATGATTAGTACAAAATATATGATATCAATTAATAAGAACGTTGACAATGCATGATTAATTTGTTTGATGTTGAAATAATTACATTAATATACCAAAAAATTATTATTATCATCATTGTCCCAGGATTGTGGCTAGAAGATGCAATATTGTTACAATTGGCAGGGTGAAGTGGCTGTCCATTTTCATCTACCAAATGTGCCTTGTGGTATGCTGCTCCTGAGAAGAGCTTCCAACGTTTTGGAGCTGTTTGATTATTTTATGCATCTAAACTCGATTATGAATCTGCATGAACCTACAAATTTGTATACATTATAAATTTTATTAAGCTGATTGACATAGATGAAAAACATAAATTCAATTAGATAATTAAAATATAAATAAAATATGAAGTATATATTACGTCCCGAGATGGATAGGGAGAACTCTACGATGGGCTTTGAGAAATATTATGGAACGAGCTGGATTTTGAAGA
The DNA here is from genome assembly GCA_034641835.2 of Pinus albicaulis. Classification (NCBI taxonomy): domain Eukaryota; kingdom Viridiplantae; phylum Streptophyta; class Pinopsida; order Pinales; family Pinaceae; genus Pinus; species Pinus albicaulis. The sequence continues at coordinate 541,001,918 of CM076584.1, read as the reverse complement.
ATTTTCCACTTGATATAATTATGATATTTTCTTCCTACATTTGAGCAAAATCAATAATAAATTTTAGTGCACACACCTAAAAGTAATTTTGGTGCCTTAAAAATGGACTTATTGTTATTGGTGCTTATGTACAGATAATCGCACCGATGCGTTTTAGTTATTGCACACCAGTTCCATGTTATTAACTGATGCACTGGTGCAGTGTTATTAATTGATGCACTGGTGAAGAAAAAAAAAAAAAAAAAAAAACACAACTTTATTTTATTAAAGTGAAAAAAAGGTGGTAAATTGAAAAATGTGCAGTAAAATATTTTCGAAAATCTAATTTCATAAAACAATTCTTTAAATACTAAACACTTTTCATTATTTCACTATTTTTGCAAAAAATTTCAGTCAGAGATTTGCGCGAGACTTACCTGGAGCAAGAGAGCACGAGAGCATTGTAGAGCAGTGAAATACTTTCGAACAGAACTATTCAGACAATTAGAATTCCAAATCTCTGGTGATTCAAACCCTGTAGCGTAGAATTTCAAATGATCTCGTGATTAAATTTTATTGTTTTTTTTTACATTTTCTGCAGTATTTTTTACGCATTAAGTAAAAAATATCAATTTGTTGTTCATTTTCAGAAAAAAAATCCATTTTTACCCTAAACCCTTCATTCTTTTTGTTTCTGCTCTTGCTTCTTCCTGTTTATGTGATTTTAGAATTAGGGTTTTCCATTTTAGATTTATAGGGTTTGTATTGCTATATATATATAGGCCTATGACATCCAACCCATGGGACGACCTACATAGCCGGATCCCAATCCATGCCGGCCCTTGCGTGAATTAAAAAAAAAAAAAAAAAAAAAAACATAATTTTTTAAATCGGTGCAACCTGCATAAACTAGCGCACTGGTGCGTTGGCTTATCCTAGTGCACTGCACACGTACTGTTAGATAAAAAATTTACAAACAATTTTTTTTTCAATCCGTGCCCCATATGTAAAATAGGGCACCGATGCGCTATTTCTTTATAGCGCACTACTTACGTACTGTTTGGAAATTTTTTATTTTTTATTATTTTGTGATAATCAGTGCACCATGTAACATATAACGCACTGGGTATCCTAGTTTACAGAAAGCACCATACGGTGGTCCCTTGTTTGTGTGGGGCGTTTATAAGAATAGGCCGCACTGCCCCCTCCACGACCCGGTATGCTACAAAAAATAACACTAGGTGATTTTTATTATTTTGTCTGTGTTAATAAGTGCGATGGTTAACATGTAACGCACCAATTCTCCTTGTTGACATAGAGCACCATACTGTGTTTTATACTGTTTGGGCAGTGCGTTTATAAGTCCACGACGCACCGATGTCAGTGCATACACCATGAAAAGCGCATTGGTTTCTTGATTTTTTTTTTTACCTGAAAATTTGATAATTTATTTATAAAATATATTAATGAATGATATGGTACAGGTTTCATATTGATAAAGAAATGGCTAACAAGAGATCAAGTAACAAAAATATTGATAACACATCAAGAAAAGAAAAAAAGGCAAGTTCTTTGTAAATTCTTTACAAAAAATATTATTTTTGAACTATATGTAAGTTTAACTAATATGTATTATTTACTGTGTATTATGCAGAGCCAGAAAATGAAGAAGCTCGATAAGATTATTTCTGATCTAGGACCAAAAGAGAGTAAAATATTGATTGAAAAATTGCAAAAGGATGAATCAGGTGAATGAAAAATACTATCGATCCAATATGAGTTTCTTTATTTTGTTATTTTTTATTAATAATATACTTAAAATTATTAGATAACATGTTTGAAACAATATATTAATTCACATATGTTTAATGTTCTACAGGGACCAACAACCCAGAAAAGGAATGTTGTTATAAGAAAAGAAAAAAAATAGAAAATTCAAATGAAAATGAATTGATCTTTAGCTCATCTGGAGTGGTGCTGGAGGTTAACGAAAGGGGGAAAAACTTTTACAAAAGTTTGAGGGATCTAGTGGAACGAATGTATAGACGTTCTTTCCACTTACAATACAAAAATCAATCCAATGATTCTAAGAACCAAATTTTATCTAAACTACAGGAAGAGTTTCCAAAGAATTGGTCAATGAGACATGTCATACTTTTAATAGAAAAAAAGTACCAAAAAAAAAAGGAATGAAAAAGTAATATTCCTTTAAATGTTTATCTATAATTATTTATAAATATCACTTTTGTTATATTTACTTTTCAGATATCAATATAAAAATTAAATATTTTATTGTCACATTACATTTTCAAGAATATTATGAAAATCTCAAAAGATGAAAGAGTTGATATCATAAATATGCCAGTAGGAATGTCCAAAAAGGTGTACAAGGAGATGGTCAAAGAAATGGACAAAATTGCATCACAGGAGGAGCCATCTCAACAACAACATGCTTCAAATGTAATATGTAATCATTGAATTTTTCGATCATTAGGTACAATAAATAAAAAATTTAGCATTAAATATTAATTTTCAAGTATTTTCTTGCAGAAAAGAAAAGAAAATGGAACCCATTCAACACATAAAATAGGACAACAAGGAAGAAAATGGTTGATATCTAAGTTTGTGAGTAATTGTTACTTCCTTATAACAACTTAACTAGATTTCATTTTTGTATATTTTAAGTTGTTTTATAAAAATCATCATTGAATGTCTTCAAACAAGTGCTAACATACAAATAAGAACCATAAGATGAATTGATTGACATTGGGTTAAATATGGGTTGTGAGTATATGTTGGCATATCCAAAATTAATTGTGGAATTTGTAAGCATCTATCGATATTGTTTTACTTATCTTCGTTTATAATTAATAGAACAAAAAAATATTTTATATTAAATATATGATTTTTTATGGGGTATAAAAATTGTAGGAAAAAAATTATGGAACTGTGCCAACAGATGAAAGCTTGAAAGATGGCATACTACATGGTTTTGAAAGAAAGTGTATAGTTCATGAGTCAATTGTTGCTATGGTACGTCATTTCTTTTTGATTTACATTGATGTATATTATTTAATATTGCAATTGTCATTATTATCACCAATGTATTTACACTCATTACAATTTAATTTTATGTTTGTAGATGGAAGGTGAAGAAGAAGAAAACAATAAACACCGTGAACAAAAAATTCCTGAAAATAATCCAAGTCATGGAAGTAGTTTGAGCAGTGACAATAGTTCAAGCGAAGAATGATGATCATTATGTTTGGATATCAAAGCAAGGCATTGTAATTTTTGAAATATTTGTCTGTGAAATCAGACATTTTTTTTAATGTAATGGACATAGTGTCCCAATTGAAAGACAAAGGGATACCAATAACTGTCCCATTTTGTATGACAAAGACTGTCTTATTCATATATATAATAAAATATGTTTTAATTTATTATATTGCGTTCTCCATTATCACTGTGAAATGTAACACCACTGATTAAATTTATGGATGATTAAACATTATAATGAAGAGATGTGAAATCTAATGATATGATATAAAAAGTTAATCCAAACATCACATTCAAATGCATTAATAAAAATTTAATTAATATGAATACTATTATAAGATGCATCTAATTTTAATGAATAATGAATTTAAAAAAATCACAATAATTGCACTTTCATAGGTTGATGTTTCTAAAAAATACAAAATGAACACCGATGCGTGTCAGTTACTGCACACTAGTGTGTTTTTATGATACAGTGCACCAGTGCATTTCTACGAGCTGTGGGCATCACACAAATACCAATACCAATTATAAATATTGGTGCGTTTGTGCGATATTGCGCACTGGTGCGTTTATGTGAGACTACACATTGATGTGTTTGTACGACCTATGGGCATCGCACAAATACCAATACAAATTAGAACAATCGGTGTGTTTGTCTGATACTGCACACCAGTGCATTTCTATAAGACTACGTACCGGTGTGTTGATACGACATATGGGCACCAAACAAATCCCAATACCAATTAGAATGTCCCCCTACGTTGTATCACCTACAGTGCACCTGGTGTGGTTTTAGACCTTTACGGCCTGGTGCATGCACCTTCGACCACTTTGGGCTGACCGTCTATATGACACGCACCGGTGCATTGACACCTTAGTAGTGCACTGATGAAAAAAACATCTATAATAACCTCTGGCCAACCAGTTTTTTTAGTTGTGTTGAAATTCCGTTAAAAGCTCCACCAAAACCTCCGTTACCAAAAACAGATGTTGTAGGAAATGTTTTTTTTACAATTTGGCCAATTTTATAACACTAAAAACTTCCTTGATAACCTCCGCTAGAGTGTCTTTTCCTTGTAGTGCATGTAAATACGTATTGCATCTCCCTCTCAAATTTCTGCATCGTGCTGCCAACTGTTGCACTGCAACTTAGTTGTTGAGAGTAAGAAACTGAAGGACCCCTGCCCAAAAACTGATAGATAAGTCAGTCGTGCTGCATCTCATCACTGAATCTCCTTAGGCTCTTTCTCTACGCTATTCTCCTGAAGCCACTGCACTGTTGCAGCTTTGCACTGCATAAACATGCCTCCTCTACGCTGCTGAAGTCCCATCAACCCCTCCGCGTTGCTGCTTCTATGCTGCTGCTGCCTCTGCATTGTGTTGCTCCCTCTGCATTGCGCTGCTCCCTCTACAACATCCCAACCTCTGCCTCTGCTTCACTTTGATCCTCTGCACCCTATGCTCTAATCATTCATGCTACTCACTTAAGGCTCCCATAGCACAAATGTGATCCAAGATTTGGGAAACTCAAGGATCCTGCCATCTCCATCTGTAGCTGCTCTACAGATCATTTTAGCCCCACTTCCGTGGCTCATGAGCACTCATGGCTACATCATCATCGCTCCTATCATCTCCCTTAGCTACTGCAACCTTGGATTCAAAATATCCCTTTTCCTTTTTCTTAGGAGAATGGCTGGAGAAGTGTCCAAGTTCGCCACAGTTAAAGCCCCGGACCTTGGATAGGTCTCTCTTCTTCTTCCCTTGCTGCCTCCTTTCCTTCGATGCAAGGGTTTCATCCTCCTCCTCTTCTTTCTTTAATTTTAATGTCCTGTTGCTGCTGCTTTGCCTCTTGGTCATCCTTTGATTTCCTCCTGTCGTAGGAATTCCCACATATCAGCCCATGATGGTAACTATTGTAGCTTATAGAGACAACCTTGAGTTGCAAAAGACCAGTGCTTAGGACATCTTAAAAATCAGAGGTTGAATGTGAACAATTGTATGAAATGCCTCTGACAAATATGGAATAAGATAACAACGGTTTTGGTGGTTCATGGATGGAGAAGACCTTGGAGTCGATTCATGTGAATTCCCTATACTATGAGAGGGATCAAGAGGATGTGAGGCTTGGTAGCTTTTAAATGGGCCAAGAAAAAAACAATGATCAGAAATCTTGAAATATGTAGAGGCGTTGAGAGAGAACAAAGAAGGAATCCACGAGAGACAGACTTAAGAGATTTAAGTATCTGTCCCCTATGAACTCAAAGGAAATGTATATAAATGAAATATGGACAATAGCGGAGGCTCGTGGAGTGCGAATTAAGGTAATGCAAAAAGCCTAATTTCATTAGCATTAACACCTTAGCATTAGATTGACACGAATTCATGAACAAAATTTGCAAACTACTGATAGCTACATTACATGAACCATCAAAGAAGAATAGCATGAAACATGATTACACACGAAGAGGAGATTTCTGATAACAAAAGAAAAAAATTACTTACTTCTCATTGCTCCATCTGGAATCCAAATATTAGCTCTGTATTATATTGAGTTCGAAAAACTCTCCCAAATATGTATCTCAGAACACAGGGAGCACAATCATACAAAACTACAGCAAAATTCTTCAAAATTCCAGAACCCTTGTTTCATCTTAGAACTCACTACATATAGAGTTCTCCCTGAGGGTTTCTGATCGAATATTTTTTCATGATCGACCCACACAGGTGAAACCAAAATATCCTAAAAAAATATCAGAGTGTGCTTCAAGCAATCGCTGCTGCAACAGAAAAATCAAAACACAAATGGGTAAAATCAGGATTTCACCAGCAAAACATCATTATCTAATAGTAAAAATAAACAAAACAGTTGGCCACGGAGGCCAAATACCAGAATCTTCAAAGGGGTGGTGAGAAGTGATGGACAATTTTGAATTCATCATGTAATTCCATCTGTTATTCAACATCCTATACTCTCCGACTCTCATGATTTCCACTAGCTATGGAAGAACGACAGGTTGTGTTGTGCAGACTAAATTATTTGGTATGGAGCTCTTGGAGGGACTACGTAACCTGTGACCGAGTGCTTCACCAGTGAAGGACTCATGCTAAATCTGAAAACCAGGATCCTGATTCCAGAGGGAGTCCCAAGAAGTAAGCGATATCGGAGAAGGGGGGTGCGAAATGACAAGAGGAAGGCACGTGGAGGAGAGGGTGGTAATGGAAACCACCTATTCTAGACGCCCCCCCCCCCCCCCCATAGTTAAAGTTTGAAGGCTGAGAGGGGTATGAAATGTGTTAAGGACTGTTGGATGAATTGGGGTGGAGCAGAAGTGAAGGAAGGATGGAAAAATTCATTTACATTGAAGTGGGCGAAGGACAGGCCATGGGGGGTTATTTATGACATGGCAAAGTGGTGGGACCTGCACCCGCAAAGCGCATATCGAAAATTTTATGTGCGAGCAGGTGAAGTTTAAACGTTAAGACCTACAATGGGTGAAGTGTGGGGGAGGTGAGGGACGTGGATGAAGGTGGGACCCGACCGAAAATCACACATCACAACTTTTAGCTTTTAGTTATAAGCTGATAGGGTTAACTTTTAAAATTTACGTAGTGCAGGAGGAGGGACCCACTAGATATGTGGCAGAGTTTTTATGAATCGACGAAGGTTTAAGCAGTAAGTGTTACAGATATATCAATGTATTGCGATGGTTGTGCAATGGGGCGTAAATGCTGAGGTGGGGCCGACCTATTGCATCGCAAACTAAATAAAATAGATTGCGAGCACTCACAAGGTAAGCTAAAGTATATGTGATGCGATATCGCAAATCAGCCATCGCAGAATTTAAGTTTTGTTGTGATTCAAACATATAACATTTGCGAAATGCGATGAGGGTCCCACTTTGATCATGGTGGGGGGATTAAGGAATTGGAGTAAGTGAAAAATGATAAAAGGTAAGGGTAGAAAAAGTAAAAGCGGAAAGGTGGAAAAATTGTAAGTTTAATGGAAAATGATATGAAAAAGTAAGTATGGTGGGGAATGGGTCCCACTCCATTGTGTATGGTATTTCTAAAAGGTTTGTAGGAGATGACAATGTGAATGATTCTGGGTTTAATTGAAACATAAGGGGCTAGAGGCCAAATAAAATGACAGAGAGGGAAACTTTAAATATGAGTAAAAATCATTGTTAACAGGTTCCTTTGAAGCTCTTTGACAGTCAGCATTTGTCTTCCTTTCACTTTCTCCACTTTGTGTGTGGTCACAGGCCAACATTAGCTCCATCTGGGGACAACGTGTTGTTCTAAGTGCGTTGAGAACCTGTAGACCTGAATGCTTGTGCCTTATTGGGCTCATGGAGTCGCAAATTCATACTGTAAGCCTGAAGTGAAACTACAACCAAGTTGTGCACTGCCAACTGTATAAAACATAAATCACTGCCGCACCTTGAAAATTTTGAATGCTGAAATTTGAACTATGCTAAAACAGGAAACTGAAACACACTTGAACTGAAAAATACAAAGAAATCTGAAATTAAACTGAAAATATTCTCATAGTACTGAGCTTTGCACTCCTACCTAAACCTAGTATGATAAAAAATTATCCCATCAAATAATAATTAGACTTCCAATGTAACCTGTTAAGCAAATGAGTGCTTAACTGAAATTGGCATCCCATTCTTGTAGGTAGAGAAATGGGTTTAAAACATGACAAATTATCTCTTCCACTGAATTCCACAACTTCATTGATGAACCTAGAAAATTCTTCCTTCACTGATGGCTGCAATTTACTAACCAAAGGATCATGTTAAGCACACAATATGAGTTTTTCTGGAGGATTTGTAACCAGAAAACAAACCTCATTCCAAACTGCTGCTTTGCTTCCATGCTCCCACTAATTGTCTTCAAACAGAAAGGATGACTCTTGTTTCTTATCCTTTTCCATTATAATCAACTGATTTGTGTGCTCTTCATCATTTCCTTTTTCATACATAGGCTTGCAGGGGAGCTGTAAACTCTCAATCATCTCGGGAAAAGGATCTTGACTAATGTCAATATGTTGTATTGAAGAACGAGTTATGATATACTTCAAGGTACGCACACTCAAAAATAATATTTGAGTGGTCTTCAATCAACGAACTTGAATGGTCTTCTTTTGGCAAGATTTCTTGGTGTTCAATCTCTAAATACAACACTACTAGTTGAAGATGCTCTTGTGGATCTAGACAATTAAACTATGCTACCCCGGTTTCCAGATCACCAGATTGTTGTTTATTTTTAGTGATTTCCCCTAGGAAACACTCCAGCTCTTCCCCTTCTTCATGGAGGGTAAGCTTGCCTCCCTCTTCTTCAACACATGCTAGAAACTGGTTTTCTATATTCGGTCCAAAAACCACCCTGGTTTGTTCTTCTTGGATATTGAAGTGTGTGGGACCTTTTTTGGTAATGGCTTCTTCGAACTGCTCTTTAGGAGGGTCAGGCAGTTTTAGGAGTATATATGAGGGCTTCTTATATTTGGGAGGATCAACTTCTTGCTTTGTGGAAGAGGATGTAGTGGCCTTATGAGGAGCTGATTCTTCTAATGGCTTCTTCCATTTACTAGCAAGACTAGGAGGGGTTTGTTCTCTTGATATCGACTCTTCATTTTGTTCTTGCCCCCAGGTTCTCTTTCTGGAGGACCTGAGGTCATACTTCTTGTGGAATTGAGCCTGCATCAAATCTATGAACTGTATGTAGTAATTGACAATCTCTTGATCCTCTGGAGGGACTTCTTCGTCTTCTTGCCAGAGCAGGTATGCTTGGGTGATTTGAATCCGTGGCTATTTAAAGGTTAGGAATGGATAGATATTCTGTATTTATCGACCCAAGGAATAGATACACTTTCCGTAAGATATACGCTTGCTTTCAGATTGCTCACCTCTTACCGCTTGTTCCCCTTTTAGGATGGGTTCAACCTCCTCATCATTAGAGTAGGCGAGAAATTGATCTTCCTGGCTATCTGTGACATCCTCGGCCTGTTGCAACAACTATAGAGGAGGCCTCCAATATTGAGGTTTAAACCCCCAGTTAGGAATCATTTGGTCGGAGCGAGGAGGGGAATTCTTGGCCTCCGATTCAAGCTTAACAAGCTTATTTGAGAGGTTTTTGATCAACTTATTCATCTCTTCGATTCTATGCTCCTGTAATTCCCTCTCCTGATTTGAGATAGAAGCCTCCTCCCCCTTCTTTCTTCTAGCTTCATGTTCTGTCTTCCCCTTGAACTTACCAGTAGAAGAAAAATTTTCTTCTACCTCCAACGCATCAGTCTGGATTTGATCCAGAGATGTAGATCTTCTTTCTCTTAAGGTGAACCCAAAATCTGGCTCGAAAGCTCCTGCAAAAACCACCTTAGCAGCTGCTGGGGAGGCTTTATCTCGACAGGGATATTATAGAGCTTATTGAACCTCTTTATAAATTATGTTGCATCCTCATTTTGTCTCTTCTTGAGAGCAACGAAATCTGTGAGGACATATCCATGGTCCCTCTTTTCTCCCCATTTTAATGTGAAGAAATTTTCCATTTCTTCCCAAGTGTGGACTGTGTTTTTGGCTAGAGACTTGAACAATTTCCTGGCTTCTCCCTCCAAGGATTGGATGAAAAGCCTTAATACCACATCTAAGTGCTCTACATTTACATTCTCAGCAAAGGCACAAAAGTTTTCAATATGTATCTGTGCAGAAGTACTATCTTCCCTAGCGAACCGAGGCAACCACTCTAGATAGTCTTGCGGCATATCATTTAGAGGCTGAGGGAGGGCCAAGAGGGAATACTTGTTCAAAAGGAAACTCTGGACAACCATTTGATTTAGAGGTGGGTGTAGCTGATGGTTCTGAATCTGGTGTGAGGCCTAGTGAAAGCCAGGACTACTTCTAATTAAGACTATTTTATAATGGAGTCGCCAAGGTGAGGAATATGCAACTCTCAACTCTTCGTGCTAACCTAATTGAAGGGTGACGATAATGTCGTATCCTTGGGAAAATATTTCTTCATTGTTTCCTTGGAAACGGTGCCAAAAAGATGTTGTAGCTCCTAAAGACAACCTTGAGTTGCAAAATACCAGTGCCTAGGACATCTTAAAAATTAGAGGTTGAGTGTGAACAATTGTATGAAATGCCTCTAAAAAAATCTGGAATAAGAGAACAATGGTTTTGGTGGTTCATGGATGGAGAAGACCTTGGAGTCAATTCATGTGAATTCCATATATTGTGAGAGAGCTCAAGAAGCTACGAGGCTTTGTGGATTTTAAATGGGCCAAGTACAAAAAAATGAGCAAAAATCTTGAAAATATGCAGAGGCGTTGAGAGAGAACGGAGAAGGAACCCACGAGAGACAGGCTTAAGAGATTATGTCCCCTGTGAACTCATAGGAAACGTATATAAATGAAATATGGAAAAAAACAGAGGCTTGTTGAGCGCGAATTAAGGTAATGCAACAAGCTTAATAACATGAGCGTTAACACCTTAGCGTTAGAATGACGCGAATTCATGAATAAAAAATTTTCAAACTACCGACAACTACATTACATGAACCATAAAAGAAGAATAGAATGAAAGATGATTCCACATGAAGAGGAGATTACTGATAACAAAAGAAAACAAATATATACTGCTCATTTCTCCATCTGGAATCCAAATATAAGCTCTATATTATATTGAGTTCGAGCAACTCTCCCAAATATGTATCTTAGAACACAGGGAGCACAATCATACAAAACTACAGAAAAATTCTTCAAAATTCTAGAACCCTTGTTTCATCTTAGAAATCACTACATATAGAGTTATCCATGAGGGTTTTTGATCGAATATTCTGTCGTGATTGACCCACACAGGTTAAACGAAAATATCCTAACAAACTATCAGAGCGTGCTTTAAGCAATCACTCCTGCAACAAAAAAATCAAAACAGAAACAGGTAAAATCAGGATTTCACCAGCAAAACATCATTATATAACAGTAAAAATAAACAAAACAGTTGGCCACAGAGACTAAATCCCATAATCTTCAAAGGGGTGGTGAGAAGTGATGGACAATTTTGACTTCATCATGTAATTACATCTGCTATTCGGCATCCTCCACTCTTTGACCCTCATGATTTCCACTAGCTATGGCAGAACCGCCGGTTGTGCTATGCAGAATGAATTCTTTGGTATGGAGCTCTTGGAGGGACTGTGTAACATGTGACCAAGTGCTTCACCTATGAAGGAATCATGCTAAATCTGAAAACCAAGATCTTTATTTCGGAGGGAGTCCCAAGCGGTAAGCGGTATTGGAGAAGGGGGGTGCGAAATGAGAAGAGGAAGGCACATGGAGGAGAGGGTGGTAATGGAAACCATCTATTCCTTGACCCCTCCCCCCCCCCCCCCCAATAGTTAAAGTTCGAAGGCCGGGAGGGGTCCGAAATGTGTTAAGGACCGTTGGATGCATTGGGGTGGAGCGAAAGTGAAGGCGGGATGACATAAGTCATTTACATTGAAGTGGGCAAAAGACAGGCCACAAGGGGTTATTGATGATGTGGAAAAGTGGTGGGAACCATGCCTGCAAAGCACATATCACAAATTTTATGTGCAAGAATGCGAAATTTAAACGTTAAAACCTATGATGGGCGAAGTGCGGGGGAGGTGAGGGATGTGGGACCCGACCGCAAATTGCACATAGTAGCTTTTAACTTTTAGTTATTGGCTGTGGGGGTTGAATTTTAAAATTTATACAGTGTGGGAGGAGGTACCCACTGGCTATGTGATGGAGTTTTTATGAATCAATGAAGGTTTAAGCAGTAAGTGTTACTGATATATCAATGTATTGTGATAGCTATGCAATGGGGCAGAACTGCTGAGGTGAGGTCGACCTATCACATCGCAAACTAAATAAAATAGATTGCGAGTGCTCACAAGGTAAGTTAAAGTATATGTGATGCGATATCGAAAATCGACCATCGCAGAATTTAAGTTTTGTTGCGATGCAAAAATGTAACATCTGCGAAATGCGATGAGGGCCCCACTTTAATTGCGATCGGGGAATTAAGGAAGCGGAGTAAGTGAAAAGCAATAAAAGGTAAGGGTATAAAAGGTAAAAGAGGAAATGTGGAAAAAGGGTAATTTTAATGGAAAATGATATGAAAAAGGAAGTGTGGTGGGGAATGGGTCCCACTCCATCGTGTATGGTACTTCTAAAAGGTTTGTAGGAGACAACAATGTGAATTATTTTGGGTTTAATTGAAACATAAAGGGCTAGAGGCAAAATAGAATGATAGAGAGGGAATCTTTAAATATGATTCATAAATCATTGCGAACAGGTTCCTTTGAAGCTCTTTGACCATTGAGATTTTCTTTCCTTTCACCTTCTCCACTTTGTGTGTGGTCACAGGCCAAAAGCTACACTGCCCTACCTAAGATACTTTCGAAAAATGTTCCCCGATCCTTGGTGATTGCATTCAGGGTAGTCCTCACCAAGATCCCCTCATCTAGATTCGTACCCATGGAAATCAGTTGATCCTAGATAGTTTGAAGTCTGAAGAGGAAGGGATCTATCTCCTCGCCCTTCTGCATTTGGAAAAACCGCTTCTGATTCTCCAAAATCATTCTTCTTTAGATTGAGCCTCCCTAATACATCATGTCCAAGACTACCCATATTTCATTTGCCGTGTTCTTCCTGATAATATGTGGCATGACATGGTCTTTGACTCATTTCATGATTAAGCACTTTGCTCGTGCTTTATTCTCTCTGTACTTCTTCAGAGGATCTGCATCAGTTGGCACAAATGGGAATCTCTCTTCATGGCCCTTGATGCCATACTCGTCCAGGACTATCAGGATCCTAGACCTCCAGATAATAAAGTTTGACATGCCATCCAACATGTCCTGATCTCTCAGTCTGTGAGACACCATCTTTGCTCAAATATGTCATAACAGATACTCCTCTCCCTCTTTCTGATGCAACACTCAACAAAAACATTAGATCTGGGTTTCTTGGTGATAATAAACCCTCTATAGTAGCTTCTCTCTCCGAAAATTTATTTCCCTCTCGAAAATCTGCCAAATCCTATGAATCAACTCTCTTTGATCGCCCTACGATCGATCCTTAGATTTATTTGGAAAAAATATGTTGAGCAGCTATTATCCTCCTGCTCTTTGTTAACTTAGCTAGGGAGGATTCTGCACCATCGAAATCTCCACCACACTAGCAACTGCTGAAGATCTAAAGCCCTAATTCTGGACCATGGAAATACTGCACAAAAACTCAAAAATGGACGACATCCCTCTGGCTGGCCTTTGCGTGAGAAAACTGGATCAATGCAGCCTCTGCACAACATAGGCTTCTCATGCATCCCTATGGAAGGCACTGCACTATATTTGTGTCACCCAGCTGGGACTGTGTTAGCCCTTGCGTAGCCTCTACTAGGACTGTGTCCCCCTGATGCTGTGCTGCCCTCTCTGGATCCCTGTTGCTTCAGCTACTCTCTGCAACAAAATTTCTTCAGCTGATTTTGCTGGAGATTCAGCTTGATCTGCAACACTTTGATACCATGCGAAAATTTATTAATATAAGAAACCCTACTTCTAACCATTGATTTACTTCTCCTACTTGATTAATAATACAAGTTATTAATCTGAATATTCAGAAAAAAAATGAAGTAAACAAAAATAACAGCCTACACATACATATCATTTACTGAATAAAACGCTCATATGAAAAAGAACACACATATTTTTTGGAAAAATGTCCCCAGAAAAATCCAATATGGAAAAACTGGTGCAACAACTCTAGAGGGTTTATATTATTATGCAAAATCTGAATACAAAAATTTGGGCACTAGCCATGGTTGGCCCTACAGATAAATTACACGACAATAAGTACCTTTCCCTCGGAGACAGAATATATGGCTGTATCACGCCCTCAAATGGGATTTACAGATCACGAGCCCCTTCTGGCCCACTAGAACCCTCAACATTGCCTCTGCAGCCTCTGCATCAGCCCTTAACTGGCCAACGTCCTCACTGTGTCACCTTGACTGGCGTTACGCTACCTCTGCACTGCCTTTGCACTATCTCAACTGGGATTGCGTCACCCTGGCTAGTGCTGTGCTACCCTTGCACTGCGCTGGCTAGGTTTGCATCACCCTGGTGGGGATTATGCAGCCTCCGCTCAGTCTCTTCTTGGAGCTGGATGAACTTCGTCTTCTTGGATGGCTCTGCCCTGACTGGTACTCACTGCCTCTCTGTCTAATTGTATTCTCGATCTTGGATCAACTCATCCCTCGTTGATCTCTGCCCCTCACTACACTGAAACTCGTTTAGAATTTCTCAGCAAAACCCCACCCCAGAAATTCGACTTATCTTTAGTGCTTTGCCAATGTGTGTGTTCTCCAACTGACCCCAAGCCATTCTCTTATACTTTTCTCATTGGAAAACCAACGACTGTGATCTAATCTATAATCGACAACTAAGATTAGAAGCTGCTTGATCCACGTCACTTAGAACATTCTCATCACATGTTTAATTTAATTCACTTTAATATTTTAATTTTCCTATGTTAGCCTTAGGGTCCTTAGTTAAAAAGATTAATTATTTGAATAACTATCAAACCAAATGGAATTTATCCAAACGCTTTCTGGGTCTTGTAGATCTCATGTACTCCAGCTCCTCCACATAATTTTAGAGCTAGAGCACATCTGATGCTACCCAAAAATCTCAACAAAGAGATATTCCTTCACATGTGCGAGTTTCTAGAGAGAGATAGGAGAGATAAAATTTGACCTTCTTCGACACCCTTCTTTTTCCTTCTTTTCCTTCGCTCACTTGCCAAAAAACTGTCTTGAGATAGGAATGCGAATTGCCCAAATGAGGAGCTATATTTGCCTTTATATACTAGTATGTATAGGGTGGATGGTTGTGTCATTTGACTAGGGCTGACTTGACTTGGAGGGAAGCCGACTTGTCACTGTTGGAGCCAAAAATTTCATTTTAAAAATTCAAATTTACATATTTTAAAAGTCGGAATGGGACTTTGAATCAAAATAAATTTTCCTTTGACTCAAGTATTTATAAATATGATTTAAATTGAAAAATATAATTACATCAAGTGACCACAAGTACATTATGAAGACCGACCATAATTACAAATTCAACACTCTCTCTTAACTAGGGAGGTATTCATAATCATTTTCATAGATGTTCTCAAATTGAAAAAATTCTCCAAATAAAATGTTATCTATTATTACCAGCATCATCATCTATCATCAATATCTGCTAGCGGATATATCCGGGGCGATACCAAACCCATGGAAATGTCATCAACATATCAGGACTCACTCCTATAAAGTGATCAGTCCTCGAATCCCCTGGCCACCACCTAGGCCAAAATGCTGAGACCCTCAACTAGAAAGCACTCACTCACCCTTCCTGGTGTGCACTATAGGAAAATACCTCACTCAACACATTCTTGGTTGGTGTTCGGGTCTAAATTCTGAACCAAAATGCACTCTACCCTATGCGACATGTGATAAGGGTCCAGTAATTGACTCCACCATTCCGATGTGTGATTAGGGTCCAAATGCCAAAGGACCTCACTCCATAATTTCTAGTGTGTGACCAAGGTCCTTCTCTAAGAGAGACTCACTCAACACTTCTTATTTAGCCCTTTGGGTCTCTAGGACCCATTATCCCTTTTAGGAGAATGTCCATCTATGCTGTAGACAAATCAACACTCCCTCTCGACGAGAGGTGTGATATCCATGAGACCCAAATTGTCTTTGAAGTACACGAACTTGTCCCTTGGAAATGGATTCATCAGAACATCATCTGTTTTCTCATCGATGGAGATGTACTCGAGCCTTATTGATCTCTTCTACACCATGTCATGGATGTAGTGGTACTTTATCTCAATATGTTTTGACTTGTCATGGAAAACGAGGTTCTATGAAAGCTTCACACAACTTTAATTATCACAATGTATCATTTTCGGTTCTAACTCTTGGCTGAACAATCTTGCAAACAAATTAAAGAGCCATAATTATTTGGTACAAGTCTCGTTGGCTGCAATGTACTCTGCTTCAGTGGTGCTGAGTGTGATCAGCCTTTTCTTCATGTGATCAATATCTATTTCTTGCTCATCCACGATATGATAACATATCCTAGATTGAAGCATACTCTCAAGGTGCTCTTCCCGTCTTCAACACTTCCTTCCCAATGAAGCTATGTATATCCCTGAAGCTGTACAATTATTTCGTAACATACCTCAAGCCATAGTTCACTGTACCACATAAATATATCAAGATGTGCTTTTCTATAATCCAATGCTGATGTCTTAGTTCTACCCAGAATTGGCTCAACATGTTCACAACAAAGAAAATGTCTGGCCTCGTTTTAACCAAATACATCAACATACCAATTAACCACTAGTAAATAGGTGGATCTACCAATATGGAGTCAGAGCATCTTAACTTCTTCAAATTAGTCACCATAGGAGTTTCCATGGATTTGCAATCAATCATACGAAATATCTGAAGGATCTCTATCACATACTTTCCTTGAATAAGAAAGAATTCACCAGGTTTCTGTCATATTTCTAATCCCAAGTAATAGTGCATCAATCCAAGATCCTAGATGTCAAATTCAAAACATAACTGTTTCTTGCACTAATTGATAAGAGGATTGACACCTGTCAGAAATAGATCGTCAACATATAATAATAGGATCACATATTCATTCTTCACAACCTTAAAGTAAATGTTTGGATCGACTTCACTTTTGGTAAATCCCAGTCTCATCAGATAACTATCGATACAAGCATACCAATCTCTTGGAGATTGCTTGAGTTCATACAATGCCTTTTTCAACATGCAAACATGAGACTCCTTTGAATATACCTCAAATCCTTGTGGTTTCTCTATGTGCGCCTCTTCCTGAATTACTCCATTGAGGAAAAAATTCTTTACATCCATCTGCTGTAGTTCCCATCCCATGGAAGAAACAAGTGAAATGATGGATCTAATGGAGGTGTACCTAACAATTGGAATTTAATACTCCAATATCCAATGTGCTTAATCTTGTATATCCACTTGGAAGTCACCATTAACTTCCCTTCATTAGGGGAATTTTGAGGTCTAAAATGGGCCTCCTAAGAAAAATGTACAACCAAAATAAAATTTATAAGAACCAATAGGATTCAAGTTGATGATGTCAACCGTGGCAAATGATTCACCATTTTTCAAGTAAAAGGGTAAAAAGATTAAAAAATAATAAAATAATAAAACTACTTTTTCAACTTATCTCCCAAGGTTTTTACTCAAATTTTGAGCGGGAGTACTCATTAGATGCAAAATTTAATTCTTCGTCCAAGGAGTACCCATGTTGGATACTTCTGATTGATCATGCTACACAAAAAATGAGAAATACATGAAAAAATGTGATTGCAATCAAGTTTTTCATGTATTTCTCATTTTTTGTGTTGCAGGATCCATCGAAAGTATGCAACATGTTTACTCCTTGGATGATGAATTAAATTTTTCATCAAACGAGTACTCCTGCTCAAAATTTGAGTAAAAACTTTGGGAGATAAGTTGAAAATACGAGTTGAAAAAGTAGTTTTTTCTTTTTTTCCTCTAAAATTTGATGATGTAATCAAATCTTACTTTATTATTTCCACTACTATTTTACAATTTCCTTAGGAGGCCCATTTTAGACCTAAAAATTCCCCTAATGCAAGCCTTGACAAAATATCCTCGATGTTATTCTTCATGATCGATTGGTATTTCTCATTTATCGATTCCTTCCACACTTTCTAATCTGCTGCTTCTTCATACATGGAAGGTTCTTCTTTAATGAGTTTTATCATGAGAGATGCATAACTAGAGAACCTCTCATGTTTCTTCAATTATATAGATGTGCCATCAAGAGCTGCATATCCTTCTACCTCTTCCAATGTGGATCTAAGCCATGCTGGTTTCTTCTTGATATCTGGAACTATAACTGGTTCTGCTGGATCTTGAGGCTGTTTTGGCCTTCCAGTACATTCTATAAAACTCGAGTGTTCCTCCCTTGAGGCTTCCTGTTTTACTTTTCCCAAGGAATCTACAGAGAATTACTTATACTTCCAATATGCCACTTTCTCATTGACGTTGACATCTCACTTGACCTCATTTCAACGTTAATCTAGAATGTATATTCTGTAGACTTTTTAAGATTCAATGTATCTAACAAATATGCCTTTCATTATTTAAGGCTCAATCTTGTTCCTCTAATCCATAGGAACATGAATATATACATGACAACCAAATATTCTCATGTGATTTAACTCTATCTTCCTTTTAGAGAAGGATTCTTCAGGAGTCATACCTTCCAGAACTCTATGAGGACTTCAATTTTGAATGTACACAACTGTCCATGATGCTGCAAGTCCGAATCATGCATCACGGCCTTCACAGATTCTTCAATGGATCTAATTTTTCATTCTGCCACACCATTCTGTTTTGGATTATAGGGAAGAATTAACTCCCTCTTAATCCCATCCTGCTTGCAGAAAGCAACAAAATCCTTTGAGGTGTATTCTCCTCCATTTTCATATCCCAATATCTTGATCTTTTTACTTGTCAAGTTTTCCTCTTCAGATTTGAATTCCTATAACTTTTAAAATACCTCATCTTTTGTCTTTAAGAGATATATCCATGTATTACGAGAGAAGTAATCAATGAACATCACCTAGTACAATGAACCACCAAGTGATTTCATGGGCATCAAACCACAAATATCATAATGAAACAAGTCTAAAGATTCCTTAGATTTGTTGTTAGTGTTTAAAAATGGTTTCTTAATGTTTTTACCAAGAGCATAAACTTTGCATACACTATCATTATTTATCTGTAGTTCAGGAACCCCTGATACTATTTCAATTAATTCAAGAAATGCTCTAAAATGAATATGTCCATACCTTCGGTGTCACAACTCACTTGTATCTACTTCATCATGTAATAATGCTTGATCTGGTTGACTCACAATTCTATACAATCTTCCATAAAAAATCCCAATAACCCAAGCATAATATATACTAGAACCCTTTGACCACACGAGTACTTTGCCATCCAAAAAAGAAATCCTATCTCCTTTATATTCTAAACAAGAAACATAGACATTGTTCTTTTTCAAACCTGGTACGTAAAGGACATTGCTAAGATGAACATTGCTACCATATTCCAGCTCTATGGATGCTTTTCCAACTCCTTTGACTGCATAGCTATTATTATCTCCCAATTCAACCCTTTGAGATAACTTCTTTTATGTCATGCTTGAAATATTCCCACGCTCTCCAGTCATGTATCTTGATGCTCCACTATCTACTGAACACATTTCATCATTATTTTCAAATAAACCCATCAAAGCGGAGTAGAATAAATGTTTTTCACCTTTGGTCTTCTTAGGTTTTTCATATTCTTCAACTTCTATTGTGGAAGAAATTTGTTTCCTTTTTAATTTCTTGTTAGCCATATTATGAAAATCTCTTTTGAAATGTCCATATTCTTGACAACCATAACATTGAATCTTTGATAAGTATTTCTTCTTCTTTAAGGAAGAAGATCCCTTTCCCGACTTCTTACGTTGAGGTACAAACTTATTCTTTCCCTTGTTTTTGAAGAGAGTTACAACGGCTTGAAATTCTTCATCTGGATGATATGTAGTCATCAATCTTGCTTCTTCTTGAAAAAATGGTGTGAATAATTTATCAAATGAATTATATTCTTTCCAATTGCTTATGTTTTCTGCAAATGCGTCCCATGATCTAGGAAGACCATTGAATGCTATAGTCACAAGTTCTTGATCGGGAATACATTCTCCAATAGTTGAAATTTGTGCTCTAATTTGTAAAATACTTACAAAGTATGAAGCCACAATGTCATCATTAGTCATCTTTGTATTTCCAAGATCATTCTTCAAACTCAATGACTGTCCAACATTCTTGATAGTGTAGATATTTATTAGGGCATCATAAATATTCTTGGAAGTATCATGTTTTGAAATGTAGGGAATGAGATGATCTATAATGGAGTTTACTATTAGAGTCATGGTAGTAATATAATCCTCCTTGAACTTTTCTTTTCTAGCTGCATCAGTCGGTTCAATAGTCTTTCCTGTCACAATATCCAACACTTTGTTTTTGCAAGAATAAGATATATTATGACTTTCCAAACTTTCAAGTTTGATGCTCCCTCTAGTTTGTTTTTGTATTACATGGAGGAAGCCATAAATGTCAATGTACAAGAAGGACCTTAATAAAATTCTCTCTCTAGGGTTTTCTACAAAAGTGATCTCAATGTACCTTCCTTTCGTCACCAATGCTCTGATACCATGTTGATTTTCTAGTGCAATTAGGGTTAACACAATATTTATGAAATTTTGATAATAAATTTTGATGTATATATTCTTTTAACTTGTTTTAATATATCATTCAACAATTTTACTTCATAAATTCAGCAATAAAGAGTAGTAGAACAATAGAGATCACAATTGTTACACGTCATTTTGTCACCATGACATTTGATTGTTCATATGGGTCTATCACCACCTATATCATGTTCCCTTAGAAGTCAAATACCTTAATGTTCCTGTATCAAGTCTTGGAATTGGAGAAAAGCTCTTTTAAACCCTTAAAAGTCTACCTGCACGGTTTTTCTAGCCTTTCCCTGCACATGCGCTGTTGTTTGGTAAATAAACTGCGGCAACCCCCGCACTTATTGCTACTATTACCCACGAACCCCCACGAAAGAAAAATTAAAAGAAAAAGTAAATTCTAGAAGCCTAGCTGGTTGAATATTCTCCCAACTAGAAGCTTCTAGAGTCGCGATCAGTTCGAGCTTTATCCCTTCACTCATGGAGCTTATCCCTTGGTCCATGGATCTCAAATCCCTTCATGTGAGGAATCCATTCCCCTCTTCATGGAACTGAAACTACCTCCATTTCCCTGTAAATTGAGCTCAAGTTTCAGGTTGAAGGGTATATTGTAAATGAGTTGCCGAAGAAAATTCCCAAGAGTGAATACTTTCTACGCTAGTAAGTTGTTGTTGGAATGAGAATGATAACATCCTTGTGTCCATAACTCCATGTTGGTATTCAGAGGGAAAGGCTTATCAAACTGAAGGAGGAACGATTATTCAGGACCTCAGGAGAAATCTGTATGACATCAAGGCATCAGGTTGTAAGATTACTCTTTTTATTCACGATAATACATATGGATCTCTTTTTCTCATTGAGTTGTTCTTATGCTTATTTAAATAACATCAATAATTAGACTCATTGATCACTAAGTTGGGTTAGCTTTTCTTGATTATTATATGTTGCATATGCTTTGATTCTTTTGTCTTGTCTTTAATTGCAGGTTCTACTTATTGAGGAAGCCACTTTGGAGTGATGGGATAAAAGACTACATCGAATGTTTGGATTCAAGTTAGGGGCATGTCCTCTCTACTTTCTTATAATAATTCTGAAATATAATTAATATAGAGAAAAAGGCTTCCAAATGGATGTTTGTTTCTAGCTACTCATTGAGTACTAGGGAGATTGCTCTTGTCCGCAAGAGGGATTAATCTCCATAACAAAATGGTGACTTCGCTGGGGAACTAGAGCTTAGTTTTCTTTATTTTATTTTCAGTTTGAATTTTAGAGTTTTCTGATTTTGACTTATCTGAGAACAGGTTGGGTAGATAAATTTTAAGAATCCCTAAAAAAGAAAGCCAATTATTTATTTTTTCAAGTTTTTCCTTGCCTCCGCAGTTTTCAGCAGAAGACAGTACGACAACCTATGCAGGTTTTAGTTCAAAACAGTGCGCATGCGCTCTGTCTTCCACTATAAACTGTGCACCCCTGGAAAATTAAAAAAAAAAAAGATTTCTCTTTTTTAGAGCCAGATCACTTGATTTTTTGTGTTTTCCCCAATCTATCTTAGCTGTCAAATCTTGTGTGAGAATTTATTTTCAGCACCTTTTGAATTAGTGTGATTTATCCTCCTATTTGCATCTTATAAGTGAAAGATTTCCATACTATATTGCTGCTCCATACAAGATACCTTCATTTACCTCAGGTTATTGGTATGATGATATTGTCTTTCTGAGCCATTAAGATCATTGAAAACCTTAATTTTATGAAAATTGATTCCTTTTTTCATTTTCAAATTTGGAAGAGCTTTTAGCTTACTGAAGCTTAATATCGCACCAAAGCATTTTTGGATGTTTTCATTTCTACTGATATAAGTAGAAATTTTTCTTAGTCTGATCACAAACTAGGAGAAAATGTCCTCAAACATTCTAGATAGACTTCAAAATTAGATTTTTTCTTTGATTTTGAAATTTATGTTTTTAGAGTTTTTAGAGATTGTTTTCTTTTTGAAATGGTTTTTTTATTGAATTGTAGTTTTTGATCTGATTGTTCAAGGAATTTAATTTCAAAAGAGTAATTGATCATTTTTGAAAATTAAGTTCTTCACGAAAACATCTTCTTTCAAGGATTTTGTTTATGAATGAAAGAATTGGTCCTTTGGAAATTGATAAATCTCTCAATCTTTCCCTTAAATAAGATTCATTGAAAAGAAAGAGTTGCACTTCTCATTTAGATGCATTTAGCGTATTTTTGAGTCGGGTCACGAACATCATTAAATTTTCAACTCCATACCTTTTGTCTTAAGCAACAACCAAATTAAAAATAACGCATTAATAAAATAAATCTAGATATTTTACATTTTCTAGGGCTCATTCCACCAGCATAGCTTAGGTTAGTGTTTTGGAACAGGTTGTAATTAACATTCAAAAATAGTTTAAAAAAACAAGTAGAATCTTGCGATAGGAAAATCCAATTGTAGCATTTGTGCTCTGGGAAGCTCTTCTTTAAAGAATCAAGCATGAGATCATGTCATAATTAGTGAGGTAATCATACCTATCTCATTGGGAAAGATAGAAGATGTGCACGTAATAAAAAAGGTAAACCTCAGATTGACCATTGTCGAGGAGCCTGGGGTCACTTGTTGGCAAATCTCAGATTTACCATATCAAGGAGCCTTCAAGGGGATGGAGCTTGATACTCTTACCTTGTGTGTATATCGGATCATAGAATGTTCCCCCAGGTACATTTTTTTTGTTAGTGACCTTAGTGACCATAATCTTCAGTATTTTTCCCAAGGTGACGGTGGAGGGAAGGTCCCACTGTACTTGGAACAGACGTTGGATAGAATCACTTGGACTTTACAGAGGGTACTCTTCACTTCGAGATGGTATAATTAGAGGGACTTGCACTGAACTGTTTCAGTAAGTAGGTTGTCGGGGTAACTGTTCCAACTGCCAAGTTTTCCACATTAGAATTCTACGACGTTGGATTTCATCACCAACTAGTGTTTTTAGTGTGGAAACATATTGTTTGTGTGTGGATTGTCTCTTATATTTTTTAGGCATGTGTTCATTTGATTATTTCCTTAGCGACTTTAGGTCTATTTTTTTGACATTTTTTTTGATTTTCATGTGTTAAACATTTAACCGTGGATGAATTACTGAGACACTCCCGTAGAATGCAGGGGAAACCCCCTGAGTACACATCATGTCAGTTAGAAAAGATTAAATATGAAAGAGGCA
Organism: Pinus albicaulis; assembly: GCA_034641835.2. NCBI lineage: Eukaryota > Viridiplantae > Streptophyta > Pinopsida > Pinales > Pinaceae > Pinus > Pinus albicaulis. Next base: position 540,978,024 of record CM076584.1, on the reverse strand, counting down.
AAACATCATGAACCAGATCAACTAAATAAGAGGAAACATCTGTAATAATACATCCTGATTACGAAGTAGATCAACCTCAAACAACAGAAAGTTACCAAAGACAACCAAAATTTTTTGAACTAGTTGAAGTTACAACTAGTGAATTATCAGCTACTGAACCTAAAATTTCTGAACTTGAAACTGAATATGCTACATCTGAGCCTCCTTTGGATTTCATAACCCGAACCCCTGGTCATCCTCATTCACCTCAAGTGAAGCTTCGCATCAATGAGAACCTTCCTCCTAACCTCATTAGTATTGAAGAGATTACTGACGCAAAAGAAGAGGTTATACTTCCTTCACGTCAAGAATATTTAGATCTAAGGCAAAATGAATCAATTTACTATTATAAATCTTTTAAACAAGATCCTTGGTATTCTCAGTTAACCGACTTTCTACATAATACTGGTCTCAATTATTCGCCACCCCATATTCCTTTTTACGCCATACCTAGAGGTAATTATATAACTCCATTAAACATGTCTGACAAGTCATCCATGTTTTCTTCATCGCCATAAACTTTTTTTTATATGGTGGTCCATCTATTCCCTCAGGATACAAGTCGCTTTCTGTTACTTTCTCAGGAGCATCTCCCTCTCCCAAAAAACTTGTACAATCACCTGGTCCCAATGAATCTCATACCGAAATGTTGAAAACAGAACAAGTCTACATGATATCTTGAAACATTCCTAACCCTGACCCTCAAGGTAGAAATTTACCCCGGGGGGGGGGCAACCTCAAGGGCAGTAGATATCGCAAGGGCAGTACATACCTCAAGGACAATATCAACCTCAAGGGAAATACTCTATTCTAGTGCCACAACCTCTTCAAGGGTAGTACCCTATTCCAGGGAAACAACCTTTCCAAGGACAACAACCTCCTTTGGGGCCGCAGTTTTATCAAGAACAACAATTGTTTCCATGAGGTCAACCTTTTAGTGGAAATTATTGAGAAAATTATAAAAATTACGTTCCAAGTTATCAACCTAGTTATGGTCCACCTTATGCATCACAAAATTCAATGGGAGCTCCTTATCCTGGAGTAAACACGGTGTGGAATTCGTCGTTGAATCAATAGAATTTGCAACCTACCATGCAAGTACCTTATAATCAGCCTAGTCAGCCAACTGGTTATACCCAAATCCAACAACCCGTCCAACCTACGCTTCAAGTTATACCTCAGGTATATGCACCTAGTAGTGTTCAATAACCTGGTCTGAGTACACCTAGAACTCCTGTCCAAACTGCTGCATCAAATTCTATTCAACAACCTAGTACACCTATTCCTAGAGTTTCTACAACCCCTCAAGTAACGACGATACCTGTATCACAACCAATCCCTCAAATCAATGCTCATCAACCTGGACCTACAGTTCGGACTACTGTTAAGATATCTGTAGGGAAACCTGGTACAAGTACAATTGTAACAAGCCAACCTTATACAAGTTAGTTTGTTTATCAACCATATCAAGGGCAGTATCAATATGGACCTGTAGGAAAAAATCTAGTATACTAGCATCAACCGTACCCTAGTTAGACATATAAGATACCAGCTCAACCTCAATACGATATGACTAACCCTGGTTATCCTAGAGGCATTCCAATCCCAACTGAACATGATATTCCAGGCTACCCTAGATATCCTCCTCTCGATATTGGTATCATCCCTCAAGGTTATCAGTTTTCTCAACAAGACCCTAACCATCGGTTACCATTCATTGCAACTTTGGATTTTCCAGATTTGTCGTGCCTCACAAATGATCCAATTTATTATCTTCCGTTTTGGCTGCCAATGCCTAATAAGTTTCCCAGTGATATTCCTATGTTTGAAGGTAAATCGGGAGAAGACCCCTCAAACCATTTCATGACTTACCACCTTTGGTGTGCATCCAACTCTTTAATCAATGATTCCATTCGATTGAGAATGTTTCAAAGAACATTGATAGGTTTAGCTGCAAATTGGTATATTGAATTACCACGTGGCTCCTTCAAAATTTTCAATGCGTTAGCAACAACTTTCTTAACACACTTTCAGTTGCCAGTCTGTTATGACAATGGCAAAAAACTCTTAACTTCACTAAAACAATCTACGTTCACATACATTTCAGATCACATACATGAATGGAGACGTAGACAATGTTTAGTGAAACTTTTCATTCCGAATCAAATATTAGCAGAATGATTTATCAAATAATTACTTCCAAAAATCACTGAAGATGTGGCTAAGGGAGGTGTTGTTATGGAAGAACAAATCATAGCTCAAGCACAGTACTTAGACCTTGTATATACACAGTCTGGTACTTTATATGAAAAGAATCCTGACTTGCTACGTCCAGGCCAAATAAATGCAACTCCTTCTGGTTCTCATGCTATAGACGGTGTAATTGGTTCAATTAGCACTAGCAAGAGTAAGAAGAAGTGATCCAAAACTACTTCTCCCATTATAAATTTACTAGATTCACCGAACATAGATTCTTCCCTTGAAACTTCTGTCGACATTCATGTTGTAGACTCATCCATAGCTAAATCTAAAACCGGTAATAAGAATAAAGGAAAGAATAAAAACAAACAAACTACATCTCCCAAAGAGAAAACCGAAAAGAATGAACCAATTGACGAAAAATGGAAACCTCGTTATCCTTGTATTATTTGTGATGAGGATCACTATACCAAAGAGTGTCCACATCGGTCCGAGGTCTTGAAGTTTGTCAAAGGTCCACACACACCTGTTGTCTTGAAGGATCCTTTTCCCACTCAAGATAGTAAAATGACAGGATCTTCTTCAAATTCATTGACATATTTTTTAATGATGTCTCTAGTTATGGTTGCGACGCGATCTCAAGACCGAACCACTTCAAATTGAGAAACCAAATCCTGATTTAGTGATTAAACCGCCTGCTAAAGGTGTACTTAAAAAGTCAACTTTCAATCGACATGCGAGAGCTGCTTAGAATTACAACATTGTTGAAGATTTGGCGATATCCCCTTCAGCAATGTTGGTCTTAGAAGTGCTACAATCATGTCCAACACAAAGGAAATTACTATTATCAGCTATCAGAGCTATTGATCCTCAGGATTCCAACCTCATGGTATTTTATATAGAAAATTTTACACCGATACTCCCTCATCAGATGGCTTTTCAGATTCCAGTATTAGTCAAATCCAGACGCGTTTTTCATACTGTAATTGATGAAGGGGCATACACGTGTATAATGTCGTTAAATTATTGGAAAAATATCGGTTTTCCGACACTTAACCAATCACCGAATATCCTTAAAGCCTTTGCTAGAGGAGGATTCCATCCATACAGAATACTCTGGGATCTACCTATAGAAGTAGAAGGAAAAATCGTTAATCTAGATGTGGAAGTTGTTGATGCCCCTCTTCATTACAACCTCCTTTTGGGTCGTAGTTGGTATTATTCCATGACTGTTGTCGTTTCATCTGTCTTTTGACTAATCATGTTTCCTCATAAAGGAAATATTGTGAAATCGATCAGTTGTCATATTATTCTTTAGACCCTGCTTCTACAGATAATATCCAACATGTTGGAAAAATGACTATCCCACACAAAGATGTTGGTGTAGGATTAGTGAAGGATTCCGCTCTCATGGGAACTTTATCCATACCTCCACCGAACATACCACACACAATTTCCAACATCAATATGATTTCATCAAGCACTATACCATTTGATGACACCTGGGTAGTGCCTTCAGAATTAGAATTGGACTCTTTCAATGGCGAGATTCCCTTGAGTCCTTTTGAAAAGGCATATGTAGCAGTGTAGTTGTATTCTGACTAATTTAAACTACTCTTGATCAAATTAATGTAATCACCGAAGAATCATCTTCTCTATAAAGCTCAACCTCGACATCATTTTTCTGACCCCTTTCAACATGTATTTCACACTAAGGAAAGTATTCGAGAAATTTTTTCATCGGATGAATTACCCTGGGATGATCTACATCATAGATCTTCATTTCTAAATTGATCTTAATAAGTTTGAAAATGATTTTTCGTCTATTTTTACTATTGATTATGTCAAGGAACCACAAAATCCCATATCGATTACACATTCGGATTCTGAGACTAATTTGGGAAATATTTCTACAACGGTTACTATTGACATATAAGTCAAACCTGGAATTATTGAAAACATTCATATAGGTGCTTCTTGTACGATGGAAGAGATTAACACTTACAAAGCCCTATTTCAATAATTCTGGGACATTTTTACCTGGTCTTACGAAGAGATGCCAGGAATCGATCCTAAGATTGTCATTCATGAAATTAAGACATACCCAGATGCCAAGCCAATTAGACAAAGATTATGTCCAATACATCTGTGAAAAGATGTAGTTATCAAAGCTAAAGTTGAGAAGCTATTACGGGCAGGATTTATTTATCCAATTCCATTGACAGATTGAGAATCTAATATTTTTCCCGTTACGAAGAAACAAGGGACTATACGAGTATGCATCGATTATAGGGACATTAATAAAGCATGTCCAAAAGACAATTATCCCACACCCTATATTGACCAAATTATTGATGATTGTGTCGGAAATGAAAATTTCTCATTTATGGATGGTTTTTCTGGCTATAATAAAATCAACATACTCCTTGCCAATCAACCGAAAAAAACGTTTATGTGTCCTTGGGGGACATTTGCTTATTGCAAATTACCTTTCAGATTAAAAAATGCTGGTGCAAATTTTCAAAGAGCCATGTCTTATGATTTTCATGATATCAAACATATTGTACAACCTTATCTAGATGATTTACTTGCTCACTCTTTATGCAGAGACGATCATCCTACACACTTATGAGCTATTTTCATGAGATGTAGGCATTACAAGATTCGTTTGAACCCGCAAAAATGTGTTTTTTGTGTGAAATCAAGACAATTGCTTAGATTCATCATTTCGAAAGGTGGCATTCGTGTCAACCCCTCGAAGGTTGAGGCTATTATCAACTTACCTCCTCCTTCCACACTTCACCAACTCCAATGTTTGCAAGGGAAAGCAAATTTTTTACGTAGGTTTATCCCGAACTATGCTGAGTTAACAAAAGGTTTTACCTAGTTGTTGAAACAAAATGTTCCTTTTATTTGGGATGAGATTGCTGATAAATATTTTGATGCGTGAAAACACACGTTAACCCATGCACCATTATTACATCCACCCAATTACCACTAGGACTAATTTTTATACTTAGCTGCCTCTGATTCCACCTTAGGAATGGTTTTGGTTAAGGAGGATGAATCTCACAATGAACATGTGATCTATTGTCTAAGTTAGAATCTCAATCCGACGGAAATCAAATATTCGCTTGTGCATAAATTGACCTTTGAAGCAGTTCAAGTTGTCCAACGATTCTGTCACTACATACTGTTACGTAAAACAACTGTGATATCTAATTGAAACCCGATGATGTATATCTTGACAAAAAAATTACTCAGGGGAAAATACTCCAAATGGATTGTCATCCTACAATATTTTGATTTGGAATTCGAGAAATATAAATCAAATAAATCACTAGTGTTTGCTGAGCTTATGTGTGACTTTCCCAATACTGAGACAAAAACCGTGGTAGAGATTCCCATAGCAAATGAATATCTGTTTCTCATCAGTACATTAGATCCATGGTATGGAGATATCATTATATATCTTCAAACCCAAACCTTTCGCCCAGAGCTTTCATGTTCCAATCGATGGAGAATCTGATATCAATCCCAACAATACAATATTGTTGGGGACACTCTTTATCGTCATGGTGCGGATTCTATTTTTCGACGTTGTATAAATCACGAAGAGGATGAAAGGGTTTTGAATGATTGTCACTCTAGAGCATTTGGTGGTCATATGTCGGGGTTTGCCAAAACCCAAAAGATATTGCACGTTGGTTATTTTTGGTTGTCGTTATTCAAATATTGTATCATTGCGGTCCAAAAATGCCACAACTGCCAAATTTTTGATCGAAAGATGTGTGTACCTCCAGCTCCTCTTCACCCAATCATTGTTGTCGGTCCTTTCATGAAATGGGGTATTGATTTCATCACATGTAACCCTCACTTGGCCGGGGGGCATGGGTATATTATTCTCGCCGTAGATTACTTTACCAAATGGGATGAGGCGATGCCTACATTCGTGGCAGATGGAAAAACTACAACTAGTTTCGTATTCAATCATGTGATTGCTCGTTTTGGTGTGTCTCAAGCTATTATAACAGACCATGGGATTTGTTTTCGAAATATTATGATGACCTAAATTTCCGATCAAATTGGTCTACGCCATGATAATTCTACTCCATATTACCCACAGGCTAATGGTAAAGTTGAAGCCATCAACAAGGTTTTAACCACCATGATTAAACGGATTATCAAAAATCACAAATCAAATTGGCATACCATGTTTTTTTCGGCACTATCGGTATACTGAACCTCTGTAAAAACTGCTACAGGGTTCACTCCTTTTCAACTTGTTTATGGTTTAGAAGCTATGTTACCCATTGAATGGGAAATACCGTCACTCAAATTAGCCATTGAGTTGTTACCAGCTACCTCTGAAGAGGATAAACGATTTCTGTACTTAGAAAAATTATATGAGACTGGGCGCACCACTGCATTGGATACCGAAGCTCATAAGAAACATGTGAAAGCTCAGTATGGTCAAAGTGTTAACCCTCGTATTTTTTCAGAAGGTGACCTAGTTTTAGTATACGATCAAGCTAATGATAAGCTAGGTGCTGAAAAAATTGAACCTATGTGGCATGGTCTCTATATTTCCAAGCGTGTGCTTGCAAAAGGAGCCTATGAATTAACTGATTATGATGGGGTCTCTTTAGATAAACCCATAAATGGTATTTATCTTAAGAGATATTATGCTTGAATTTCGTGTGAAGATCTCTCTTGTACATTAGTTATTTTTTAGAATAGTATGCCTTAGATTAGACAAGTGTGCCTAGATTAGTTTTTCTATTACTACTATCTTTTCTTATCTTGATATTGCAGATGTCGACATCCCTTAAAACATACATTGGTTTTGCTGATGGTGCTTGTCGTGGTACACATAATATCTCTTCCGCGACTTGGGTTATCTATTCACCCACTGATGAGTTAGTTTCTATTCATGGGATATGCCTTTGTCAAACAACGAACAATATTGCAGAATATAACGCAGTCATTGAGTTATTATCTAATGCCATTTCATTTGGTATTCGACGTTTGATCATTAGGTTGGATTCAGAACTCATTGTATTACATTTAAAAATATTTTATGCAATTAGAAATCCAGTGTTATTGAGATTATTTTTGAAGGTTTGTCTCTTGGAATGAAAATTTGATTATATTAAATATCAACATATTTTAAGAAATTTAAACACATTTTCTGATGCATTATCTAATCGTGTTATAAATTTACATTTGCAACATTAACAGAGTAAACCAAAACAACATTCAATCCATGTTGAACAAGATACTCAGAGAACGAAAGCATTAATTTCATTAGGATAGATCAGTTTGTTTTCAAAAAAATATTACGTCGTCTGTGATCATAGGTTCAAAAAATTTACGATCTAATAGATATTGATTAGAAAAACAAAAATGTCGATCTACAATGATCATCCACTATCCGTGATGATGATCATGGTAATAGAATATAGCACGCGCCACCTTGCGCATAAATCTCCTAAATGGACCTGGAACACCTGTCATGTGTATTTGAAGTCTGAGAGGGATATCATCTGTTTCGGTCTTAGGAATTTCAATGGAAAACCTCTAAAGGTTGTGCTCCATGTGTACTAAGATATTTCTTGCTTGGTTTGGTGGAGGTGCTACAGGCTGTGCTTCCCGCCTATCAAAGCGACGAAGTGTGGCTGGTCATTGTGGACTAACATTTGCATTTAAATATTTTTGTCAGCATTGGATGATAAAAATAAAATAAAAATTAGATTAAAAACATCAAAACAATTCACTAACCTGATGTGTCCCACTGTGCCCCTAGAGGCAAAGATGATTCAGGATCACCCCTGTAATCCATTCCTGCATAAGGAAAGTCTTCGATGGTGAAGACTTGGTTCCTAAGCCACATGAAGTATGGCAGAGTAAACCAAACTACTGAGCCACCCTCGCCACCATGGTAAGCCATTAGTGAAACCCATCGCACCATCCAAGGTTCCTGAGGAGCCCCACTATCTACTTGAATAAGCTGTGGAGCGAGAAGAAGAATTCAATTTGAAGCAAATGAAATGAGAATGGCGCCATATCCGAAGCTTTTAAACTTTTCATTCTTTTCTCTAGTTAATTGGCATTTCATGTTGGCCAATACTCCTTCACACCAGTTAAATATGTTTCCTCCAAGACACTCAACTGATGTTTGCATCTGTGACATAGTAGCCACATGCGGAGCTGCACCCCCACACATTATGGTTACTGTAAATGCTATCACTTTGAGATCCAATGACAAGATAGTTTTAATATCTATGCGACCATCCTTCAAATCTGCCTCATTGCTACAATATTTCTCTTTGTAACTGGCAGTGGGAAGACCTCCCTGTCTGGCCCCAAATAAGGATATGCTTCTTCATCTCTGGGACAATACGGTAAGGAAATAAATGTCCTCTAGCTCAATTTCGAGCCGATGGTCACCGATTATGAAGCATTGGTTTTGAACATCCAACGTATTTACAAGCCAAACCATTAACTCCACTTGTGCTTTCATCCATTGGATAGCCCATAATTTGTATAAGCCACAATTCTTCAACACACACATAGTTGTATTGTCATCCATAGCTTCATTGTCTATGAGCTCGTGTTCGTGTTCTCGCCACTCCAACATGGTGGAAAAACCTACACATCAACGCATTTAACAATTAAAACCATTTGGAAGAGAATTTGAACCATTTTTTAAGAGAAATTTGAATTTTTAAAACGTTCACGGTGCCTCCGCAGGTTCTGTGTGTAGACAGTGCAGATGTCCACACGCGCTCCACACAGAACTCGTGGTAGCCCGATAATTTTTTCTTTTAAAAATTATCAGGGTCTGCAGTTATCACTTGCATTACCCGTGGACCTATGAGGGTGCATTTTTAAACTATGCAGTGACAATGGTGGAGGGCACAAAAAATATAACAAAGTCAACTCTGATACCACATGTCACAGAATTAAAGTCTATCTATTTTTTTTCTCTGTAAGCTTCAGGTCCTCCCAAGTCTATTTTAGCATCTAGGATCATGTGAATCTAACTTGCCTCAAATGTAGGGACTTGGTCGATGTCTGCCTACTACAACTGGATTGTGCTTCTTCAATTAAGGCTTGCACATAACTTCATCTTAAGCTACAACTATCAATGCAATATAGTCTTGACCAAGTTCATTCAAAAGTAGGCACACATTCAATTGTGGCCTTTAAAAATCCTTGCAGCACTTAACACTTAATTGAAACAAAGAAATGAAAGGAACAATATCATCCATTAGTCATAAAGAATCCAAAACTCTCATGTATGAGCATCACACGAGTTAGGGGCCTTAAACTTTATTACAGGAAGAATGTTACAATGTACAACATGACAATGCGATCAAGTACTTGTTGGAAATTTATTAGTGTCGGTCTTCATAATATCGATGTATTTATTATATTCATTGTTTATATTCATTATTATTATTTTATTCTAGTCAAAGCATGTTCTTAATTCTTATAGGGTCAATTAAGTCAAAACATAATTTATAATGAGTTAAAGAAATGTATTTGAGTCAAAGTCCCATTTGGAATTCTTGTAAGAAAAAGGAAAACATATTTTATTTTGAGTCAAAGAGTCAAAATGTTAACCACAAGACCAAGTCGACCCTCCTTGGGAACAAGTCGGCTTGGGCCTCCGAGAGCCACCTATTCGACCTTCCATCTAGATCGTTCATTCACAAACATCAACACATAAATTTCTATGCCAAACAAGAAGAAGAAGATAATTGAAGTCAAAGGAGAGAGAAGACGAGTTTTTTTCCCTAGTCACATGTGTGAATTTTTTGTGGTACTGCAAGGGTTAAAATTTCTTGAGTTGACCATATTTTAGGGGTTTGACCAATGTTGAATTCGACTTGTTGAGGAGACTTGGAGGAGTGATGACTTGGGATATTTGACAATGTTATATTAGTCAAGGGAATTGTTTACTCTTCTAGGGAAAATTAAGACAAGGTCATAATGATTAAACTCGAAGTGGCAAATGCCTTTGACATGGTTAAGCACAAATTCTTGTTTGTATTAAGAAAACTTAGATTTATTGATCTCTTTATTGGGTGGGTTCAACCATCCATTTGAATGCCCTGCATAGCTCCTTTACTAAATAGACAAGTCACTCAATTCTTCCAAGGATTCAGGAGTCTATGACAAGGTTTTCCTTTGTCACTTGTATAATATAATAGTAGAATCAATTGGTAGAAGACTTGGTATTTGGTTCCTAAGTGGTTTCTCTTATAGATTCTTCACAACATGTTTTTAGCAGCATCTTGCTTTAAGGTTTTCCCACATTTTACTTAGTCCTTTTGTTTTAATTTGAGAAAAAGTTTCTTTTCTTTTTCTTTAAAGCACATCTTTCTCTCCCATTGTGCTTTATTCTTTCTTTTTTTTCTGCCCAACTTAGCATTCCTCCCTAGCTAAGTAATTAACATAATTTTTCTCTCCCATTATGTTAATATATTTAACAAATTTATCCTAGGAATTTTTAGGATACTTTTAGGAAAGGTCCAACGTGCAGACTTTAACCACTTAACAAATTTTCATAATTTGGTAAGAGGTCTCTAATACTCTAGTGCTCTTTCCAAAATATTCTCGTACAATATAATTTATTTATTTAATAATATCAAACACAATTAAATCATCACGTAGTTTCTATCCCGACTTCCATAGCCATTAAGTTCAACAATAATTTAAAAGCATAAAAATAACCATGTCTGAAAAAGTAATACATAAGGGTGTTACACAATTAATGATAGCAATATTGCACTGATGAAATCATTTTATTTTTTGGAGCTTCTAGATCATAAGTGAAATTATGAGGTAAAAAATGAACCTCAAAACAAAAAATGTAGTAATAAAACAACTTTAAAAGAACTAATAAGATTCAAGATGATGATGTCAACCCCAGGAATAAATGTTTTTGGAGGAAAAATAAGAAAACTATTCTTTTATTGTATTTTTGACTTATATTTGTATGAATTTACTAAAATGTCAAATATAGACACTTGTTCGATGCAAAGTTTTAAATTCTGTATCCAACGAGTACCCACTCTACATATTTTAGGTAAACCCACTTCAAAAAAATGAAAATACATGGCTTTTTTTTTTCTTAAACAAAACACCTTCATAAATATTCAAATTAACATAACAACAAACAAAGCAAAACCAATGCACATGGAAACCAAATTAGGTAAAGAAAATTCAAATGGAAATTGGGTAATTGTGGTTACATTACCCCGAAACTTTTTATACCTTTCTCCTCTTGATCAAAAGTCCCATTGAGAATAACCTTGTAAAAATTAATAACTGCGCTGCGCTGCGTGACCTAGCTGCGCCACCATCGCTCCTTGCTCTCTGGGTTCAGCTCTAATGGAGGCCGGCGGGGGTGCCGAACCTGCCCCTCCCTTGCTCGAACTGATAGCATTCAAGAAGCTCATCGCTGGTTATCAGAAAAGACCAATATCTGAGGCACAACAAAAGTTCATTAAAAAGCTGTATTGCATCCCAATCGTTGAACTGCAAATAGCAGAGACTTGCAGATCCGCAGTCAATCTAGCAGACAGAGGGCTCATTGGACAATTTACCGGGCTCTGGCCCTCTCCCAAATTCGTTGAAGCTTGGGTGCAGAGAAATTGGACGCCGCTTGTTTCTGAAGGAATCAAGAGCCATTTTGTTGGAAAAGGATTCTACGTGTTCGTGTTTGAAAGCTCAGACGACAAAAACCTCATTTTCAGAAACGATCCTTACTTCATGGGGCCTCAGGGTTTATACTTGAACAAATGGACCCTTGACTTTGACCCATTCCAGGACGTTCCGTCTGCTGTTCTAGTCTGGGTCCGTCTACCTCATCTCCCACTACATTGCTGGAATCAAAAATCTCTACAGGCTATCGACAACTCGCTTGGAAGGTATATCGATCAAGCTGTTCAAAAAGACCAATACTCCTGTGCACGGATCTGTGTGGAGGTTGATCTGGAGGGAGGGTTACCAGAGGCAATCAAACTTACAACAGCTGAATGGTCACACATCCAGGAGCTAGATTATGAGCAGCTACCCTTCAAATGTCGGCACTGTCATGGCTATGGTCACTTCGCAAGACGCTGCAAAAAAAGGAAGGAGAGGAGAGCGAGAACGCGAAAGCAGAACAATGAACCACAGTGCAGAAAGCAAGGACAACAAAAACCGAAAGAATTCCAAAAGGAAATAACCCCAAACCAAAGGGGCAAGAACAAAAAGATGGGACCTCCATCCCCACCTCGAAATCAAGAGATCAAAATGCAGAGTCCAGCAAGGCCATAGAAACTCCGGAAGCAAACAGGAACAACATCCCCACCTCGAAATCAGGAGATCAAAATGAAGAGTCCAGCAAGGGCATAGAAACTCCAGAAGCAAACAGGAACAACAACAATCAATCAAGATCCTCCCCTATCGGGAAAGGAGGAGAGGAGCAAGGGAAAACCCCCGAAGTAGCTCCCTTTCCCTCATACGCCGATGCAACAAGAAAGAAAGTGTATGAATCACCAAGCTCCTTGGAGGACGAGATCATAGAAAGGCCTGCCAAAAGAGCAGGAAGAAAGTCTCACAGAGAAGTGAGGGAGGAAGAAGCGGAAAGAAAAAAGACTCAAGGAAGCCAACCCACTATAGAAATTTCAATTAGCAAAAACACAAGGACAAGGCCGCCAAAAGGAGGAGGCCCAACTTCCTTGAACAATAAGTAATGAGAATAGTCTCTTGGAATTTCAGAGGGCTCGGGAATCCTATGAAAATAGAAGCAGCCAAAGATCTTATGAAAGCGGAACCTGCAGACATCCTAATGCTCCAAGAGACAAAAATTGAAGGGGAAGCCCTTCTTGAGATTAGCAAAAAGAAATGGCAGAAGAACACAGGAAAAGAAATAAGCCTAAGAGGCTCCTCGGGTGGAATAGCAACCCTATGGAAGGAAGATCATTTCAGGCTCGTCAATTCACACAACACACAACACTAGTGTTTCACTGAGATTAAGCATATATCAAGTAAGTTAACCATTGCACTATTAAATTTATATGTACCGGTATTGTATTCTGAAAAGAAAGACTGTTGGAAAACATTAAATGAGTTTTTGCAACTGAATTCTCCAAACAATATAATCATAGTTGGAGATCTTAATCTAGTAATGAATGAAAAAGAAAAGAGAGGGGGCAGGAACAACAAGGATCAGATGTTCCAGGTAGTAGAAGACATGATACAACAATGGGATATATTGGACTTTAAACCAAGAAAAGGGCTCTATACCTGGACAAATAACAGGACAGGGGAAGACCATATATCCGCCAGACTGGACAAGTTCTTGGTCCAAAGCACAATGTTGATGGAACAGAAGCTCATCTCATCAGCCATCCTTCCAAAGCTCACCTCAGATCATAAGCCCATCCGGATATTGCTTGAGGAGGAAGAGAATTTGGGGCCAATCCAATTCAGATTTAGCCCTCTGTGGAATGGAAAGAGTGGCTTTGAAGAGACGGTCCGAATGGCATGGAACACCACAGTTAATGGCTCTCCCAATTATGTATGGGAACAAAAATTAAAATTAACAAAAAGGGCACTCAAGGAATGGAGTAAACTTCCAAAAAATACACCCAAAGACCAAAGAATCAAGGGAGTGCAACATTTGGAAATTCTACAAAGTGCAATGGACACAATTGATATAAACCAAACAGAAATAGAAAAGGAGCAAGTTGCCCAATGCAAAACATTCCTCTCCTTTAGAAATGAAGAAGAGTATTGGAGACTAAAGTCCTGGAGTCTTTGGCTGGAAGCTGGAGATAGGAACACATCATACTTTTGTCGACAATGTAGAGCTAGACTCTCCAGGAATCACATCTTAGATATCACTTCCTCTGATGGGAGACTTTGCAAAGGAATAGAACAGATTAAATCTGTTGCAGTATTACATTTCCATCATCTTTACAACAAAGAGAAAGAGGATTGTGAAGAAGATAAAAAAGAATTCCTGAAGAACATTCCGGCATTGGTCACCACATAGGACAATACAGCATTATTGAAGCAAACAAATGAAGAATAAATCAGCAATATAATTTGGTCCATGAATCTAGACAAAGCCCCTGAGCCAGATGGGTTCACTATTCACTTCTACAGGATATGCTGGGATATAATAAAAATAGATCTAATTAGAATGATAAAAGGATTCTTGAAGAAAGAAAAAATGGGGGGTAGCACCAGCTCAACTTTCCTCGCTTTAATCCCAAAAGAGACAAACCCCTCCTCCTTTGATAGGTTCAGACCAATCTCTTTGTGCAACGCCTCATATAAAATTATTGCAAAACTTCTTGCAAATAGAATAAAGCCACTGCTGAGCAAACTTATTTCAGATTCGCAAGGGGGCTTCGTCAATGGGAGACATATCCTGGAAAATGTAATCCAAGTCCACGAAGTCATGCATTCCAACAATCTCAGAAAGGAGAAAGGTATGTTAATCAAGTTAGACATGGCTAATGCCTTCGACAGAGTCAAGTTGTCCTATCTATATCAAGTTCTAATCTCCTTTGGATTTGATTAAGAGTTTGTTAATCTGATTCAAGCATGCACTAGTAGTTCGTGGATTGCACCTTTGGTAAATGGGAGGCCAACTGATTTCTTCCAAGCCATGAGGGGGTTGAGACAAGGATGTCCCCTTTCTCCTTTCCTCTACATCTTAATGGCGGACACGTTGAGCAGAAAGCTAGAGCTTGATATGATAACAGGAACAACCCCATGTTTAAAAATAACAAAGGACCTTAAAGAAATAAACCATGCACTGTTCACAGATGACTCCCTCATGCTGGGTGGAGCTTCATCTAGAATAGGATCTGCATTCAAAAATACTCTTCATGCATATTGTAAAGCATCTGGAGCTCTAATCAGTGAAAGGAAAAGTGCAGTTTATAGCTGGAATATAGAGGAGGAAGAAACTCAAAAAATAGCAAACAACTTGGGGTTTAATGGATACGCAAAATGGGAAAAAATCAACTATCTTGGACTGTCACTAACACTGGGCACAAACAGAGTCAATCTGTGGGAAGGAGTAATTACAAAAATCAGAGGTAAAATCGTTGCATGGGGTGGTCAATGGCTAACTCATGGAGGCAAATTAACCCTTATAAAATCAGTGTTGTCATCTATGCCAATTTATCAAGCGTCATACCTGATGGCTCCCAAGTCGATTTTAGGAGAGATTAATAAAATCATTAGGGATTTTCTGTGGCAAGGAGGCAAAGGAAATCAAAGAAAATTTTATCTGGTGAAATGGGAGATAGCAAAGCAAACTTTGAAGGAAGGAGGCCTTCAAATTCGAGATCCGGACTCTGCCAACGTATCTATGGGAAGAAAAATACTCTGGAAACTTCACAGCGACCCCAATCATCTCGTCAGCACAGCTCTGAGGCATAAATACCTCCCAAATGAAAATCTAAGAAACTTGCAGATTGCAAACAACAAAAAGAGCTCGCTGTTATGGCAGTTATGTACTAAAGGGTAGAGTTTTTTCACCTGAAATTTATATCGTATCTCAGGGAATGGGAAACGCGTCAAGCTGCTGACTGATAGTATAATGGGACATTCACCATTAGCCACATAAGACAGACTGCATGAGATATGTGAGTATTTAGAAAATAGAGGGGACAAGACGCTCTACGATATCTCAAAGTGGAACGAGTCTGGGCTCTGGATTGATTGGGAATTCAGAGATATCCCAACTCACCTATTGCAGCAATCAGAAATGCTCAAATAGGAACTTCGTGAGGCTGCCCCAGTGCATAAATTAGAAAAGGATAAATGGGGATGGGGACCTACAAGAGCATACACCTCAGCCAAAGGATATGAATTGATGCAAACACACAGAGACCGAATTCAACCAACAAAATTTTGGAAAGAGGTATGGGATCCAATGGCATTGCCCAGGGTAAACTTCTTCTTCTGGACTCTAATGCATAGAAAGATCCTGACCGGTGAAAACCTTATGAAAAGAAACATTGCAGGTCCGCATAGGTGCACACTTTTTAAAGAAGCCATGGAATCCATGGATCATTTATTTGTTGAATGTCCATATGCAAACAGAGTTTGGACCCATACTCTTCAAGGATTAAAGGCTGTAATCCCCACTAAAACTTCAGTTGTGGACTTATTCCTCTCATGGAAAGAGAGATACCCATCGCTCTCCCTAAACTCATCATGGGCCAGAATCTGGATCACTCTCCCCAAGCTAGTGTGTTGGAAGCTATGGCTAGCTAGAAATGAGCAGATATTTAACAATGTAACTTGGACCCCCAACATGGTAGCAGCGAAAGCAAAAGGACTCCTTCTATAAATTTTGAATTCTCATAAAATCAAAGAGGACAATTCGATGCAGTAAGAAGAAAATAATTGGCTTGGCATTCAAGCATTCATCCAACGGATACACAACACAAAAAAACCCCTCAGAAATGCTGAGTGGAGGCTAAGAGAAAAGGATGAAGCTTTTTAGAATTGGTGGAGGAAGCAAGGAATAACAACAAATTTTTTTGACGGTGCCTCTAAAGGAAACCTTGGGACAACAGGAGCTGGAGGTCTCATATACTCTTCTAATGGAGGCATCATAGAAACCTTCAGTTGGGGTCTAGGACAGCGAACTAACAATCAAGCAGAAATTCTTAGCTTGTTAAAAGTTTGCCAAATAGCCAAAGAAATAGGACATCGGAAGCTGCAAGCATTCGGAGACTCAGAAATCCTGATCAAAATAATACATACGCAAGGCCAATTCAATGAAGCTGGTTTAAACAAGAATCTGCAAAGGCTGAGATACCTCCTCTAAGACTTCACTTCCTTCAAATGCTATCACATTCTCAAAGAATCAAACAAAGAGGCAGACTTCTATGCCAACAAAGGTTGCCTCTTGGCCCAAGGAGATCTAAGTACAAATGGCGGAGATCCAGAAACAATCTGTATACCATGAAATTCGAAAATTGCTAGAAACAGAAAATGTAAAATAATTTCACTGAAAGATGTAAGGTTACGGCCATTCGGAGTTCCCTACTAATAAAATCCATACCCATTTCAGTTAAAAAAGAAGAAGAAGAAGTCCCATTGAGAATAAAGGCAAAGAGGATAAGATAAGGGGAAGTCCTTCCTCACCCTTTCTCTCCCCTCTAATTCTATCCTTTTAATTTAATTCTTTTCTTACTCTCACATTTGTTCCATTCAACCTTTACATTTGTCTATGTTGTACATGGTTTATTAACCATTATAAATTGTCAAATTAATATTGCATGTACTAAACCTTACACCCATTTATCCATTCATATCTATTTTCAATCAAGTAATGAGAATATAAATTAGAGTAATGAAGAATCATACAAATTATATGAATAAAAAACGATGCCTCAAATCTCTTATAAAAAATATAAACCAAGATAATTATAATTAATATGCCTCAATCAAAAAAGTTATACTCACTTTACAACATTAATCATAAAGACATCAAACTTCAATCCACAATTATAGTTACTTTATAATAATAATTCACAATTACAATCACTTTACAATAATAATTTACAACATTAATCATCAAAACCTCAAACCTCAGTCCATAGTTATAATCACTTTAAAACAATAATCATCAAAACATCAAACTCAACATATCACTAACAAAAATTTAAACACTTATACAAAAGATTAAATAGTTCTGTGCCACCACCGGAGATCATCCCGATTGACTTCTTTTCCAGGAATATATTTTAATATATTGAAAATTGGCTTATCTCTCTAATTAGTCCTTGTAATCAAATCTTCAATATTTTTTTAAATACTTTTACATTTATCTAGAACATCCATCCATGTTGCTCGATTGATGCATTCGTTCATTAGTTGTTCATAATGCAAAGATTTTTTGCTTTTCATGATGCAAAATATATGATGCGAATGATTAAGGAACAAATTTAGTGATATTTGTTCAATCAACGTTCTCACTGAAATTTTTCTTCTCTTTTTTATCTTCATTTGGGATTAGAATCTTAATCTTCCCTTTTCTATTTGTAAAATTGTAATGGTTTTCAAAATTATCGTTGAGAGATATTTCTTTTGTATCAGGCTCCTTGAGAAAATTTTTATACTTCAAGGCAAATACAATTGTATGTGGCCGCCTAACAAGATCCTCATCTCTCAAATTCAATCCAGCTTTGATGTCTAAAATTTTGGTAGCTTAAACAATAGCAATATTGCATAGTATAGTGTTACTATCATTTCTATTCGCTCAGCTTGAAACTTGCCAATGACATTACAGGTCCCTGTGGAATATAGCCATGTAAGCTATCGATGTTGAGTATATGTAGAATAAAACTCTCTGAATTCTTCCACACATTTAATCATCTCCAAAGGCAAACTAGGTTCAGAAGATTTAAAATTTGGCCAAAATGTGAAATTCAATGCTCTGAAATCCAACTTTATTCTAGGATGGATATTTGGATTATTAGTCAGGTATGCCTTGAAGCTAGCTTTGCTCACCTTTGTTTGTAACATATATTTAACCATGCTCTCCATATTTGATGTCAATTGATTACCAAATTGCTGCTTCAGTTTTGACAACATACTCAGCTCATAAGCATTATATGTACTTTTTTTTGTTGACAAGCTAGCTTTCTTCTATAGAATTCCACAAACATATATTTATCATTCACATATTTCAAAAATTTAGTGACATTCTCAAGAATACCCTCAATCTCATCGGATATTATTTTTTCACTACTGCCACCCTTTTAAGTACCATGTCACTGAGCATGGACATGAATTCTTCACTTGTGTTTGCAGCAACTCTTTTATTACATATTTCTACAAATGTTTCATTTAAATCCCTATACGAAAGAGCATTTTGATGAAATACATGGATAATGTACTCCACAAACTTGTCATGCAATTCCAAAACTGTATTTACAAATGGAACTTCTTCTTGGATGCCACCTGTATCCCTTCTCCCTGCCTTATCAGTTATAGCATTCAGTGGCCTCATAACTAGTGGAGTCCACTCTCTAATTACATGCTGTTTGAAAGCATTTACAAGTGTTTCCAAACCTTCAGGTACTCTACCAAACAGACTATAAAGCTTTGAAGGATCAAGTTTGTTGTCACCCCTAAGAAGAGCACAATAACAAGGACCCAGATTTTCAAGAAGTCGGGTCTTGTAATCTGAAAGGAGTTCATTTTGTACTATATCCAACAACTTCTCCCTACTCCTATGCAAATAATGAGCAGCTATGTCCTCCTCATGTTGCATACACTCTCCAGCCTTCAACATAATCCACACATGAATTCTCCCCTAAACTCCATGAACCAAATCTTTGAGCATAGTAATCTACAGTATCTTCCAACAAAGGCACTTCAATTTCATTCCCATACACATCCAATTTCATTCCTATTCCAATTTCTACAAAAATACCCAAAACGTCTTTAAAAGTATCGACCGTATTCTCTACTGGTTTTCACGAATCATCAGATTCCTTATCATGAGTCAGGATGCGAAACAATCCTTACTATGGCAACCCATGGAACCCATCAATGAAGATGAAGACATGTGACAAGCCTGACATGTGCTTGTCCTTTGATGGCAATACACCCGATGAAGTTATACTGACTGATGGACTTGCAAACGATGTAAATCTCGATGTGATATGATGTTAGTTGCCAATATGATGCCATGCCACAACAAAAGGCAACCCTCTTGATGAAGATGATGACAACTTACTTGATGAAGTTGTCCTTGAGAGAATATGTTCCCGATGAAGAAAATATGATGAATCTACAGTGTGTACAAAAGGCAATGAAGAAAGGAATTCAGAATGTGCTCAAAATATGATGAAAAGAGTATGTCTCTTTGTATACGCGGATTGGCCTAGGGGAAGTCGCGTATGCACGCGGAAAAGAACGTGCCAAGTCGCGTATGGGCTAAAGCACTCAAAAAGTGCAAAACCAAGGGTAACCACCATGGTATTGACCCATTGTATTGGGTAATGATCCGCCTAATTGACCCCGTCCAGGTAGTTTTGGGCTCATGGTATTGTTTTGGCCCATGGTATTGAAAAAGGGGCTCATGGTATTGAAAAGGGATAAACCTATATAAGGAGAAGAAATTCATTGTGCAAATCAGATGTGTGAGAGCAAGATGTCTGAGCTTAAATAAATACTTCTCTATGAAGTATATCTGTATGGAAAGGGTAAAGGTTTGATGATAGATCTGAATCTATGAAGTACTTATGAAGAAATGATGAAGCGGGATCTTTAGATCTGAAATGTACTTGTATTTGCTAGATCTGTTTATGGAGTGATTAGATCTGTGATGAGGCGAACATCTAGGCGAACATCTGTCTGAAGGAAAAGGGTAGATCTGAACTGAATATCTGATCCGATGAAGATAAAAGTCAGGAATGATCAAGACTACACGTTATCATGCTGGAGGAAGCGTATATACGCGCACAATAAAAGAAAGCGCATATGCGTAACAAATATATGACCGAGGTATACGCCGGGCTAGGATTCACGCGTATGTACGCGACATCTGTAAAGGGAAAGCGCGTATGAAAACTAGGGTTTGCTGAAGCAAGGGGTATGAAATATCTGATATTTTCTGTTGTGTTTCTGCTATCTGATCTGTGTTGATAAGTATCTGTTGGTGATGTATGTCTGTGCATAAAAGTATGGAAAGGGTCCAGTTTGAAAATATGATGAAATGTGGCTTGCAAGTGTTGTTCTATTGAAGTTGTTGGATCCAGTGTGAAAATTGATGAAACGTGGTCCAAGGTGGTGCTGAAGGTTGTAGCCTTCAGTCAGGGGGTTGTAGCTCCCTTCCAGGTGAGGCTGGTAAACGAGATCGGGGGGTCGTAGCTCCCTTCCAGGAGAGGCCGGTAAACGAGTCAGGGGGTTGGAGCTCCCTTCCAGGAGAGGCTGGTAAACGAGCGCAGGTGGGTGCCTGCGTGCTGGTCAAGTCTGCGCCAGCACATATGTTGTAAGATGTTTTCTCTATAATAAAATATTGAAGGCTGAGCAACTGCAACGGTGGTTTTCTCCCGACTTGGGTTTCCACCTAAAAATCCTGGTGTTCATGTGTGATGTTTTGTGTGATGGTTTATTCTGTTCTTACTGCACATGTTTACTTTTTATAGAACATCTAATGAATGAATGATGGAATGATATAAGTGAAGAACTAATGGCATAATTAGATCTATGTGTATACGCGAGTTTTATGAAGGATATTCCCGTGTATACGCTACTTGGCTTCAGCAAAGTAGCGTATGGGTTTTGAGGAATGAGAAAGTAAAAAGTTTTGAATGTGCAGTAAATACTGATTCACCCCCCCCCTCTCTGTATTTTTCCCAACAATTGGTATAAGAGCGTGGTCCTTCTGCAGAAGCTTGATCGCTTGAAGGAGATCCGTCGCAATGGGAAGGAAGAAAAAGAAGAAGGCTACTGAAAAGGAGATATCTCAGAAAACTTGTGCAGCAGAAAATGAAGAAGATGAAACAGGTATTGAATGTTGTTCTTGTGATAAACTTTCCTGTCCATGCAATGGTGAAGATAGTGAAAGTAAAGTTTTAGATCTAAAGGAAGCTATCAAGAAAATTGAAGATCAACAAAGATCATTTAATAAAAGCGAAGCTATGTAGAAAGAGTTAATCTCTAGAATGAAAGAACAGATGAACAAGTATCAAAGGTTGTATGACAATGTAACCAATCAATGTAAGGGACTTGAAGCAGAAAACGTTTCTCTAAAAACAGATCTGGAAAAATCAAAAGGGAAGAATAAAGGTCTTGAAGTTGGAATCATCTCTCTACAAGCAAAACTTGAAGCGTCAAGTAAGAAGAATGATGAACCTCTGCAATCATTTGATTATGAAGAATTTGGAGCAAAAATCTGGTCTGTCATGGCAGAATCATACAAGGAACATGAAGAACTTCTACAAGCAGATCTTGAAGAATCAAACAAGAAGAATGCAAGACTTGAAGCAGAAATTGTCTCCCTCAAAGAAGATCTCAAAGCATCAAACAAGAAGAATGAAGAGCTGCAACAAACATGTCAAGACAACGAAAACTAGTTGAAAGAAGAGATTCTAAATCTGAAGGATCAAGTTGAAGATGGAAGAAGAAAAGAAGAAAGCATGACAAAGCAATGTCAAGACTTGGAGGTTGAGGTAAACATTCTCAAAGGTAAATTAGAAGAAAAGGTTAAACTTTTGAGGTTTCATGATAGTACTAATATCTTGGAAAATATTCTGAGTAATCAAAGGTCTCCTGCTATCAAACATGGTCTTGGTTTCCATGAAACTGTTAAAGGAGAATCTAGTTCACAAGGAAGTGCTAAAGATTCAGAGGAAGTCAATGTAAAATCTGAAGTGTTGAAAGAGTCAAAAGATCAACCAACAATCATGAATTCTCAAAGGAATTCATTCAAGAATGTTGAATGTTTTAAATGTCATAATTATGGGCATGTTGCAGCCAATTGTAGAAGAATATCATTTCAGTCTCAAACAAATAGGTTCTACTCAGAAAGGTACTCTAGTTTCTTCAGGGGATATTGTTTCTCATGTAACATGTATGGACATAAAGCAGCTAATTGTAAAAGGAGGAAGATTAGAAATACTCATCATGATTCTTATGTTTATTTTTCTGGTCACATGAGATGTTATGCTTGTAACAAGTATGGACATGTAGAAAAAGAATGCAGGATGAACAGATCTGGGAAAGTGGATAAGCTCCATCACACAATTAGAAAGTTCAAGAAAATTTGGAGAAAGAAGGAAGACCGGTCAGAAACGTAGGGAATACTGACCCTACTGCAGTCATATGCTTCTGAAGATTACTTCTCTGATTGGCTGCAGGAATGATGTGGGATACATTATGAGATTTTGTAATGTATCGTCACAGGGGGAGCAATGCATGATGACTCTCATGGTTGATTTGATTACTTTGGTTATATGAATTTCTGACAGTGCATCTGGTGTAAAGAAAAGACAGGAACAGAAGGTAAATTTGCAGGAGGAGATGAAGGTGTGAAATTTTCTATATTTCACTTTCCATACGCGGGTTCTATTCACAAAAGTCGCGTATACACGCGAGTTTCATCAGACACACTCGCGTATGCATTGATGACAAGAGAATTTATCTGATAGCTGAAGATCTGGAGCAGAGGTCCAGGGGGAGCATCAGTCTGACTGCTGATGATTGCACTGTTAGCATCATTCTGGTTATACTTATGATAACGAAATGATACATGGGTTCTTGTGTTGAAGATTATGGATGGAGCCTGGTTGCCTTATGATGAAGAGCATTCATTGGTGAGATGAAAGCCTTATATTTCAGATCATGCAGAGATTTTTGCTGATTACTGGCTGTTGAAGGTGTTTCAGATTGCATAAGTTAAGAAGGAGCACTGGTTTAGGGGGAGCAGCAGGTTGAATACTAATGATTGCATTGTTGGCAATATGACTGCTTATTATTTGGGTTTTTGTGATACTCATGCTCAAATGTTGATGTCTTGGTACATGGTTTATTATGATGAGTTTTTGAGCCCTGGTTGCTGATAAGTATCCTTTGTGTTCACACATGGATGAGTTGGATGTCGATTGATTCAGAAATAAGAAGAGATCATGCAGAGTTTGTTACTATGGTTGAGATCTTTTGCCTACTTATGTTACTTCATGTTTAATCTTGAAGATCATGGTGATTT
Organism: Pinus albicaulis; assembly: GCA_034641835.2. Classification (NCBI taxonomy): domain Eukaryota; kingdom Viridiplantae; phylum Streptophyta; class Pinopsida; order Pinales; family Pinaceae; genus Pinus; species Pinus albicaulis. The sequence goes on along the minus strand of CM076584.1, from coordinate 540,954,032 downwards.
TGGACCACATGGATGATTGACACACATCTGAAGATGATGTTCTGGTATGATAATTTCTCTTGGAAAGAATGTATTGATGCTGCACGGAATATGAAGACCTGGTTACTAATGCGCTTATGCTACCACCATTGGATGACGCTTGAAGACACAACTACTCTGTTCTATCTGTAGTCCAGGGAAGCAGACAAATATCTCAGAAAGAAGCTGAACACTGGCTTTTCCTCTCAGAGAATCAAATCTGGTTGAAATTTAGAAGATGACTTGGGATACGCGGGTTTCCTAAAACACAGTCGCGTATGTACGCGAGTTCATGCACAGAAAACCGCGTATGTTTGGTTGCTGGCAATTTTTGGTTGGTTCAGCTCTCTTCAGCACAACTGCAGTGCTGTTTGGTATCTCTGATACTGTTTGGTATCTCTGGTGGTGTTCCAGTTCTCATAATTCTGTTTCTAATGTTTTGATGAAGATGCCTTGATGATTTTGGAAGTTTTCAGGATACACAAACTAAGGGGGAGCCTTAGTCATTTGGAAAGGACGCTTGGATGCACAGATTCAGGGGGAGCATTAGCTTTGCTGAGTATAATGCATTATGTTGGCTCTGTTATATGATCTCTCTTGAGGTCTTCTTGGTATTGTTTATGAAAAGTCATATTTGTATTTTTGACGAAAAGGTCATGTGGAGACCCATGATGTAAATTGTAATATTCAGTCATGTAAAGACTTGTCAAATTTGTAAACCCACTTGGTTGGGTAGCTGAGTCATTTTTGTAAACCCACTTGGTTGGGTAGCTGAGTCAAATTTGTAAACCCACTTGGTTGGGTACTTGAGTCTTATATGTAAATCCACTTGGTTGGATATTTGATGTAAGTATGAGTCTTTTGGTGATAGGAAGTTCATAGAGTCATGTACTTCATTGAAAAATATTCAACATGAACTCAGGGGGAGCTTGGTCACTTCAGTATACATCAGATCTGCAGAACGCTTCTTCTACATGAGGAGAAAAGGGGGTGAGTGTGTTGGTTTTGATCCGCCCGTTGCCCTTGATGTCAAAGGGGGAGAGTGTGTTGGTTTTGATCCACTGGTTTTGCCCTTTGCCCTTGATGTCAAAGGGGGAGAGTGACATGGTGTTTGTATGAAGAGAAGATAATGATGTCAGTGACATATTTGGGAGAGTGACATGGTACCTATCTGTTGTGGTAACCAAACACCATCGTGGTTGCCATCAAGTCCAAAGGGGGAGATTGTTGGAAATATGATGCAGAGTGTTGTCCTTGATGGCAACCCACGGAATGGAGATGAAGACATGCGACTGTTGACATGTGTTGTCCTTGATGGCAATCCACCTGATGAAGTTATGCTTGACTTGATGGACTTAGTAAATGATGTAAATATGATGTGATATGATGTTTGTTGACAATATGATGCTAAGTGTTGTCCTTGAAAGGCAACCCACTTGATGAAGATGATGACAACTTACTTGATGAAGTTGTGCTTAAAAGAATATGTTCCTGATGAAGAAAATATGATGTTTCTACAGTGTGTACAAAAGGCTATGAAGAAAGGATTTCAGAATGTACTCAAAGTATGATGAAAAAGAGTATGTCTCTTGGTATACGCGGATTGGCCTAGGGGAAGTCGCGTATGCACGCGGAAAAGAACGTGCCAAGTCGCGTATGGGCTAAAAGCGCTCAAAAAGTGCAAAACCAAGGGTAACCACCATGGTATTGACCCATGGTATTGGGTAATGATCCGCCTAATTGACCCCGTCCAGGTAGTTTTGGGCTCATGGTATTGTTTTGGCCCATGGTATTGAAAAAGGGGCTCATGGTATTGAAAAGGATAAACCTATATAAGGAGAAGAAATTCATTGTGCAAATCATGTGTGTGAGAGCAAGATGTCTGATCTTGAATAAATACTTCTCTGTGAAGTATATCTGTATGGAAAGGGTAAAGGTTTGATGATAGATCTGAATCTATGAAGCACTTATGAAGAAATGATGAAGCGAGATCTTTAGATCTGAAATGTACTTGTATTTGCTAGATCTGTTTATGGAGTGATTAGATCTGTGATGAGGTGAACATCTAGGCGAACATCTGTCTGAAGGAAAAGGGTAGATCTGAACTGAATATCTGATCTGATGAAGTATGCTGCTCTGTAATGATTGAAGATCTATACGCTACTTCGCCGCGGAGGAAGCGCGTATATACGCAGATTCAGCGAAGAGAAAGCGCGTATGCGCAATAAAATATACACTGAGGTATACGCTGGTTTTTGTGGACGGAAGCGCGTATATACGCGACATCAGTGAAGTAAAAGAGCGTATGCAAACTAGGGTTTGCTGAAGCAAGGGGTATGAAATATCTGATCTGTTCTGCTGTGTTTCTGCTATCTGATCTGTGTTGATATGTATCTGTTGGTGACATATGTTTGTGCTTAAAAGTATGGAAAGGGTCCAGTATGAAAATATGATGAAATGTGGCCTGCAAGTGGTGTTCTATTGAAGTTGTTGGATCCAGTGTGAAAATTGATGAAACGTGGTCCAAGGTGGTGCTGAGGGTTGTAGCCTTCAGTCAGGGGGTTGTAGCTCCCTTCCGGGTGAGGCTGGTAAACGAGATCGGGGGGTCGTAGCTCCCTTCCAGGAGAGGCTGGTAAACGAGTCAGGGGGTTGGAGCTCCCTTCCAGGAGAGGCTGGTAAACGAGCGCAGGTGGGTGCCTGCGTGCTGGTCAAGTCTGCGCCAGCACATATGTTGTAAGATGTTTTCTCTATAATAAAATATTGAAGGGTGAGCAACTGCAGCGGTGGTTTTCTCCCGATTTGGGTTTCCACCTAAAAATCCTGGTGTTCATGTGTGATGCTTTGTGTGATGGTTTATTCTGTTCTTACTGCACATGTTTACTGTTTATAGAACATCTAATGAATGAATGATGGAATGATATAAGTGAAGAACTAATGGAATAATTAGATCTCTGTGTATACGCGAGTTTTATGAAGGATATTCGCGTGTATACGCTAGTTGGCTTCAGCAAAGTAGCGTATGGGTTTTAAAGGAATGAAAAAGTAAAAAGTTTGAATATGCAGTAAATACTGATTCACCCCCCCCCCCCCTCTCGGTATTTTCCCAACAATATGGACCATGACTCGCCGAACACAAATTTACGAAAAATACTTGTCTACAGCACGAGCCGAGCATTTTCCTTTTTCTCAAAAAAATAGTTTCCAAAAAACTGAAAATTTTTGATAGGATTGTGATGCCGGGTAAAACCCACAGTCCCTGTTTACTCACGTTTTCATCCTCTTAGCTATGTATAAATGCATTCAAAATTAATGCCCCAAACAAATCCAAAATCTGGGCAAACTCCCACTGTTCTGATTTTTGAACTGGAAATTTAAATAAATAATCTGGATCTTTAATATCTCAAATCTAATATTTGAGATATTAACTCAAAGCTCTTTATTCTATAAACTTTCTCACCAAAATCCAGAATTACAATGTGAAGGCTTTTTCTTCAAAGGATATCAAACCCCTCAATGCATATAATATGCCATTTTATTAAAACTCAGTCAAACCCCCGCATTACAACTCAATTTACATGGATATTGACACTGCAACAATTCAAAACCCCGAGGAATATATTCAGAACCCCTCTTTATAATTTTCTCTTGGTTAAAGGTTTAACCCCTCGACATGTACATGTCGCTTTAAACATTTAACCCTGCGATTTCTTTAAAGTCAAAGACCTCAGTATATTTGGCTTCGGCCCCACACGGTGACCTACTATTCCAAATCTCATTTGAACCTTATTATTAAGCCATTGTATAATGCCTACGACACATCAATCATCCAACGCATTCATTTAATTATTTCCTTTGGTTATTAACTCCGACCCTATTAACATTTAACGTCCGCTATCAACACAACATGTGAAGTCTTCGCGGCATCAAATTACAATGCCAACGCTCATATAAAATAACGTTTAGCCTTGGGTTAAATCTAAGTACATATATATATATATACTACGAACTTCACATGATGCTCAGGCCCACGTGTCCAGTTAACATACCTTGCCCATCCAACGGCTGATGGAGTGTCGCGTTGGCTTGGATGATCCAACGATCACAATCAAATATCGCGTTTTTTTTCTTACAGAGGTTTAATGCCCAGAAAAAATGCGGTGGAGGCGGTATTACATTACCACCCTTCTCCACGTGTCAACTAGTGACATATATCACGTTCCAAAAAGTGAAACAACTTACCACCCTTGATCGCACGCGATATTGCCTATTTCTAGCACCCTGGTTTCACTGTTCATCTCTTGATTCCGCTTCTTTCCACGATCAAGGTTCCGCCATTTCTCCAACGCTACAGATCGCCTTTACTTGTATAACTCTGCTTTGCCATTACAATTCGAAGATCCGCTTCTTCACACAGAGTCTAACATGGACTCAAATATTTTCACCATCAAAGGTTAACTCGTTTGTGTCCTCAATAGAGGGTTAACACTTCGGTTCTTCTATATTATGGTTTTAAGAAAGGGATGGGTATCGATTTGTGTTATTCGAACCCAATGATCCTTCCAATTCACACAGATACCGATTGGAATTCCTATTTCGGGTTCCACATACATGTTTTCTTATTTCACTCTGTGCCTTTGGACCAATTATTTCAGACCCTTACTTTCCCCCATAAGGGTATGGTCGACTCACTTTGAATATTGATCTAACAGATAGAGTTCAATACTGAAATTAAATATCTCAATAGCCAGGCTATGCTACGTTCAACGAGGATCGAACAAAAAACTCGAATAAACAAGTAAGCTCCCTCAATTCCATAACCACGTCTTTCAATGGTAAATAGGACTCCACTTCATTCTATTGCAGAGTTCATTCATACATCACATCCTTAACACAGGATTTAACTACACATAAATTAATCAATGCACAGGTAATGCTAAAATAGGTTCCTTCAAATAATTGAATTTACTTACAGTCTTCTGGTCCTCGGCCAGATCTTCTATTATACGACCTTCTACTCTCCAACTCTACCTCTCCGACTCTCTAACTCTATGCAGCTCTACGCAGGTCTGTGCAGAACTGTCTATTTTTTCCTCTTAGGCTTATTTTTATACAACTTCTACCAATGAATCAATTCAGATACCTACAATGACTCAACAAGCTCTTCACTTTCCCAAATTCTAAATTTAGCCTAACAAACTGAAACTGATCTGACCTCTCCTGTCCTCTAATAATTCGAGGGTAGTTACAATTTTCCTCTCTAAATTTAACTAAAAATCACTCAAACAAGAATAATTACATAGGGAACAAAAACATGAGACCCCCCTTATGTTTATTTATATACAAAATATTGTCTTGAGCCTAATGCCCCTGCATCAGACTCCCCAGGTTAAAATGATTCATGATCTCCTGATCATGTGCTTCCATCTTTGTCTTCCCAGATCCCACACTTTATTCTGTAGCTGATCATTTGCTGCAATATTTTTCTTTTGTACTTCTCCAGGCTTCCATACTTTGTGTTGCATCTTTCCACTAGCTGCACTTTTATATTCTCTTTCTGTCCTTCTTCTGCTTCTGCTTTTGCTTATTTTTTCTCTTGCTGTTGTCTTCCTTTGAGACACTTTCACCATCAACTTTCTTATAAATTCAATTTCTCTGTCTAATCTGTCTTCTGACTACTAGATACTGTTCCTCCTTGCTTGCTGAACTCCTACTTCTGTTTTTGCTCGCTGAACTCTTACACTTGACTCTTTCTGCTTCTTGTGATTGCTCTAGCCCTCGCTCTAACTACCACCCAATCATCCATACCCTCTTGTTCTCTGCAACAATAAAATTCTTTCTAATTGTCATGTAAGACAATTTCTTCATTCCCTGGCTTCAACAATTCTTCAGACTGGTATTTAAATTGCCAGTCACTATTATCATCTCTTCTCTTCTTCTGGACTAAACATGCCTTAGTCCTTCCATCAATACCTGCAATCATAAGACAAACATCAAAGTCACAAAATCCTTGTGTCTCTTCCTCCTCTTCTGGAAACACTTCAATTTGTTGCTCCAACATTTCCTCCAACAACACTCCAAACTGCTGTTCTGCGATTTCACTCTCTTCTCTGGATGTTTTCTGCAAACATTTCAACCATCTCTAATGGATAACCATATCATCAATATGCTGCAAACTGGTTTCAACATGTTCTTCTTCTTCTTGGACAATCTTCAATGATTTTCTTTCATCCTCCTGATTAATTCCAGAAATCAAATCAAGTTCTTCAAGTGCTGCATTTTCATCTTCTGTCAGAGTAAAACTATGATTCTCCACTACTGTAGAAGCCCCAAAATTCTGCCTTATAGTCTCCTCTTGGATATTTAGACAAGCCAACTCTTCCTTGTCATCTGCAGAAATAACAAGTTCTTTTACATTCTGCAATCCCCAATTCTAAAATTGAGGTTCCCTCTCTTGCCTTGGATCCTGCTAATTCAACATAATCTCCAACAACTCACATTCTCCATTCCATGGATCAAAATCTTCCACAGAATTCTCCTCTTTTGACTGCCCAATGGTGTCAATTTTCCTTCAGCATCAACAAGATCTGCATTCACAAAACCATTGTCAAAACATAATTCATAAGGCCCCAGTGCCTTTCTCTCTTCTGCGAGCATTTCAGTATGCTGTCCTGCAATTTTCTCCATTTCTATCAGCACATCAATATGCTGATTCCAATCCTTGAGATTGTCAGTTAGTCTCTCCTCTGCACCATCCTCTTCAAGGATGTCTCTCCGCTCTAGTTCATAAAAATGAACTTTCTCATTATCATTCATCTCTGCCCTTACAATATGAACACCTTCTTTCTATGGTTCTGTCCTATGTTCCAGAACACTTAACTCATGCCACAATTCTGGCATCTCATCTGAGAAAACATTCATACTGTCTTCACAAGTCCAATTTCCTGCTGTCACTACCTCCTCAGCCTTCATCATAATAGAATTCTGATCTTCCATCTTTGCAAAAACTTCAGCTATCTATCCATCAATCTTCATTTGGCCATTTAATAAAAGCAATTGGTCATTTTCAGCATTAACAACAAATTTATCATCATCCAACACAAATTCATTGAAATAATCTCTTTCATAAAACAAGGAATTTATGAATTCCTTCTGCTGCAATAATTCAATCTGATATTCATCAGAAAGATACTCATCATACTTTACTTGGAAGCATCTAGCTTCATTGAATACAATTTCATCATATGAACTGTCTTCTTCAATACCTGCATTCACACACAACTTGTCAGTTGTAAAACCATAAGACCCCATGGTCTCATTTGATGAATTGATCATCAAATATTCTTGCTGTCCCAAGTCTTCTATACACTTCAGAGATTCTTCAATGGTCTTCTCTTCAGTATCTTCAAGCTGTCCAACTTCCAGCTTTTGGCCACCATCATAAGCTAAATCTCCTCTGCTTCCAATATGTTGGAAAGTAGAACCTTTCTCCAACTGTGTATGAACATCTTCAAAACATCTGGCTGCTCCATTTTCCTTCGTAGTGACAACATCAATAGTTTGTTATTTTCCACATGTTCTTCCTGAAAACATACAATAATTGTCATATGTAAGGCCCTTGGACCCCTTGGCCTCACTTTAAGCTTTAGTCTTCAAGTCCTTCTCCAAATATTCAATCATTCTGAGTATTTTATCCTTCTACTGAGCATTTATCATCTGCTCTCTCTTTATTAGTAGCCTCTACCACTTCACCTTCTTCTTAATGAGCCAACCAACTCTCTAGTTTTCCTCTATCATCTTCTCCAGTTTATAAAACTGCTTACTGATCTCATCTATCTCTTTCCAATACTCTTCATGAGTGAGTTTCTTCCTCATGCCATTTGCTTTGGCATCTTCCCTCACTCTTCTATTGTGGCCTCTCTCAGAACCTCTGCAATCTCTGTTATGGCTGTCAGTAGCCATTTTCTCCTCCATGAGTTCTTCACTCACAAGCTGCACTAAGCCTCTGCATCAACAAGCTCTCTTGCTGCAACTGACCTCACCAATCCCTTCCTCCGGATCTGGATTTTGGCAAGTACTGGTCCCCTTCTGTTGGAACCTTATGAGCACTCTCTTCTGCTCTCTCTAGGCTTCACTCTGCAACTTCTCAAGAACACATATGTTCTTCTTTCATCCAACCTCAGTTGGTAATCCTCCAAGTTCTGCCACACTTTCTTCTTTACTCAGAATCCCTTGCTGGACTCTTTCATCACTTCTCTCAAAGATGTGGTCTAATTTTTGCTGAGATTTCTTCCTTAATTGCTTGCACTCTGCATTCTGCAAACAAATCCTTCAAACCAGAGTCAAATAAGGCTCATCAACTCAGCTCCCCAGATCCCTGAATGATCTTGCTTCTTCCTTCACCTGCACTGCATCTCTATCTGTTTCAATCTTCAAGACTCTTTGTCTTCAACTCCAGATTCTGCAAATCTGACTACTTTCACTACATACTCAATCAAATCTGTAAATTCTGTTAAATATATTTAAAAGCCAAACTTCTCTCACTGTTTCAGTACATGTGCATTTCAAAAATCAATTTTCAAAGAGATAATCTAATTCTAGCTCTGATACCACTATGATGCCGGGTAAAACCCACAGTCCCTGTTTACTCACATTTTCATTCTCTTAGCTGTGTATAAATGCATTCAAATTTCATGCCTCAAACAAATCCACAATCTGGGCAAACTCCCACTGTTCTGATTTCTGAACTGGAAATTTAAATAAATAACCTGGATCTTTAATATCTCAAATATGAGATTTGAGATATTAACTCAAAGCTCTTTATGCTATAAAATTTCTCACCAAAATCCATAATCACAATGTGAAGGTTTTTTCTTCAAAAGCTATAAAACCCCTCAGTGCATATAATATGCCATTTTATTAAAACTCAATCAGACCCCGCATTACAACTCAATTTACATGGATATTAACACTGCAACAGTTCAAAACCCCGAGGCATATATTCGGAATCCCTCTTTATAATTTTATTTTGGTTAAAGGTTTAACCCATCGACATATACATGTCGCTTTAAACATTTAACCTTGCGATTTCTTTAAAGTCAAAGACCCCGGTATATTTGGCTTCGGCCCCACATGATGACCTACTATTCCAAAGCTCATTTGAACCTTATTATTAAGCCATTGTATAATGCCTACGACACATCAATCATCTGACGCATTCATTAAATTATTTCCTTTGGTTATTAACTCTGACCCTATTAACATTTAACGTCCTCTATCAACACAACATGTGAAGTCTTTGCGGCATCAAATTACAATTCCAGTGCTTATATAGAATAACGTTCGGCCTTGGGTTAAATATAAGTGCATATATATATACTCCAAACTTCACATGATGCTTGGGCCCACGGGTCCAGTTAACATACCTTGCCCATCCAACGACTGATGGAGTGTCATGTTGGCTTGGATGATCCAATGATCACAATCAAATATCGTGTTTTTTTTCTTACAAAGGTTTAATGCCCAGAAAAAATGCGATGGAGGCGGCATTACATTACCACACTTCTCCACGTGTCAGCTAGCGACATATATCGCGTTCAAAAGGGTGAAACAACTTACCACCCTTGATCGCACGCAATACTGCCAGATTCTAGCACCCTAGTTTCACTGTTCATCTCTTGGTTCCGCTTCTTTCCACGCTCAAGGTTCCACCATTTCTCCAATGCTACAAATCGCCTTTACTTTTATAGCTCCACTTTGACATTAAAATTCGAAGATTTGCTCCTTCACACAGAGTCTAACATGGACTCGAATATTTTCACCATCAAAGGTTAACTCGTTTGCATCCTCAATGGAGGGTTAACACTTTGGTTCTTCTGTATTATGGTTTTAAGAAAGGGACGGGTATCGATCATTCCAATTCACACAGATACCGAATGGCATTCCTATTTCGGGTTCCACATACAGGTTTGGTTATTTCACTTTGTGCCTTTGGTCCAATTATTTTAGACCCTTACTTTCCCCCATAAGGGTATGGTCGACTCATTCTGAATATTGATCTAACAGACAAAGTTCAATACTGAAATTAAATATCTCAATAGCCAGGCTATGCTACGTTCAACAAGGATCGAACACAGAACTCGAATAAACAAGTAAGCTCCCTCAATTCCATAACCACGTCTTTCAATGTTAAACAGGACTCCACTTCATTCTATTGCAGATTTCATTCATACATCACATCCTTAACACAAGATTTAACTACACATAAATTAATCAATGCACAGGTAATGCCAAAACATGTTCCTTCATATAATTTAATTTACTTACAGTCTTCTGGTCCTCGGCCAGATCTTCTATTCTACAGCCTTCTACTCTCCTACTCTGCCTCTCCAACTCTCTAACTCTATGCAGCTCTACGCAGGTCTGTGTAGGACTGTCTATTTTTGCTTCTTAGGCTTATTTTTATCCAAATCCTACCAATGAATCGATTCAGATACCTACAATGACTCAACAAGCTCTTCACTTTACCAAATTCTAAATTTAGCCTAACAAAATGAAACTGATCTGACCTCTCCTGTCCTCTAATCATTCGAGGGCAGTTACAATTTTCCTCTCTAAATTTAACTAAAAATCAGTCAAACAATAATAATTACATAGGGAACAAAAACATGAGACCCCCCTTATGTTTATTTATATACAAAATATTGTCTTGAGCCTAATGCCCCTGCATCAGATTGGGACCATCTCCTTGTGAATTCTCCAATGCCTGACAAAGTCTCTCACCATGGCCTCACCTTGCTTTTCCCTTAAAGCTGGAAAAACCCTTGAATTGAAGTAAAGTTTAAGTGACTTCTTGTATCGCTTATATATTTTCTTCAAAGAGTTAATTTGTTCTACACCTCATAAATCAAGAGAATACAGTTCTGCACCTCGTAAACCATAAACCAAGAGAATACCGAATCGAATGAACAACCATGTAATCTCCCATGGAAAAAAAATTTCTCTTTTCGAGACTTCATTCTTCGAGGGTCCTTATTAATTTCTGGACATTTTTTTTTATAACGAATTGGTTTATTGACCAAATAGAATAGCTGGGACTACAAGTTTTTGTCGGAATTTGATAAAACTAAATAAAAAAATCAGGTAGTTGGAGTGTTTGAATCGTTATTTTGATGGTAAAAATGGAATTAACACAATAAAAAATCCTTGGACACCCAAAATACTGAAATTTAACTGCTGTAATCCAGATTTTCAAAAATTTCTACCAAAATTTTTCAAATTCACCTTTAGTTGAGCTTAATTTTTCTATATCAGCCCTACTATTTTTCTTCGAATCGATAATGTTTTGGTTGCCAAAACAAAATTTCATATTATTTGTTTACCCAAAATATTCCCACATATATGACTATGATGTCGTGTTCCACTGATCAATGGTGATCTCTCTCTCTCTCTCTCTCTCTCTCTATATATATATATATATATATATATATATATATATCAATTACGTAGGGAGACACGATCCATTGCACTGGATTGAGACATAATCCATTGCAAAAGTCAACTTCAGTGTTTGTTTTTTTTTGTTTATTGTAATGGTGAGTTTAGATTATTTTGGGTAAATATTTGAATATTATATGTGAAATTTATTGTGTCTTTTTTTTTTTTAAATTACACTATTAAGTTTTAATCCATATATATATATTTTTTAGTAATTATAAATTTATCACTTTTGTTTTTAGTTTTAATTTATTACCTCTAATTTAAATTCTAAATTGTTTATTCTTATATATTTAATTATTAAAATAAAATAATGTCTATACATTTCCCTTTATCAATAATCTTTTGGACCTAAATCCTTATTCCTAAACCCCAAACTCTTAATCTCTAACCATTATCCTTTTAGTTTAGCTTTTAATTATTAACTCATAATTTAATCCTTTATCCTTTACCCTTTACCTTAATCATTATCCCTTCTAAATCCTTTAGCCTTATCTATTAATCCTAAAAAATCTTACATCTTAGCCCTTAGCCCTAGCCCTTAATCCTCCTTATGGCCCTAGACTTATGACTTTATATTCAATAAGTTTTAGTGCTTAAAAATTTCAAGTCTTACAACACCATTAGAATTATCCCCTCTTTTCCTTTTATCCATTAACCTTTAAATCCTACATCTTGGTTCCTAATGCTTCCTATGGCCTTGTATTCAATTGGTCTAAATTCTTAATAATTTCAATTCTTCCAACCCCATTGAAATATTTCATGATTAGGATTTTGTCCAACATTAATACTTTTATTTGTGATAGTAGAGCCACATGCACAACAATTTTCAGACAAAGGTGGTGGAGGGTTGATTGAAGTTTAACATCTTGGTTTGATGTTTTGTTTAAGGGCTTGTTGCTTATAATTTTTTTTCAAGAAAAAATTTAGGAGGTAATGAGTATCCTTAAGGGGTTGAAAAAAACCATAAACTAGGAAAGTCGTAACATTATTCTCTTGCATTTTTATCTCTTACATAACAAGTAACTTCAAACTAAAACATAATGTAAGAAATGCTAAGATGGCATTTCTAATAAATATTCAACAAATACATTGGAAAGCATAGGAATAGTCTTGTTTATTTATTTATTTTTGTGGTATAAAAGTTTGTATTGCCTGTTGAAGAAGAGATTACATGAAAAGCTTGAAAGTTCTATATTGCTTGGTCACTGGGGAAACCCGACCATATCTAAAAATGTACCATTTAAGAGAGGCAGAGCACAAAAAACTAACCAAAGATTCAAAATAAATAATGCATATATTGATACTATGGCCTTTGAGGCCATGAGAGAAAGAAAAAGAAAGAAGAAAATGATAAACCAAAGAAATAATAAGTGTGAGTAGACTAGGAAGAGGGGTACAAATTAGTTTCTGCAACCTAGATTGGCTAGTTGTTGTTGTTGGGTGAGAAACCAATAGTAGGGGGGATGTCAAGGTGCTTCTTGGTATGCTCCATTCAGTGTTACATGCTTGTCATGTTTTGGTACATATGTTTCATGGAGACTAGAAAATATTCTGTGTTTTCATGTCAATCCATAAAAAATTTGTTGAGTAAGAACTTCATGTGCTAGTATAGGTCCACTGTGTGAATTTATTGGTTGAAACTCCCATGAGTGTTCCTCTTATCAAGCACCCAATTATCCAAACCTGTTATTAGCTCTATGTCCTAAAGAAGCTATTGTTGATTAGTTTCTTCCATTTCGACATGAGTGATTCCTCGTGAATAGGGGGCAGGGTGAATTTATGGAAACGAGTTGTTGAGTCTTCAACTCTATGTTGTGTTCATGTGCTAGCTCAATTGGTTTGATCTTAAAAGTACTCAACACCTTTGCGAACAAGAGCTCTTTGGCAGGGCATGATGACTGCATGAAGGGGAGAAAAGATCCAAAGAACCAAGAAGGGTTTTTCAGAAACTAGACGAAGGTGGAATGGAGTGTAATAAATTTTCAAAAGGCTAAACTAGGACCGTGACCCTAACAAAGGGAGGAAAAATAACCATGATCAGATAGACATGTAATGAGCTAGCAGAGGAGAGGTCCAAAGAGAAGGATCTCCACCAGAAGTGGGGAGCTAAGTGAGTATGGGGCACCCACAAAAGAGAAAGGGTTGTGTGGTTAGTAAGAATGAAGTAAAATCATAATCACAACCAGGAGAAAAATTAAGACATGAAAATCTTCAGAAAGGAGAGTAGGAAATAACTAGAGTGGGAGAGGGAGAGACCTGCCATAAAAATAGGTTGCCTAGTTCTCAAGATAATGTCGCCCAAAAACGGGATGCATAATCGGTTGAATCTGGGGAGCTGGACAGAACACTGTCCAATGACCATTACAAAATGAACCAAAATGCTAGTTGGAGTTAAGGAAGGAAAATGCAGTTTCCACGAAGCAAAGCTCGCTAATGAGTTGACACTATTTCCCTTGAATTTCTCGAAGGAAGCCCGAAGATTCAGAGAAATTGAAACTATTGCATTGAGGAAAGGGTGAGATTACACTGACTAGTAGAAGTCAAAATCTATTACCTAAGAAAAACTTGTGATTCCAAGGCTCTAGAATTGGAAATTTGAATCCCCTCTCCTTGTCAGTTAGCTATCTAACTAGGAATTTTGTCGGGACAAGTATAATGAATTACCGGGGCTTCCACATTGAATACCATACTTGTTGGAAGTGAGTCTCTCCCAGGCACACGATGTGAGGTCAAGCGATTAGAGGTCAAAATTGTATACTAGAGGAGGCATATTTGACAGAGGTATGGAGATGTGAGGTTGTGCGCCATTTTCAAAATGTTATACAATTGAGGCATTAGAGGAAATTTCAACCTAAAAGTGCCTCCTAAGGACAAATAATAAAATAATAGTTAAAATAATAAAATAAGAGTTATGATTTTTGGAGGGAAAAGAAAAAAACTATTATTATTATTTTTTTAATTATATTTTTTTCTTATTTCCTTATAGGTTTATTCAAATTTCAAGTGTAGACACACATTGGATGATGAATTAAATTTTTCATCTAACAAGTACCCATTATGCATACTTTTGAGAAGATCTGCATTGAAAAAAAATCAAGATATATTAAAAAAACTTGTTGTACACAATTTTTTAATGTATCTTTATTTTTTTTCAATGTGTGTCTTCTCAAAAGTATGCATAATGGGTATGCATTGGATGCGAAATTTAATTCTGGATCGAACGAGTGTCTACACTTGAAATTTGAGTAAATCTATAAGGGGATAAGTCAACATTAATATTAAAAAAAGTAGTTTTAATTATTTTCCCTCCAAAATATTTACATGTACCTCCTTTTAAATTTAAAGGATTTTGATTGGTTTACATATTATGACACAAAAATTACGTGAAAAATTCATGAGCACTTTTACGCTAAAATTTCCTCTAATGTGGATAATTCCTGCTAGAGTTGATATACATAATCGAATATCTAAGGAGACATGTTGACACGTTCCCTAGTCATATGTATAGGCGGGATAGTGGTAGCCTACTCCTCACCTTTGCTCATACTAAACACCCCATCTAGGGCAAACATAGGAAACTTAACTAGCTCATACAAAGAATGTAACTCATAAATATCTTTATAAATGAGAGGAGTTGTTCATGAAAATAAAATAGTACCCAAAACCATTCATATTCACTACAAATTACATCACAAGTCCATAACTATAGAAGCACTGCTAAAGATGTAACACAAATTAAAATATACATGAGAAAAACATAATATTTAAGGAAAATTTTACTCAAATTGAAGGTCACATATATTAAATAAAATTTTTTATGGAAAGAGTTTAATTTCTTTAATATGGATCAACAACATTATTCTCAAAAGTTTGAAAGTATTAATGGGAATATAAGGAAACTAATAAATTCTAAATATAAATTAGGGATTCCATCTAAGTAATTAGTTAATCCCTTTTGGATGAAAAATTAACATGAAGAAGACCATGCATCTTCATCTCTTAGACACATTCACTCAAACCCTATGAATAAGGGATTAAAAAAAAATGTTTTAGTTGTGGACCTTTAGAACCTGAAGAGTAGTTAGGACACCAAATTACAAAAAATGAGAACTATCTAAGGCTACATGCTTCAACACTAGAAACTATCCATCTATGTCATTGTTATCAATGTGGAAAAAACTCTTAAGTTTATATTGGAGGGATTTACAAGGATATCCACCATGAGGTTAAAATGCATCACCCTTCAAAAATTTCTATGAAAACGAAGTTGGGTTGATAGATTGAGTCTAACATATTTTCTTTTGCTATCCACTATACTCTTTCATTGATAAAGGTAAGGCTCCCATCATCTCTCTTGCACATTCCACAATCAAAATTACTCCTAAAGAAATTAAAGAACATGTGCTAAGGGCATTTTATTTTGGTGTATCGATATAGGTCTAGAGGGAATAAATGTGTGAAATAGTACAACCTCTTCAATCTTGAAGATAAAGAAGAAGAGGAATAGGAATAAGTTGTTGACATAAAGTGTATTGTGGAAATTAATAAGAAAATAACATAATTTGAACTCACATTATCCATGACCATAGACATTGTGAGTGGAAGGCCACATCAAGAAGTAGAGAATTATGGTTCTCATTGATTCCAAAAGCACCCACAACTACATTGATTGTTTCTTTATTTTCCAAATCATTTTTTTTGATATCCTATCAAAAATTTTTAGGTCATGATTTCCAATGGTGGTATTACTATAGATTATGCCATAATGTCAAGTTGAGAATTTTTAATTATCACGTATCTACCCCCATGTAGTGGCTATTGGTTTAGGTAGCATTGATGTTGTTATTGGAGTCTAATGGGTTTGCACTCTTGACACCATTAATATTTTTTTTTTCTAAGTAAAATTAATCTATTAACAGAGGAAGTAAAGTATAGCGGGCTGAAGCCTGATCATTGCCCAGTGTTGTGGCATTTTGAACAAAAAAACTAGTGATGAACACTTCCCTTCAGGAGGGAAACCAATGTTAAATTGTTTTCAAGATAATTCCCACGCAGGGGAGCCATGGAGTTTAGTTTCTGGAACCCATATCTAGCAAAAACTGATACATGAACTGAAACTGCAGAAAACTCAAAAACAAGCCTGAGATTAAGGGCCGAAACATAATAAACATAGCAAAAAAACCAAATTGAGAAGGTGGAACTACTCATTAGGAGGCTCAGCTACGACTCTGCACCAGAGTTCATCCAGTTCCCTGTCGTCCTTGTACATGTCTGCAATGGAGGTGACGACCCTCCTGGAGGGTGGTGGAGCCACCTGCACCTCGCTCGCTTGCCCAATGTCGCCTTGTACCATGTCCACATCCTGCATCCCGCTTGGCTGACCCAACAACTCCTTGCTCGCCGGATCCTGCATAGCCTTGTGCCCCTGACCCTGCAAATCCATACTCTTTGGGTGCATCGACCCAACATTCGGACCCAAGGTCTGAGCCTCCGAGTTGCTCAGCCTCGCCAGGCGTGAACTGGGAGCAGCTGCCTGAGGCTCTTCGCGGAAGACAACAGTGATGGAGGCAGTAACCCGGGGTCGATTGAGTGAACAATTGAAGGAAAAGTGCACGGTATGGGTTTGTGTAGGGAGAATAGGAGGATTGGAGGAATCAAGGCGACGACCCGAGCGGAGCAAGCGACCTATATGAACTCTGGTTTGGCTATCCGAATGTGAGGAAGACGTAGAGGAGGTGCTGGAGGTGGAGGGAGAACACCGAATCTGGCGTCTAGTGGTGCCTCTTTGGCATCTCATTCTTTGCCGAAGGCGAGGAATATTCTCCGTCGAGACAGAGGGGCCAAGAAGCAAAGGAAGCGCCGGACTGACAGAGGACAAAGGCGAATGAGATTGCAGGGAGATAGAAGCAAGCATACATAATCTAGCATGAGAGAAGTGGAGATTATCTCCAAAATCCAGACAACAATTCAGCCTGCTCCGCTTGCCAGTAGTCGTGCGCACATTTGAGAGCTCAGCATCTCGGGTGCACCACTGATTAACTGGAGAGGGAAAACGATCCGAACCAGAGCAGCGCTCCATAATATCAATCCAAACGACCGTGCAACAATAAACCATTTGTAATAAACCACCATTAATATGAGATGAAAGCTGAGCCATGTCGCAACACGCGAGATCGTATCGAGGAGCGGAGTTGAGATTGTAACTAGCGCCAGGAGTAAATTCCATTAAACACAGAGCAGCCAACTTTAAAAGCTGAATGTCAGACTCCTTGCAGGTGGGCAGGTGTCTCCCCGTCATGCCGCACCCCCATCCCATCACCTTATGCGCTGTCATCTGCACCCGCATCCGGGATTGACACCATTAATATTGATGATAACATGACAACATAATTTAATTAATTTTTGAAAAATGACCAAAAGAGTGGGTAAATGGCACTACTAAACATGAAAGTGTTGATATATAGTGGGACTGCAGTAGATTTTTCCTAAATAAAGAAAGATATGGAAAGTAAGTAAATAAATTGAGGTAGTGCTTCAAGGTAAGATATAAAAGCCAAGCATTATTAGTTGAAAATATATTTTGGATAAATGGGCCCATAATATAGAATAAAAATAATACGAGGAAATGAATATCTCCTAACACCTACTTATTTAACATTCAAGGAAAAATGGGGAATCCTCTAGGTAGAATATTTCCTACAAAAGGATTTATAAGATAAAATGCGCTATGATATTACCTAGAAAATATCACTTTCATTAGGGTACATGGGGCATTTTTTTTTTGTTAATATGAGGTTTGGAATGGCCATGTCATTGGGTTTGTTAGGAAGTAGGAATAGTCCCTTGGGATCACACTAATTTTTATAACTGAGATCCATAATGTGAACAATATATCTCTTGGTACCCTTGGTAGATAGGAGCACTGAGAGGAAGGATGTTATAATTCAATAGGAGGTTGGTCTATGGTATGTCCATATAATTTAGGACCATATTTTAAGGTCCCCTTATTCATGTAAAGAGCCAAGAATTATTGGTTGGGATATAAAAATAAATTGGACAATGCTAATGGATTATTAAATGATAAATGAACATGCCATAAAATCTTGTATAAAGGGGTAAATAAGAAAAGAAATGATTCTCAATCTGAACCCATCAAAGATTACATGATTGGAAAATCCTATTTGAATAATTCAAGTTCGTGCTTTGCTTCCATTGAAGTCTATTAGGACTCACTTTCAAATAGCCCAAGGGGATGTAGAGAACATACATTCAATGATAACATGTGTATGGAGATCAAATAATGAGTCTATCCCTTAGCTACATGTAGTTATTTGCATAAAATTCCATCTTTGGGATATTGCACTTGATGGATTTGTTCAAGTGATATGAGTAAAGTTCTTGTAGATAACATGTAGTGTGATCCTATTCATCTCTCACCTGATAGATAGGAGGTAGCTAGGTGCATATAGTGAATATTTGAAGAGGGGGAGGCCGTTATTTAAAATTCTCACGAATTCAAATGGATTTGAAAGCCTTGAAAAACAAATTGAACTCATCTAGAAGGGATAACTAAAGAAATGGAATTTTATGAACAATTGTTGTGAACCTTGTGCCTTAAAAATTGCAAGAAACTAATAATTATACGAGGGGGAAACCTTATTTTACAATGATTACAATGTATAAGACAATATTTGATGATCCTCACATAATTTATCCTTAGCATATATATGGGAGACAACAGGTATACTTGTAACAAACCCCTCCCAATCCTTACCATAACCCTGTTTAAGGGGGGTGGTTACTATGTTGACCCAAGATTCAAGGTGTTGTTATGGAAATGGGGTCTAAAATTTTTGATATTTCCAACTCACTTAAAGCCTTTGTTGACATTAAAATTATGTTAATATTTTTAGAATTAAGGCTTCTGTGATCCATCGTAATTTTTCAGAATTATTTCGGTAATAATCACATGCAATAGAACATTGTCGATGCGTTTCTAACCAACCAGTGTGGTTCATCATGATGAAACACACTGGTTGGTTAGAAACACATCGACAATGTTCTATTGCATGTGATTATTACCGAAATAATTCTAAAAATATGTTAATATTGTTGAGACAATCCCAATGATATAAGATTTTTCTTTAGTCCGACATTTACATCGAAAGATGTGACCATTACAATATGAAAAATTAAGGACACCACATATCGAACTGGTCATGTGGCATCCACGTGACAATACTCCCTTCCTTACCCCATTTCCACATGGCACATAATTATTAGTTTTCAACCCATCCATTGGTTTGGGTCCCCACACCATGCTCTATGCAATAAAATACAACCAATATGCATATAAATATATGTAAAAAAATATATGGTTTCTCCGACCAATGTGATGGGTCGTTAACTGCCAAAAATACTTCCCGTTTCCCAAGCCCATTACCCCAATTCCTCTCCCTTTTGCACTTGTAAATGTTCTGGGGTCGATCTGTCAGGCTGACCTGTAAGGTGGGTCCACAAAATCTCCAATGAGAAACTTTTCAGGCACGTGTGTATGCCACCGTAGCCCGATCTCACGTCACCATCCTCCCACTTGTCATGCACTCCTCTTTAGGCTTCTAGGGAATAACCTATGGGCCTATGTGTAGTGTGGGTGCACATCCCTCCGTTGCAACCTCGGTCACGGTTGGGATTTTGCTTAAATCTTGCCACAACTCCCCATGCCGAGTCATCCCAGAATTACTCCCCCTGGCTCCTCCTCCACGCACTTCTTACTTAAGCTCCAAGGTGGAAGTTCCAGGAGACATCACCACGGTTCCTCCCTCTAGATGCATTAGTGCATACCCAATTAAATCAAGCTTCTCCATCGAGGCAACTTGGCATGTTAGCTCGATCCTTGTCAACCAAGGAGTTACTTCTGCAAAATATTTAATAGATTTCAAGATTATACCCTCTGGGACATGTCATTCCTCCACTAGCGCAAGTACGATAAGGTGTAATCTATAACACCCTCTCTTTTGTTTCCATGCAGAGGCTCTATTAGGCCATTCAAATAAGGTTGAAGCAATTCAAGACTATAATATTGAGCCTTACGAATGGGTTTACACATAATTCATTCATTGACATGATTCATCCATGGCTCTGTTAAGGCGGTTCTGCTAGAACATGACCACGGGTGATATGCCCGTTCTTGAATCTAATAGCTTTCATAAGGGATTGCTCCCTTCCTACACTATAATCCATTCACAAGGGAGCTCTAACATGGCTCAATTGCGGTGGTTCTATAAGTTCTTGGACTTGCGCCAGAGTTCAACATCAGCTATTGAGGTTTGCTAAGGCACCCACTAGAGCTTTCCCTCCTGAGCTTACATCAAAGTTACTTTATCTGGGTTCACATTGTATTTAGAAAAGAAAACTTATCAAGGACCTCTCCATTCAGTCCAGGGACTTGCCAATTTTGTCCCTCAAGGATTTGTGGTCCCTAAGGTCTTCAATGCCTTACTGGAATCAAAAAAATCTCAACTTAGAGATTTACAAATCTCTTCTAAAGACCAGATATACATTGGAAGCATATAAGAACAACCATAAAGAATATGGTGCCAAAAGGACCACAAGGAGATCAACACTCATAAAGGAAACATGGATTCCTCCATTTAATTCCAATTATGAGCATGGACCCTATGCAAAGGCAGATGATGGGTGGTATCCCAAGCTTACAAGCATCCCCTTGCTTCAAACATGGAGTTCCAGGAATAGCTGCATTGATGGTTGTTAGCTACCCTCTGTTACAGGTTTGGTTGACTCCTGAAGAGTCTATAGTACTAACACTACATGCCATAATACTTTCCATCACGTATTACAACCACTTAGTGACCATGTGCACCCCTATATGTATGTAAATGTTCGTATGCATAAAAATAAGAAACATAGCGACAAATATGATTACTAACCTTGTGAGATTTATGTCAAAGATTCATAGAAAATATGAAATATTGTATGAAGTGTGGGGTATAAATTCAATTCATCTAGACTTCAAGAGGATGTTTCTTAAATTCCAAAGAATACAAAATTTTTGGCCTGGGTTTGAGTAAAATGGAAGTATAGACCCAATTATTTGGAGGAGGAAATCCTCAACATTATCTCATTGCAACATGAACCATGTCAATGCAAGTTATCTTCAATGTAATTCATCACACTATAACAAGAAGAAGTTATCATGCTAAATATTGTTGCAATTAAACCAAGATTATTATAGATTATTCCAATTCCTTTAAACATCACACAATATGTTAATTAATTGTGTATTAATAATCACACAATCATGTATTTTGTACAACAACGCCATTTCAAACCAAAAATGTATCTCACATTTATTATCAGAGAATATACATAATAAATACTTATCTTGTAAATATTTGGGCAACTAAGTTTGGGATTAGTAATCTTCGCCCAACTTTAGATAGTTTCAACCAGTTCTATGTTGTAGCTGTCACCCTCGAGCCAGATTCCAGATTATGAGGGGTATTTTTCTCAAGGGATGAACCAAAACCTTTAGTTACTCGAGGGAATCTATAGATCTCTCCACCTCCACCCTTAAACTGAGTTGAAAGTAACAAGTATACAAGGAATCGAGAGACTCACTGTCTCCATCCTTCAACTGAGTTGCAAACAATTGTTGCACATGGAATCGAGAGGCTCACCGTCTCGACCCTTCAAACTCAACATCGTGGTTCCACCTAACTTGGGGGACTCAAGAACCACAACTAATCAAATGCCCAAAAATAATCCATCCAAGAGTCCTCCAGGAATAATTCCTCCACCCCAACCATTTGGGATTTGCTGAGAATCACCATATCTACCCTCTAGTTATTGGGACTCAAGAGGAAATTTCTTTCCCACTTGGAATGATCTCCTTCCTGAATTCTTACCAAACGAAAGTTATCTGCCTACTCTTATGTGTTGTTTTTCCTCGCGCTCTCCGTCGAAAAGCTGCTCGAGCCTGACTTTTGTTTCTCTTATTAGTTCAATGTTTCTATCCTTGATTGTGTTCATTCTCCTCCTCTCTTCTCTTCTGCTTTATTCCTTATCATTCCAATTGTGTTCCCCCTCTCATCCACAGTGTTTCTTCCTATGTTGTTTGACAGTCTCTGCAAGACATTCCTAACCTATGGGGTTGTGCCATGTCTCCCCACTCCCCTTTTTGTTGACTGCGGTCCAAAAAACCTCTTGCGCTTGCATTCTCTAGGCATTCTCTCCTGAACGATGTTACCATATCATTTATTTTTGTGTCCTCCTTTGAGTGCATTTTCCTTCAAGGACTCATGCCCCCTATCCTCTTGTCCAACCTCCTCTTTATTGGTATGATCCAACTTAATTAGAATGCATATCTACTAGCATCCTTAGATATCATATCAATTAAAATCCCAAGAAATTACCCTCCTCAGTCTCTGGAATCCATGTCTCGTAACTCAATGCATATTTCTTTTATAAAAGTATTTATATTGCATACATGGGTACAAGAAAATGGGGCCGTCACAACAATTATAATAAAATGATACCATGAAAGGTTCTATATTACATAACAACATGAAAATAGAATTGTAATCACTTGGTATCTAGGGCTTATTAAGAGGTTTTAGGTTTAACATGTGGCTTATATAGGGGTTAACATGCCCCTCCCCTTCAAACAAGTATTTTCCTCAACACTTGACTATTTGTGGTGTTCTGCATGAACAAATCATCTTCCCATGTTGCCTCTTCCGTTGGTAGGTTTTACCATTCGATAAGGTACTCAATAAGTGCTTTGTTAATTGCTTAATCCTTGCTTTTAGGAATTTTCTTGGTTCTAATATGATTTTTCCTTCTTCATTATTGTCTGGTAAAATTATTTGGACTAAGATGTTTTTACCGATAACCTTCTTAAAGTAATAAACATGGAAGACTAGATACACATGTGACGATTGAGGCAATTCTAATATATAAGCCATAATTCCAATCCTCCGCAAAACCTTATAGGGATAATAATACCTTGATGCCAATTTATTGCTAATTTTTTGTTAGTTGAGGACCTCTGGTTAGTGTCGTATGTGGTCCTTTACTGCTTGAGCCTTTAGAGTCCCTTTCAATATTGATGTGATAGAAGGAGGATAGTATCCATAAAATTCCATAAATGGTGAAATTTTTCATGAAGTATCAAAGGATTTGTTGTATGACCATTCTACTAAGGGAAACCATTTAACGCATTGTGTCTATTTATTAGATGCAAAGTGTTAGCAACCTATAAATATATGATTCATAATTTTGACTTGACTGATGATATTTGTGTAAATATGTACAAAATTTGCTTTCTGCAAGTTTTTTTCCCATATTTTGTAAAAATAAAAAATAAAAAATTAAAAAGGAAAAATAGGGTAAAAGTCCTAAAAGAAAAATCAAAAGACTTAGAAAAAATGATATACCCCAAAAGAAAAAAGATGAATAAAACATGAAGGTGTGCAAGTCTAAATGCCACTACTTTTACTTTTTGTAGTTGATTATGGTAGAGTGTCAATAAATGCCATAATCCATGATGAGTTGAACAATTTAATCTTGAATTATCATGTTTCAATTTTACTTGTTTTAGATAGAGAATGAAGAATTGTCATACAATTTAATCATAAAAATTCATGTAGTTAGGTAGAGAATAAAAGAATCCAACAATTTAATCTGGATTCTTGAATGAAATAAGGTTAGAATTATATAGTTTTACTATTTTAAAAAGAATAAAATGTTGTAAGGTTGCTAGCTCAAATGCACCTGATCAAAATAGAAGAAAAAATGTTAGAAGATATGATTGGGTAGGTAGAAGAAGGCGGGAAATACATTGCAAATATTTTTCACCTGGCTACAAATAAATAATTTCCCCTCCCCATAGCTATTTAACATTCTAGACTATCAGTCAAAGAGGCTCAGGGCATTTCTCTGACTTCTGTTGGGACCGGACTCAAGGCTCAATGACTGATTAGTTGAAAATGCCAAGTTTCTATATTAATCCCAGAAATCACATCCTTTTCCATTCATGCATTCATTACCATGAAAAATCATAAGTAAAGACCCCATTTTTACTTAATGATACTTAAAACCCTCATTTGATTAACTTCCTACATCTCATGAAGCATAAAACCCTCAAAATGGAATTTTATCCTAAGTTGAAGTGATGAAATTATTACAATAAAAGCTTGGTTTTAATCTTCACTTTTCTTGATTATAATTGTATTTTTTGAGTATCCACTTTCCCTTTTCATATTAACACCTAACTTATTTTATTAACTCCCTATAGAAAATCCTAGTCCTATTAATATAACTCCTTTTTATTAATTATCCCAAAAAACCCCTTATTATAAGCTTTTTATGTCAAAGTTATTATGCAAATGTTTAAATTAAATCCCTAAGCTACCCCTTTGACATTAAAATTATCCATAAAGAAATATCTCGACTCCCCTATAGCTATTTAGCCTAATTGGTTTGGAATAACTATATAATAAGATATAAAGGAAAGTTTCGGAATACGATGTATCAAATGAAAATTAAAAACCCTTTCCGATGCTTCATATATTTTTTCTAACCAAAGTTTGATTACATTAAGCCTTTGATTTACTACCCCTTCATCTGCCCTCCACACAGGATAAACCTTAGGTATATATTTGGTGCTTTACAACGTGCATATTAAACCTTGGTTAAAATCTTATTAACACATGCCCATGCATTCCACTCCATATATATAAACTCCTTTTATATATAAAAAGCCTCATTATCTAATCAAATAACCCAGCGCCCTCATGCTCATCCATCACCCTCCGATCATATTTATATACCTAATCTAACGGTCCACACTTATCGCGATAAAACCGACCCTATACCCCACCATTCCCATCATGCTGATTTATAACCGTTGATCTTTGCTATCAAATCAATGACCCATTTTAAAGACCGGTCCCACCCTCCTGTTTGCCGCAACTCCAAAAACTAATCCTGACCGTTTGCATCGTGAAATCAAATCTAACGGTGCGGGTCTCATATCGCACACTGAAACTGATCGATTGAAGTTTGATGAAATTCACGCAATAAAAGTAGTTTCATTAAATCGCCCATTGCTACGTGTCCAAATTCTATTCGATCGCGTTCATATTGGCCAAAATAGCTTACCATCTAAAAGTAACGCGATAACCACCGATGGTTTTTACATTCAAAGAAAATCCACTCCCACTATTGACTATGACCTACAATAAATAATACATATTACGGCAAATATCTAAGGTTTTGCATTAATTTCTCATCGTTTTGTGTATTTTTTACCCCCCCCGCTTGTTATGAAAAATGCGCCCAGACCCTGTGAATGAAGTTTAAACCTTTGATAGTCAATTTTTCTCCCTGAAGAGAAATTTTACCACAGTGACTGCCTTTAAAAGACTTTGAAGTTTTCCACTCAGTCACAGCATCTAGTTTGAAGTTGACACGACCAAAAAACCCTTCTCGACCGCCACAATACCTGCAAGAGGTATTTCTCAATATTACAGACCTGTAAATTTCAAGGTTAAACCATCTATAAGTGAAGTGAAGTCCGTTAATGAGAAAAATCCACTGGATAAATTGCCCAAAACGCCCAAAATAGGCCAAACCATGGCCAATTTTTTCCCAGAAGTTGCTATGTTCATAAAAGCTTTTGTCTGAGCCAATTTCCTCAGTTTAAAATCTTTGAAGATCAATTCCAATACAAAAAGGTTTTTTAGGCCTACCAAACTCCTTTTTACAGCCTCAAAACATTCAGGAAACCCTTGTTTCCTGTCTTATCCCAGTATCAATCCACAGATAAATCTAATTGAGCAAAAAACCCAAAAGAGATTATCTTTAGCCTAAATTTCTCAATTATCCCTCTGTTAAAGTAAATTACTCCTGCAAACAGTCTATACTTGCAGAAGTAAGCCTAAAAATGCATAAAAAATAGAGTTAGACCTCCACAAGCAGATCTCATTCCATAGGTCTTTCCAAAAGCCTTCAATCACCTCCCTGCAGACCTGTATTTCATTAACAAATTGTTTGATTTTTGCAGGTATTTATCAGAATAAGAAATTAGGCCAACGATTTCAATACTAGTTGACAAAATTGTTTGCTCCAAATTCTCAGATTTTAAATCAAAAGCTTCATTCAACAAACAGTTTGTATACAAAGAAAAAATAAAATCAATTCAGAGAGAGATCAAAATGATGAAATTTGCACAGTGAATGGTAACAGTGAAATCAGAATTCATAATGACATTGAAAACATAATAGTCAAAGAGTATCAGTGGTTAAAGTGTATCAGGTAAAAGTCAGAGTGAAAGTTAAAAAAACGTTACAGAGCAGTCAAAGGTAAGCAATAAAAGTAAATATAGAGGCGGTAAATGGTAAAAAGAGATGAAAATACTTTCACCAACAATTAATTTTATCCAAAGTGAAAGTAAGACAGGTGAAAGAACAAAAAGGTATAAAAGATGAAAACATAACAAGAAGGAACATTTTTGCAGAAATTTCATGTATAAGTCATTGTTTTGCAGAAACTATTGTGACCAATCCAAGATGATTTTTTCAAAAATAAAGGAGGTTTATGTTCTTACATTGTCCAGCTACAAAAAACTCTCTCACTTTTCTAAAATCCATTATGGATTGGGAAATATTAAACAATATTTGAAAGCTCGCTTTGCAGAAACTTCCTGTTAAGTCATCATTTTGCAGAGAAGATAGTGGCCAATAAGAAATACAACTTAAAAAAATGAAGGAGGTTTTTGTTCCTAATATACCCATATACACAAACCTATCTCAAGTTTTGCACAAATATTACATAATGAAAGATACATGCGCATATTTACAACATATTTTTTAGACTCTGTAAAACTCTGTTTTACACATCTTTTTGCAGAGCCTATTGTGCACAGTTGGAGATGAATTTTAGGAAAATGAAAGAGTTTTATATCACCAACATAGTAATACATAATAACCTCTTTCAATTTTTACATATCTATTTCAGGTTGATAAATAAAAAGGTATCATTGGACCCCAAGTTTGCAGAATTGCTGGAGCAGAATGCACAAAGAAAGGAAACAGTTAGTGACTTGGATGCCTCATCATCAACTAAGAGTTGAGATAAAATTAGAATTCTCTTCTTAGTCATCACCTATACATAAAAAATAGTGCCAAATATATGCATTAGTTTTGAGTGTCCTTTAATTAAGTTCTATTTATGTAAAATAGTTTGAGATATTTTGTAAACCAATCTTGATATTTTTCAATATATTTTAGTTTAGGATTTGTATAAATACTTCACTCTTTGAAGTATTTTGGTGGAATAAATTTTTTCAAGAATACTATAGAAATTTTTGTTGAATACATTGGAGTTTGTGTGAGTCGATTTGTAAAGCAGCAGACTGGAACTAAGTCAAACAAACATCATAACTCAGGATTCTTGTGCTGATTAGATAAGTCAAGTATTTTTCTGTTTTCACTGTTTATCTTTCTAAATTTCCATACATACATTTACATGTTTTTTGTCTTAAATGATTGAATAGGAAATTTTATACAAAATTAGTGTCAAAATCTCCCTGTTTTTACTAGTTATTCATTGATATGTTTTCTTTTGATATCCGAACTTAAGAATCCTTAACTTCTCTTAGTCCCTTTTGACCTCTTTCTTTCATCTTATTTTCTGTAACTTAAGGATCCTTCATTGCCCTTTTGTTTAGATCTTGTCATTTCATCAAAAAGCCTATTTCCAAACACTTTGAAGGTCATCTACCCTGCCCTTAGTACATTTTCTCTTTTGAATTTATTTCCTAGCTCTGCTTGCCAAGAAATTTGACTCCATAGCCCAATGGTCTGGTAGATCCCTCTGTGGTTTACCTTGAAGTACCTTTTATTCCCACCAAACCTTTCAAACAAAAACCAAGTGCCCAATCATACCTAGCCTAAAATTTAATCCAAAACAAAGTTAAATCATAAAGAGAGATCCCTCTCTGAAATTTAGGAGAGCTAGATCCTAGATTTCAAAAGTAGGTTTGTGGTTACCTCTAGTAAGTTACAAATTTTTAAATATTTCTGATAGAAAATTTACTAGAGTGATAACACAAAGCAACATAGATATCCTTATAAACATTTATACACAATCTCAATTTGTCCTTTAGATTTTGGATGGTGAGATAAGTTGTGAGCCAATTGAGCACCCAAATAAGAAAATAAACCAGTCCAGAAATTTCTAGTAAGAAATGGATCTCTATAACTTACAATAATCTTCGATATTCCATGTAGCTTTTGGACTGTTTACACTATAATTTCTTTAAAAGGACAAGGAAGAGAGCGAAATTGGGCATACTTTGTCTTTCGATCTACCACTACCATAATGACACTCTTTCCTTTTGATTTAGATAAACCTATAATACAATCCATTAAAACTTCTTCCCAACACTATCTTGTATGGTTAATGGTTGTATGAACCTTGGGGTCTCAATCATCTCTTCCTTATTTTGTTGGAAAACCACAAATTCAACCACAAAGTTTTGCACATGTTCTTTAAAATATTCCCAAATAATATTTTTCTTGATCCTATAGTATATCTTCATGAACCTTGAATGTCTTCCTACAAGAAAATTGTATAATTCCAAAAGAAACTTCTATTTGAGTTGATAAATTTTACATAAATAAAGTTAATCTTGTGTTGATGGCCTCAAAAATCCGTGGCAACAACAAGGGGGATAACCACCCTGTCCGGACCTTAAAGCAATTCCTTTTCCATTTGGGGTAGTGGTTGCGACTGGGTATGATGGGACCAGTTTACCAAATTTGATTTTTTATGAGAATTTGTTGGATTTATATCAAAACATTTTAGAATGATGAATTACTACAAACTAAGACAAATTTATTTCTAAATGCAAAGCTTCAAATTAAATCTAATCTAACCCGGGGATAGTATATAAATGCGATCTAAAGAGATATATTTTCAATCTGTGATGATGAAAATCATCACAGGTTTAATAGAATTATTACCGTGTAAGATGATTCTCTTGAAAAAAATTTAATCAAAAGAAAATGGGAGATATATCGCATTTATCTGATGACAATGTATAAAATAACTAACTTCTATCTTTATATCGTACAATAGTGCAACTGATATTTCAGATAAAAATAATTAATTCTATGTATGATTCATGAAAGATGAGTTCATCATTAACATTCAGAAACAAAAATAACATACATGCTAATAGTACCAGATGTGTATTACTCTGCTTATCGGATTAGTGATAATAGGCCATATCCAATTCTTCAATCAAAGAGTCGTTCAAAGAATACAGAAGTGCACTAATAGTGATTCAAAAAAATGATATTTATAATTGAAAAAGGCCGTGTTCCATTACTTCATCAAGGCATCCACAAAATTACTTAGAGATAAGTATTCTTTGCAAATTTTCCTAAAAAAATCTTGGACCCTTCTCTAAATGCATGAGAAGGGTTTAAATACTAAAATTAACTACAAACTCCTAATAGTATAAATGATATGTTAT
Organism: Pinus albicaulis; assembly: GCA_034641835.2. Classification (NCBI taxonomy): domain Eukaryota; kingdom Viridiplantae; phylum Streptophyta; class Pinopsida; order Pinales; family Pinaceae; genus Pinus; species Pinus albicaulis. The sequence continues at coordinate 540,923,953 of CM076584.1, read as the reverse complement.
ATTTAGTATTATGTTATATTTTTTGATGACTATTCTCGTAGATGCTGGATCTTCTTTATGTAGAAGAAGAGTGAAATGTTCTCAAAGTTCTGTGAGTTTAAATCATTGGTGGAGAAGGAGTCGGGGAAGCAAGTGAAATCTCTACGGAGCGATAATGGTGGTGAATATATCTCGGGCGAATTCAAATACTTCTATAGCAAAGAAGGAATTCGAAGAGAACTCATAACGCCTCATAACCCACAACAGAATAGGGTCACGGAGAGGAAGAACAGAATGATCGTGGGTGTTGCACGAGCTATGCTTGAGAGGGAGCTATACTTGCATATAGAGGAGGAACTGCCTATTCTGAAAGATGAGCATCCAGATGTGAATTAGCCACAGGAGGAGACTCATGGAGTGGAGGAGTCCACTCATGCAGAACCAAACATCAGACAAGGCAGAAAGCGTACCATAGAAGCTGAGAGATTGAAGCTTGATGCAGCACATAATGTAGGAGCCCTTACATCACAGCGCAGACAGAGACAATCAACTGATTGATTTAATGGATAAATGACTCTGATGAGCAAGTGTATCTTGATAGAGCCATATTATTTTGAAGAAGCAGTGTAGGAGCCCACATGGGTAGATTCCATGGTGGAGGAGTATGACTACATTGTCAGAAACAGTGCTTGGGAGATTGTTCCAAATCCGGTGGGTAAATCAGTTGTAGGATCAAGATGGATCTACAAGGTAAAGAAAGCTGTTGATGGGAGCGTAAAGAAGTATAAGGCAAGATTTGTTCCCCAGGGCTTCTCACAGATTGAGGGGATTTATTATGAAGAAAAATTTTCACCTGTTGCACGGTATTATTCCATAAGGACCATCCTTGCTCTCTCAGCGTAGATGGGTTGGCACATTCATCAGATGGATGTGAAGACTGTTATCCATCAATAAAATTTTGTCATAACTGATGATGGCTAAAACAAGTCTGCTAGTCTTCAAGAAACAAATTTGAAGCAAAATTTTGATTTCTTGAAGACTTGTTGTGTACCTTGGCCAAAAGATCCATTCCATTGATAATCTTCATTCAAAATTCCTCATAGAAGCCCTGCTGACTCAAAAAGAAAAACTGCCTTCAAAGCCATAATTCTCACCGTTTCTCCATTTCAAAATATTTCCTTCATGTCACCCATTTTCCCATTTTTACCCTTTATTTTCCTCAAAATTCCCCTTTAAACCTTGAAAAATCCTTTTATCAAGGTTTTAATCCTCTTTTCCCCCCTATCGGAAACTCCAAAAATCCTAAAAAAACTTTCATTTTTAGTCCAAAACCTTCATTTTTAATATAAGGCCTTAAGCGCTTTTTTCTTAAGCCCCTAGCCCCTTTTTCACCATAAGACTGAGGCCTGAGACCTTCAGCTAAAGGTTTTAAGCCCCCATCGCCATTGCACTTCGGCGATTCTGAATTCCTCGTCCCTAGACCCTTTACTTCGCCGATGGCCGATCTTCCAATAAAATCGTAGCCATCCATTCCACAAAGATACGATGGCTATCGATGCATCACAATTCCCTGCTAATGATCTCCCCCTCTGATGGAATCCCCCACCGATAAGATCTTGACCGTTGATCTCGATCTTGATACAATGGTCTGCGCTTCCCTCCATCGCATCGTCACACCGCAAATCTAAAATCCCGCCTGCCTGGACCGCCGATATGCGAAGCTCCAATTACATATCCACCGTCGATCTCGATCCTGATTGGATGGCCCTCCATCCATTGCACTTTTTTTCCCATCGGCCATCGGCCATAGAAAATTCCAAATTCCTTTGTTCCCGGAACCTCTTCTCTGTCAATCGTCGATCTGCCAAAGTTAATCCTGACCGTCTATCTCCCTGATCTGACGGCCCACATTACTCTTGCATTTCATCTCCTCCCTTTTCATTCTCCTTCATCACTCTATCCTAACTTTTGATCCTATTTTAGATCAACGGCCCTTGCTTCATCGCATTTTCACCATCCCCCTGACCCCTCTTCCACCATTTTTAATCTTCGATCTCCGCGATTTGATCTGGACCATTCATTTCCCCAATCCAACGGTTCCCATTGATCCCTTTTGCCACTCTTATAAACCCATTTTCCCATGTAAAAAAACCCAAAATATTTGTATAAAGACTCAAACCCCGAAAAGAAATTAAAGTGGGCCCTCCCTTCCCTCATATTACTTCCCCCTCCGAATCAATCTCCACTGTTGATTGCAATTGATCCAACGGCTATCGGTGCATCTTCCACCTTTCCTTCCCTCACCATTTTTTACCCCCACACCCCTTGCAAAAAGGCATTTTCCTTTGTATTTCCCCTCCATATCTGTCAAGTCCTACATCAAATCTGAGCCGTTGATCTTTCCCGATCAACGATCCTCACACCACCTCCTGCTTTTCATCCACCAAAAATTACCCCACGTCAGCTTGGCCCCACCATCCTTCACTGCACATATTTTTCCATTTGTCACGCTTGCTTACAACCATAGATCTGCCCCCCCCCAGATCGGACGGTCCAAATCTAATTTCGCGCTCATTTCAAAAATAAAATTGATCGCACGTTTTCAATGCGAAAATGGTGGTTTTTTGTTGGACACGCGTTGCCTAGAGACTTGTATCGCATTCCCCCGGGAAAAACCATTTACCACCCATCCCTCGCGCAAATATCACTTTAGTTTTCTGCAAAACCTCTCATCACCATTCTGTGCCATAATTCAAATTTGAAACCTTGGTTCTTGGATTTTCTCCATGAAACCCTTCCTCCACACATTTTTCATCCTCTGCACTGCTCCAACACCTAGCCCGAAGCCTTTGAAGCAGTTAAAACCAAATAACGCAGGTTTTGTTTAATTATTTATTATTTTTTGCAGGTTTAATGGTGGTAATCATAAAAGCCATCTCACAACCAAAGAAATTAACACAGGGCCAAGGATCACGATCCTCAAAGGCCTGATTAAAGACAGAGAATGTGAACAAAAGTTAAAATATTCATTAAAGGACGAAAATCCCAAAAGATGATTAAAGAAGGCCTAACGCATATCAAAGGCCTAATCAGTGCTTAAAGTAACAAATCAAGACAGATCACCCAAAACAATGCTTCAAATGCCAAATCACCGAAGCAGTTACTCCTCCAGAGATAAAAATTCCACCTACAAGTTTATTTTCCTCAAAAGAATACAAATTACGTTAAAAACATCGGACCATATTTCGTCATAATTGTGACAGTTTACAGACGTCGGAAGAGCGACGTTCAAAACGTCGGACCACATTTCATCGGAAGTGCGACGGATTAGGAGACGTCAGAAGAGTGACGCTTGTTTGGAAGCGACGGAAAAGTGTCGATACTGCGACACTTTTTAGTTGTGTCGGAACTGCGACGGTATGGTAAACCACGGTTTTCCCGCCCTCTAACTGTCGCTCCTGCGACGACAATGTGTCGGAATAGCGACGATTTGGTCGTCGGAATTTCCGCCAAATTCTCTAGTGATTGAATGCACAGTCAAAGATATTTCCAAAGACAGCTCAGAAAGTAATTGTCAGCCTACCAAAAGCCTCAAAAGTCAACAAAAGTGACTGAAGTTGATGAAACTTAATGGAAAAATAAATTAACAGAGTTAATACATTAGATATCTTCTCCATTAGGCCTCCCAAAGGCCGAGAAGCATTTAATTTGTATTAATTGAACAAATAACCCTTTCTTTCACTCCACCTCCTCATTCTTCTATAAATATCATAAGAGGAGCCCATTGTAATTTTTGGTTGAATACTTGTTGAATGTCAATAGTTGCTGAGGCCGCTGAAGCTCTGTTAGTATTGAAAGAAAGATAGGCTGAGAAGAGAAGTTAGAAGCTGTAAAGACCTACTGGACTTGAAGATTGTAACTGGTTTGAACATCAAATATACAAGTTGATCTATGGGATCCTAGTCTATGTCAATGGTTATGTTTTTCTTACTGTAATTGTTATTTTTCTCATTTTTTCCATACTGTCCACTTTCTTTGATAAATAACAACAAATATAGATTAGGATTTACTGTAAAGTCCCCTATTTCTCACTGATAAATCTTTATCTCTATGTTTTCTTCTAATTTTTTCTTTGAGGATAATTCAATAGAGTATAACCAGTGAAGTTTTATTGAGCCCATGTTTCCTGAATACAACTTTAGATATTGTCTTTTGAAAGTTCTTGAAAAGTCTGCTAATTAAAATTGAACTAGAGAAGTTAATGGTTAGCCCTTTCCTCTAGTTTATCTCCAACAGTTGCTTTGAAAGATCCCTTAAGAGTATGCCAAAAGTAGGATAGGTTCAAAGTCCTTACCTGATCTTAGGCTACTTTTTATGTTTATCTTAAATGTTTTCCTTTGAGGATATGCTGAAAGCAGGCTAGGTTAAAAGTCCTTACTTGATCTTAGGATGCCCTTTGTTTTCTTATATGTTTGCTTGTTTCACCACACTTCTTAATGTTCCATATCACAAAATAAATCTAAAGAGATCCTTTGATATAGATGACTTGCCCCATAGACCACTATTGAAACTTGTTTTGCAATTAAATCCTTTGTGACTCCATAGCCCAATGGATTGATACTGTCTCTTACCTATCCTATCAGCTGAACCATTCTTTCAACCTGCTCACACCTTTACCCTTCAAAATACTTCCTTCATTTTGATGATATCCTACCCAACCAAAACCAAAAAAAACCCTTGTGCTTCATAACTAGCCTAATATCACATCATAAAATAAGCATAAAGAAATATCTTTTAAAAACACTTATATAGAGAGATCCCTCTCTAAATCTAAGAGGGCTAGATCATAGGATTCCAAAGTGGTTCTGATGTAGGCTCTGCAGCGTTTGTGCTTGCCAATATTGCAAACTACAGAGTCCTAACATAGTGGCGACCATACTAGGGAATATTGAGTAATAGATAACTTCACAACTCAATGAACCCCTATTTCTAAATGAGACAAGTGTCACCAAGAATGGTTATTATTGATTGTTGATGGTGAACAACAACCAAAACTTGAAAACAAGTAAAAATCCTTCACCTGGTGACTCCATTGGTATTCAGTAGGCCTGCTGACCCCATTGGATTTTCCTAAGACTCCATTGGGAAATTATTTTATCCTTCAAACATGATTCAAACCCAGTTAAGAAAACTTTGAGGATTGAGTTTTCTTTGAAAAATATTAGTTAGCCTTTAAAAGACTGTCATACTTGGCTGAACTTTTCTCATCATTAGGTATAAAAACACCACATAGTGGCTTCTAGAATAATTTATACTAGAGCCTATCCTAACTCAAATCCTCCTGAGATAGTTGATAATCCAGAAAGTATCCTTAGGAAATATCCTAAATCCAAGACTTCAACTGTTTTCAGACCAATTTATAGAGCTAATTATGTCCCTAAAAATCTCTCAACTCTGCAAGATATACAAGTGGACTTACCATCCATAAGAAACCCATCCAGAACTAAGTCACTTAGTAATATAAATCATATAGACTTTGAGCCTCCACACTCACCCCAATGTAGTGGTGCACATACTGATAGCAGAGAAACCACCCCACCTGATCTATGTTTCATTCATAACTTTGGTTTCTCTCATCCTAGATCTTATCAACAGTCTCTTACTGGTCCAAGTGCTTCTGTTATCCATACACCCATTGTTCAAACTACTCCATTCCACCCTCCCCCTCCTTTCATAAACCCTCCACTTGTAAACCCCCCATTTTTTCCACAACCCCTTATCATGGCAACATGGTATGCTCCACTAGTGTTACCACAACCTCTGGCTCCTTTGCCACAGGGATATCAGTAAAAAATTCCCCATTTCACCGGAAATGAACCCACTACTACCCAAAAACACATAGACACGGTGAATGATGCCTTTGATTATATGGAAATAGAAGATGAGACCATTAAGATGAGAATATTTGCCCAGAGTTTAGGAGGAGAGGCCAAGAAATGGTTTAAGGGTTTATCTCCTAATAGTATAAATGATATCCCTTATTTACATCAAACATTCATAAACAAATGGGAAATTAGGAAGAACCCTGTCCATATACTCTCAGATTACAACAACCTCAAGAGAAACACTGGGGAAAGTGTTCAAAATTATTGCACTAGATTTAATAGTGTTTATAACGCACTACCCCCGGATTTGAAGCCTCCACAAGGCTCAACTTTGGCCAAATTATTTGAAGCATTTGATCCCAAAATGGACTATCAACTAAGAGAAAGGGATCCTGTTGGGGCCCTTGTTTTGAATTTTGCATGAAGAGATATTTTTGAGTTGCGGATTGACACGTGGCAGGCGCAACAACGGTAGGAAACAGAGCTGCCGAGGTTGCGGAGGAGCAGGAGATGAATGAAGATGTTGGCTTAGACAAGTGCAGATGAAGAGAATATGCGGCAAAGAACAGATAGTGGAACTCATGTGCAACAAAAAGAAGCTGAAAGTAGCTGAGGAAGAACACAAGAGAAACTAGCAGTTGCGCTGGCGGGTGAATAAATAGGCCGTCACCCAGCAGAAAAGGAAATCATGCACAGATACAAAGAGCTCAGGAAGGTTAGAGCAGAACAAGGCTAAAGAGAAGACGCCGCAGAAGAGCTCTATTCTAAGCATGACATCCTTATATTTCCTTTGTTTCTATCAACCTGTCATGGCTGTAGTATCTCTCTCTCTCTCTGTCCTGCAGGACCTCTGTAATAGAATTTGGAAAGCTCTTTCTGTCGAGTAATGGAACTCTGGATCCTGTTGAATGGTTATTAATATATTTGAAGGTTGTTGTCTTATCGTATGAGTTACATGTGTTGCCTGATGTCTGTGGTACTTTAAAATTTTATTTTCTTAGTATCTGCATAATGTTCTGAGAAGATATTCTACGTATGATGTTATGTATGCAAATGATCCTATGCTAGCTTCGAGTTGTGGATCTATCCGCCAATACTGATTTGTTCCCCTCCTACATGTGGTCACGGCACACCTCAGGTGAGACTCTCTGCTCTTCGGAGTAGGGTGAAAATGCTGGCGTGGTGCTAGAATATAGCGGATTCCTTTGTTGGCCCCAATCCACGAACCTGGGTCTTTCCCGCGAGACCTGTTTCCTCGCCAAAAAATGGTTTCGTTGCCGGGACCCTAAAATTCATTAGGGGAACTAGATCATGGTATCAAGGATCTTCGAAGGATAAATAAAAAGATGGTGGGATAACCATCTGGACCAGTTTATCACTCAGCAAGCTGAGCTGAGAAGTCAAAAAGAGAAGGTAATCATAGATCTAGTTCTCTTCTTGGATTCTGCCAGCGATACCTACGAGATCCTCTGGGGAAAATTCCCTAGCGAACTCTATAACTGGTTGCGGACGCTGCAGACCAAGGTGACTAAGGACAAATCGCGGAAGATCGACCGCAAGTGGGTGCACAAAGATCTGGTGGCCCTTCATTGGTTGGATACCGAACTAACCTGAGCTGTATATTTCTGGGTAGAATCTACTTTGGATGGATATATTGTGGAGTTTGCAGTGGAGTGCTACCAGTTGTTCTCCAGAGCCGAGGCTATATTCCGATCCAGACTAAGAGGGAAGCTGCTGAAGGAAATTCCATTGTGGATTAAGGCCTTGATGGTGGACGAAGGGCTGATGAAATTCCAGAAATCAGGTATGGAAGCGTAAACCTCCAGTGCTGGGGGAAGGGCCTGAGGGACAAATTCTACGTGAAATGTGAAGCGGGGAAGTGGGGGAATGGATGTTGAAAATAGAACGAGGTTGAGGGAGCGACGTGCACATCGGAGGGCGCAGATTGTTGAAAGGTGGCGAGAGAGGGTGATGAGGGAGTTGAAATGACAGGGGAGTAGACAGAAGGATAAAAAGGAGGTGCCTCAGGAGATAGTGGACATGGAAGGCCAGGTGGGTCCCCAAGAATTGGGAGGGACCATTAAAGGAGTGCGACGGGTACATGGGAGCCCAGCCAGGAGGAATGGAGAGACGATGTCTGACAAAGGAGATGCAGATGCGCGCCCGAAAGAATATTCTGATGTCGAGTGTATGTTGTGATGCAAAAACTATTCCAACAAAGGACGACATTCATATCTCCAGGTATTTCGACTTCCCAAAGTTCAAATAGCATGGATCCCTACCTTCCCCTGGTACTCTATAAACCCTCAAGTGATATTTTCGTTAAGTTAAAAGAGTTGAGTCGATTGAGAGGCAGTCAGTTGTCAGCATCAACACATACTAATAGTAGCATTACTAGTGGTATAATTACACAACCAGGACCCGGAGGGTTCATTCTAGTTACACCTCCGCAAGTGAATATGGTGGGGTCATTCACCCGGTACCCAGAATTTTCTGGGCGGGGTAACGACAATTTGGAACAGCACTGGTACCTCTGTGAAGCCATATGGAGGACTCGGCAGACGCTAGATGCAGAAAATCTGATAAAATTCCAAACCACGTTGAGAGAAAGGGCATTGCGCCGGTTCATAAAGTGGTCAGAGGCCCACCTGAATCCAGCGATTGCGGACGTCAAGTGAGACTTTGTCCGAGAGTTAAAGCTACCCCAAACAGACCAGCAAGGTATGTCCAAACTATGGGAGATAAAGCAAAGAGAAGGAGAGACTGTCCGGGAGCAGATGCACAAGTTCAAAGATGCGATCGGGAAACTTAGCTACCCGATTGACCCAAATCGTCAGAGGGACTGGTTCATCAAGGCTCTGCTTCCCTTGACGTAAACCCCCCTCACTCAGCAAAAGATCGACAACTTGCAGGATGCATTGGAATAGGCTATGAAGATAGAGGCGATGGCGGGCTACCCCCAAGAATATAGGGGAGGGACGGCCCTGCAAGACCCATCCCTACTGGGACTGCAACATCAGATTGCCAATCTGACCGAAAAACTTAAGGAGATGCAACCTATAAGACCAGCTAGGCTGAATGTCTGGTGTACACACTGCCCGCTAGAAGGACGCGTGGCGACCGAGTGTCCTCGGTTGCGAAGCCCGGGAGTGGGGGCCTCAGCAGCGGCAGTACAGGGGGCTCCACCTATCGGAGGAGTTGTGCAGATAAACTCGCAGGTGTCTATCCGCCGCCACAACCGTATGCTGGGTTCCAAAATCAACCGACCTAAGCCACAACAGAGTATTGCGAAATCTGTCGAATGGTGGGTCATCAACCTCGGATGTGTCCGATTTTGTAGAAGTACTCCAATGTTCCGAAAAACGTGTACTGCAAGTTCTATGCTTCGACAACTCACAGCACCGAACAGTGCAGAGCTCTAAATGCACTGGCGGATTGATTAGACCGGCCCTCCTACAGGGTGAATGAGGCTCCCAGAGGTCGAGGAGGCGGTATGCGAGGAGGCTGCACAGGGGGAACATGTCCACTGAGATGCTACAACTGTGATTAGGAGGGACATGTGGCCCAAGAATTTCCCCTACCTAGAATACTGTGGTGTTCAAATTGCCACGTGAACGCACATGCAACAGAGGACTCCCCTGAACTTATCAAGAAGTGGGAGGAATGAGCAAGGGAGAGAGGCATGAATCTGGTGAATGCAGAACCTCGAGGGATGGAGATTCCGACCATGACGAATGTAGCCATAGTTACACGAGGAGGGAAGAAAATAGGGGAGGATGCCCATGAGAAGGAACCGATGCGGGTGATCAGGCCCACATCCTCGAAACAACTAATCAAGCCGGAAACATAGAAGAAATATTTCCAAGAGGTTGTAGAAACTTTTTCCTAGCTGGGGGGAGGCAAAGGTATTGAGTTACCTGTGAAGAAAGATACCAGAGAACAGAGCTCTACAGGAGCTCTGATCGAGAAATGGCTTGGGAACAGCTCAAACAAACCCTAGAGGAAGTGTTTCAAGGGAGCGCAGGAATGAGGGAATCCTCGAAACCAACACCACAGTATGTAAAACGATTCAACTGGAACAAAAGAAGAACGATAAAAGAGTTACGGTTAAACATGCAGGGTGCGGGATTTCAGATTAGAGACACCATGCTCGATTTGGGATCTGACGTCAATATCCTGCCTCGGAAGACTTGGGAAGCTCTAGGTAGCCACGACTGACTTATTCGCCGATCCAGCTCAGGATGGAAAACCAGTACTGCATTATGCTGATCGGAAGACTCGAAGATGTCGAGGTTGACATCACAGGGGTAAAGACTTACATAGACTTTGAGGTAATAGATATTATGGGAGACAAAGATCCATACCCTGCATTGCTAGGAATCGACTGGGCTTTTGAAAACTATGCTATCATTGATCTCAAGAAGCAGCTGATGATTTTTGAGGACGGGGAAGTTTGAGTCACTCAGCCGCTCGACCCGTATCAAGGTCCGAGATATACATAAGCCGTAGATAACAGGAAGGATGCTCAGATATTGGAAAACCTCTATCAGATGACAACAGGGAAGAGGGAGGATTACATTAAGCCGAAAACGACTGGCTCCGTAAGCTGGTGAAGTGTCCATAGCTCGGAGCTGGGATCAGAACTAGCTTGGGAGGACTGGCAGTAAGGCGGGTATGAGATTAACACAAGGAGATGTGCCAGTATTGCTAGAATCCATTGGATTGGGGCTAAGATAAGGGAGTACCCCACCTTGTCCAATATGCAAGCCGTAAATACCTTCATTGCAAAGGTCGAAGACAAGGTACCAGAGGAAAACAAGATACCACTCGTGGACATGGCACTACAGTCCACATCAGCCAGGTGGTGGAAAAATCATCGCAACTCCCTGTCACGGTGGAGTTGTGTTGCGGAGGCTTTGAGGGCACAGTTTAAGGAAGACGAAGGACCTCGAAGCAAGAAAAAGTACCAAGGAACTTCCGATCTGAGAGACCACTTGAAAGCCTGTCAGGAGCAGTGGCGAAGTGTGGGGTACCTGGAGGAGCTATGGGTACATCGGGTTTTCCACTCCTTAGATACCATTCCACATGCCTGGTACTTAGAAGAGGAAAGGAAGAGGGGGACCAGTTCTTGGCAGGAGGTTGTAGAAAATTTTTTTCAGTGCTTTTCATTTGAGGGGAAGATAGACCTGGTATCCCAAGCATTACAGGCCATAAAAGGGATACTTTTTTTCCCCAATCAGAGCATAGACGGGAGGCCATTAGTACTAAACCCCAATGGAAGGCGTAAGTTGGCTTGCCAATGGATTGATAGCGAGCCAAACGATGACAGTTTGGAGGACTTGAGGCACTTATACTTTGAAGAGACAGAAGGAGAGCAGAACATCAAAGAAGAGCCGACCACCAAAGGAGTCCATCTCCTTCCGCTGAAGATAAAAAAACTAAATATCGGCACAGAGGAAAAACCCAAGCTGGCTACAATTGGGGACTACTGGGACGGGGAGATGACAAAGGAAATTTTTAGTCTCCTCCAGGAATACGAAGACCTATTCCCTTCATTGGTTGTGGATTTAAAAGGGATCAAAGGGGATCTCGTAGAAATGAGCATTACATTGAAACTGGACGCTAGGCTAGTGAATCATCTCCCTTACCAGATGAACCCGCGGATAAAGGAGAAAGTCAAACTAGAGATTGACAAAATGCTGAAGGCAAGCCTAATTTTCCCTGTGGAAGAAGCAGAGTGGGTGAGTCCCATCGTCATTCAAAATAAGAAATACAAGTCCGAAATCCGCGTCTGTGTGGACTATCGAAGTTTGAACAACACTTGCATCCATGACCCCTTCCCCACCCCATTTAGTGATGAAGTACTAGACAACGTTTCGGGGAATGAGGCATACTCCTTCACTGATGGGTTCTCTAGATACCATCAGGTGCGCATCGTGGAAGAGGACAAGAAGAAAACGACATTCACCATAGAGTGGGGGTACTTTGCATATCACGTGATGCCGTTTGGGTTGAAGAACGCAACTGCCGTGTTGTCTAGGATTGTCATAGCTACTTTCCGGGAATATATTCATAAGTTCCTGGAAGTCTACATGGACTACTAGACAATCTACAACTTTTTGAAGGATCACGCCACCCTGCTATGCACAATGTTCAATCGGTGTCGGCAATTGCAAATTTCCTTGAACCTGAAGAAATGCATCTTTGCGGTTCCATTCGAAACGCTCCTGGGACATGTGGTGTGCAGGAAAGGGGTCTGTGTCGACCCTGCCAAGGTGGCAGTGATCGTCCACATGGAAGCCCTAGAAACTGTGAAGCAGTTGATGTCACTGCTGGGGCACATGGGTTATTATAGGCGGTTCATCAGGAACTATGCGAAGATAACTGCTCCTTTGGAAAAATTACTGCGGAAGTCAGAGGTGTTCCAGTGGATGGATGATTGCAGATTAGCCCTCAACACTTTAAAAGAGAAGCTGGAAATTGCACCCATTTTGGTCCACCCAGATTGGGATAAGCAGTTCCATGTGCATATCGATGCTTCTGGTATTGCACTTGGGGCTGTCTTGGCGCAACCAGGGGAGACAAAAATCGACCACCCAGTGTACTTTGCCAGCCGCAAGCTGTCTAACGCAGAGCGGAATTACACCACCATGGAGAGGGAGGCACTAGCCATGGTGTACTCGCTCCAGAATTTCTGCCACTATCTCCTAGGAGATAAGGTCAAATTCTTCACTGACCACTCTACATTGAAATACCTGGTCAACAAACTAGTTTTGGAAGGACAGATATGCCGATGGCTCCTACTCTTTCAAGAATTCACCTTTGAAGTAATTTTCAAACCAGGGAGGCTGAATGTCGGGCCCGATCACTTATCCTAGTTGGAGACTGGTGAAAATGATGGCTCTCTCGATGATCAGTTGCCGGATGCTGATATTTTCTAGGTAGAAGCCATACTAGATTATCTGGCCGACATCGCAACATACCTCGCCATGGGGCAGTGTCCTTAGCACTATACCCCGATCTAGAAATGACACCTGGTCGTCTGCGCCACTGACTACCAACTGATTACAGGGAAGTTGTATAAATTGGGACTTGATGAGATTTTGTGGAGTTGTGTCCTCGACCACGAACGCGAAGCCATTATGTGGGAATGCCATAGTGGCATCGCGGGAGGACATGTGGGGACGAAACCCACAGCCTGAAAAGTGCTACAAGCTGGACTATGGTGGCCGACGGTCCATGCTGATAGTAAATATTTTGTCAAGAAATGCGATGTTTGTCAGAGAACAGGGAGGCCCTCTTACAGAGACGAGCTCCCACTACACCCGGTGAATGTATTGTAACTGTTCGAGAAATGGGATGTCGACTTCATAGGCCCTATAGCACCTGTAGCTAGGCATTCAAAGGCTCAGTACATCATCACAACCATGGACTATCTCACCAGATGGGCCGAAGCAGTGGCGGTACGAGATTGTACGGCAGAGATGGCAGCCTAGTTTATCTTTGAAAACATCATCAACAAATTTGGCTGCCCCAAAAGCATAACCAGTGATCAAGGTACACACTTCCTTAATGACACAATAAAATCATTGTTGGACACTTTCATGATACAGCATCACAAAAGCAGCCCGTACCACCCAAAAACCAATGGCACTATCGAAGCATTCAAAAAAATCCTTGAAAAAGGCTTGACGAATATCTGCAATGAAAAATGGGATGATTGGGATGAACGGTTGCCAGCCGCATTGTGGGCCTACCGAAAAAAGGTGAAGCGCTTGACGAATCAAACACCTTTCCAGTTGGTGTATGGCCGTGAAGCTATGATTCCCACCGAGTTCACCATCTCGAGCCTTCTGATTGCCACCTCCCTAAAGTTCTCAGAGGAGGAATCACTACAGGAACGCCTACACGAATTATAGGAACTTGACGACGCACGGTTCCTTGCTGAGTTCCATCAAAAAGTTCAGAAATCTAGGCAGAAGGTGTGGCATGATTGCCACATTAAGAGAAAAACGTTTCAGGTTGGTGGCAAGGTTCTGCTATACGATAGCAGGTTTCAAAAATTTCCAGGGAAACTACTGATGCACTGGTTGGGACCCTACTTCGTCATTGAAATTAAGGATTCCGGAGCAGTTCGGTTGGCTCAACTGGACGGTACTGTTTTACTTGGCTGGGTGAATGGCGCACGCCTGAAGCCTTACCATGACTAAGTTTCTTTAGCTATCTTTCAATAACTCTCGCACCTGAGAAACATTAGTAGAGTAACATAGTTGAGTAACTCTCGCACCCAAGATGAGCGTAGGTAGAGTCATTTGTCCATGCATAGGTCGTCAATAACTGCTCTATTACGGGGACCGCAATGCAACCGATTGTGGTCGGGGAGGGGCGCGTCCAGCATGCCATCCCCATAGGATAAGAAAATGTGTCGAGTGTCAGTCCCCATCATTTCATTTAGTACTTGTGTTAGTCCGTAGGATTGCCGAGATTTGCAACATAAATTGCCATAATTAGAAGTAACATTGCAGTAATCATTTTTCCATAATTAGAAGTAACCTCAGCCTTCACGTCTGCCCATTTCCCCATACCACCGTCAACAGATGTCAGAACACACCTCAGCAGGCGACTGATCACACGATTATCACCGTGGAGGATGCCAGCAGGAATTAATTCGTTATGGGGTCTCATCAATCTCACTCGTGCCGGTTAATTACATCGTCTGCATGAAGAAAAGTGTGAGAATGCCGGAGAGATCCGAGTTAGACTTAGAAATTTCTGAAGGAGCAAAGGAAATTGGAGCAGAACTAGAGCAGCAGAGGTGTCCCGAAGTAGAGAGCCAATAGAAGGGGCCGAGAACTGTTTTGCAGGTGTATCCACGACACGCAAAGATTACAAAAGTCAATCCAACAGTAGTAGAGTAGGAGATTGACAGTAGAATTAAAAAAATGGAGTCCCTCTTCGGGAAGTATGATAGTGCAGCCCTCATTGATGCAGACCTCACGGATTCTTTTGAGTTTCCAGAGCTCAAACGACAAGTATACATGGAGAGCTACACCACAGAGGCAGGGCGAGTAGCAACAAGAATTTTTCCTGAGTTTCGAGGCATCTAGCAGTCCTCAATATTGAATTTGAGGAACCTGTCAGTATTTGGGATGATAGTCGCCACCATGCAATGTACCAAATTCTTGCTGAGTAGTATTCAAAAGGGTTCCTTTTGGCTGGGAAAATAAATCCCAATCCATGCTGAGGACATTCACAGACTGACAGGGCTTTCACAGGAAGGCTGAGACATTTCTTCAGCGTTCCAGACCATCTCCAAAAGAGAAAAGAAGTCGGGGGCCACAGATTATTATGCAAAATATGGCACCCGAAGGGGAGGAAAGGGAACGAAAATTGAGCTCATCAACAAGCCCAAAATAAAGTTCGTGTGCTACCTCATTACCGGTAAAACAATGAGGCATTACACCAATGGGGAGTGTACCTTGGACACCATTTCAATCGCGGAGCACTGCGTCTAGGGAACCAGGCTGAATTGGTGCTCCTTCCTGCTGAAGGAGCTGTTCGATGCATGCGAGGATAATTACAAGAGGGAAACAAGATTCATCTATGGAAATCTGATAGTCACGCTAGCCATGTGGAAGTGGCATTCTTCCCTCATCAGGATGCTAGTAGAGATAGAGGAGGATCAGCCGCTGGCAATGAAGTTCATCCCATGGAAGGTGTCGGGAGACCCCAGCACCAAGGAGGTAAATGCAGAGGCCTTCCAAAGTTGGTATGGCTTAATGATTGATGTGGTGATGAGCCAGCAGAGGATCCCCAGAAATCTGCTGGACGGATACAGCGAGCAAGTCTGGTTTGGGGTCACCCACAAGCACACGTTCCTCCAACCCACTTGTGTGCCAGGGGAGACATTCTAGATGAGGCCGTTGAAATTCCAGCTCGATGACGCAACCTTCCACATCGAAGTTTTTTCATGGTTGGGGGTCATGATGGAAGTCCGAAGCGGGGTATACACATACAATTTTGACAAGATGCTACCACATCGATTGCCAGGCAAATTGGCGGCGGAGGCAGCAAATAGGGTCTCCAACCTGCAGCTCCTCCCAATCATTCGCCAACTAAATACACAGGTACAAAGCTTCAATGAAGTGGTCCAAGTGATATCAAGTAGTGCCAATCCTCTCCCAGTTTTTTCTGAATTTCGGGTTTCGCAGTCCACCCCACGACCTCCATCACCACCCCCATTCCAAATGTACTGTTTAGTTCACCAAGCCCAATAGCCACCCCATTGGGGGGAAAGAGTAAGTCCGCGAAACCCATAGCGGCACCCAAGGCCAAGAGGGCAAAAACTACAGAATCAAGTCTGGTGGTTGACCTCATAGAGGAGGATCCACCCCGGCAACTGAGCACAGGGGTACCCATCCAGGAAGAACCAATCGCCAAGACATGGGAAGCAGGCGGGTTCCCACCTCACCTTTCCTTCAACCCTTCCGATTTCCTCAACATCCGTATTTCACCACCTCGTACCGACCCACTCCCACCTACCACTTCATCCGCACCCTCCAACTCATCTGCCACCGTATCAGATCCCGTAATCCAGAACCTAATCAATGGGGACCACGGGACCGAGGCTGACTCTAGTACATAAGTGGTACCACTGGCCAACCCTGCTGTGGAACCCCAGACCATTTTTACTGACCCAATCACACAGATGGCACAAATAGTTGCAGACACGGTTGGGCCAATCCCTGCGTCTACTCCACTCCAGCAGCAGTCTCCTCATGGTCAATCAACCAGATCAGTTTCCAGTGGGAAACCACTGCGGGAGCGGCGACTGGATCAAGGTACTTCAGGGGTCGAAAACATGGAGACGTGGGGCACGGCTTAGCTGTACCACTTCATCCAGAGGGCATCCCAGCAGGCAGAAAAGCTCCACTCCGAGCTACAACATAAATGTGAGCAACAACAGTAGCAGATAGTCATGCTTACTAAATAGCATGAGAAACTCACAATGGAAAACAGGCAGCTACGAAACTAGATGGATGAAGTGGCTAGGGTTTTCACGGAAGTGTGGCCTGCAGTGACAACTCACTACAATCAGCTGCCAGCGGATGTGCAAGAAACGAACGTATTACAGCGAGCAATCCACCTCAGGGTGGCATACTCCAACCTCCACCAGGAGAATACAGAGCTCAAGGCGGCTTTGGCAGCACAACTGGCGCTGCCTGACCCAACGGCAATCTACACCGCAAAAATTTCAGAGAAACAGGGCCAGATAACCAAGATGCAAAAAGCTCTCAGTACTGCAGCCCGAGATGCCTACGACCTCCTTAAAGGTCTACAGGAATTCTCAACGGCCCTTATAGTGAAGACACAACCCATTTCGGCTCAGCTGCAACAACTCTCCAAAGAAATACAAGACGCCATGGACCCCTTGCAGCTGGACCAACTGTATGCCCAAGCGGGTGCGCTAGAGGTCCAGATCCAACAGACAGAGGCCAGTTCAGCAATGGCCAAGTAGGCAATTCGGGAGCTTC
Organism: Pinus albicaulis; assembly: GCA_034641835.2. Taxonomy (NCBI): domain Eukaryota; kingdom Viridiplantae; phylum Streptophyta; class Pinopsida; order Pinales; family Pinaceae; genus Pinus; species Pinus albicaulis. The sequence continues at coordinate 540,906,555 of CM076584.1, read as the reverse complement.
GCTAGCCCCTACAGATTAGTGCCCGAACGATGCAGCAGTTGGCCGCCGAGGCTGAAATCCAAGTCAACACAGTATTCGGTGTTGTACCAGTGAACGTCGGGGAGGAAGCTGTCACCAAGATCATGACAAAGACGGATGCATTATCACAGGGGTGATAGTAGGCTGTGGTAACCTTCCAAGAGCTTAAGGCTTCAGCTTTGAGAAAGGTTCCGAAGTTGGGGCCCTTGTTTGGACAGAAAAATGAAGGTGCGCAGCAGGAACAAGGCACAGGGTCAGGTGGAGCTATGGAGGTGGAGACAGTGATTTGTGATTGACTTAGGATGAGTCAAGAGACTGTGGTCGGGGTCTGTTGGGGCCCTTGTTTTGAATTTTTCATGAAGACATATTTTTGAGTTGCAGATCGACACATGGCAAGCACAACAACGGTAGGCAGCGAATCTGCTGAGGTTGCGGAGGAGCAGGAGATGAATGAAGAGGTTGGCGCAGACAAGTGCATAAGAAGAGAAGATGTGGAAAAGAACAGATAGTGGAACTCATGTGCAACAGAAAGAAGCCGAAAGAAGTTGAGGAAGAACACAAGAGAAACTAGCAGTTGCGCTGGCGGGTGAATAAATAGGCCGTCACCTAGCAGAAAAGGAAATCATGCATAGATACAGAGAGATCGGGAATGTTAGAGTAGGACGAGGCTGAAGAGAAGATGCCACATAAGAGCTTTGTTCTGAGTGCGACATCCTTGTATTTCTTGTGTTTCTATCGACCTGTCATGGCTGTAGTATCTCTCTCTCTCTCTCTGTCATGCGGGACCTCTATAATAGAATTTGGAAAGCTCTTTCTATTGAGCAATGGAACTCTGGATCATGCTAAATGGTTATTAATATATTTGAAGGTTGTTTTCTTATCGTATGAGTTACATGTGTTGCCTGATGTGTGTGGTACTTTAAAATTTTATTTGCTTAGTATCTGCATAATTTTCTGAGAAGATTTTCTACGTATGATGTTATGTATGCAAATGATCCTATGCTAGCTTCGAGTTGTGGATCTATCCGCCAATACTGATATGTTCCCCTCCTGCATGTGGTCGCGGCACGCCTCGGGTGAGACTCTTTGCTCTTCGGAGTAGGGGTGAAAATGCCGGCGTGGTGCTAGACTACAACAGACTCCTTTGTTGGCCCCAATCCTCGAACCTGGGTCTTGCCCACGAGACCTGTTTCCTTGCCAACAGATCCCTTAACTTTACAAGACATGCAGAAGGGAGCTCTTAGTGTGGAAGCAAATGTGATTGAGAAGAGAGCTAGAATGCAAACTGAGAAGAGGGTATCGTATAAGGATGAAGCTGCACCTTCCACATCTGACTCAAAAATGGAAAGGATGATGGAGAAGATAATGGAGAGGATGAGCATATATGAGAGAGCTCAATCTATAGAAAACAAAACAGCTCCTCAAAATAAAAACCAATCCCAGAATCAAAATCAAAACTTTAGGAGAAATAAACCTCAGAACAGACAAAGAGATGCTGATCAACATATTAGACCTCCTTTCCAAGAAAATTATGTTAATGAGGATGAAGAAAAAAATGAACAAACAGAGGATGATAACATAGACATGCTAGATTCTGATTTTCTCCATGAAATAAAACAAGGTCTATATACCCCCTATGATGATAGAAGACAAGAAGCTAAATACTGTGAAAAATATTTTGAAATGCCATCATAGGATCACCTAAACAATATGACCTAAGAAGTAAAAAGAATCAAGAAACTCCCTGGAACAAAACCTTTGATAATTCTCCCAAAAACAACCCTGTAAATACTTCCAAAAAAGAAGCTGAAAACCATAAAACAGTGGTTGAAAGTTCTGATCCAAGCAAGGGAAAAAAATACCCAAACCAATGAAAAATAGAGTGGTGACCCTAGCAGCACTAGCGTTTCAAATAATGCCCTTGAAAAAACCATTTTGACTGTTGTAAATAGTAGAAACAACAAGCTAATTTTGTTGATAAAGGAGTGACTAACAAGGCTTAATCAAGCATTCCAAAAAACCAGATTCCCTTTAGCCTAGAGAATGAAATTGCTAAAATCAAAATCTTTGTCCCTCTCACTGAGTTATTCACTCAAAATGTATATAAATGTCAAGTTTTGAAAGCCTTGAACAGAGAGAATGTTCATGACACTGTTAACTTAAGTGATGATAAACCAGAGCTCCTATTTGGACCAAATATTGAAGGAAAATTTCAAGAAGGAACTACCCCTCCATTCTATGTCAGTTTGAATATCCATGATAAGGTTTTACACAATGCTATGCATGATTCAGGGACTTCTCATAACCTCATGCCCAAAGTAATCATGGAGAGATTAGGCCTTGAGATAACCAGACCAAATAAATATTTGTATTCTTTTGACTCCAGTAGAGTAAAATGCTTAGGCGTGATCAAATATCTTTGTGTAAACTTGACCCAAATCCCAGCCAAATGCATAGTGATGGATGTGGTAGTGGCTGATGTACCCCCCAAATATGGCATGCTTATTTCAAGATCATGGAGTGCTAAGTTGCAAGGTACTATGCAGATGGATATGACTTATGCCACCATCCCTGTCTTCAGTCAACCCAAAAGACTCTATAGGGAAACACACATGAAATATATGGTGAGTAGTTAGGAAAGACCAAAAAACTCTCCCCTCTATTCTATACATACTAACTTTGAATCATTCATTGTTTATAATGATGAGATTTCTAATGAGCAAAGATTAATCAATGAAATGTCAGCCAATATAGTGGTCACTCCACACCCAAACATAGTGGCAGCCATAGATGAAGAGGAAAACAAGGAGAAAACTAAAAAATAGTTTTCTAATTCAGAAAATCATAGCAAACAGATCACAGGTCTTGAGCATCAAAACAATCATGAGCATAGTGCCAATCAAGGACATCAAAGAATAATCTCGCAAAACATTGAAAATATTGAGGAACAAAATAAAGACAAACGCAGTGCAGTCCTACTAGAACAACATAGTCAGAAATTAGGCAAACAAAACAGAGAGGACAACAATAAAATAAGTGGAAAATCTGAAAACAATCCTCTTTGGAGTATGAGTTTTGATGGGTCTTGCTCTAAAACTGGTGCAGGAGCAGGCATATGGGTACACAACACTGAAAACAATCATGATGAGGGTCATTATTATAGATTAAACTTCCAATGCACAAACAACATAGCAGAGTATGAGACTCTCCTTTTAGGCTTGCATTTATTGAAAAAAATAGGAGCCAAGAGGATAACAGTCCATGGAGATTCAGAATTGATAATTAGGCAAGTGAATGGGGAGTACATTGCTAAACATCCCAGACTTAAAGCCTATAGAGACGATGCCATGGACTTGTTAAAAACATTTTCTAAATTCCAACTTACCTTTGTCCCAAGGAACCAAAACATTCTTGCCAATGGATTAGCCTTTGCTGCTAGTACTTGTCTAAGACCTTATGAAAGCAAACAATACACCATCCAAGTCAAATATAGACCAACTGTCCCAGATAATGAAAAATAATAGCAAGTGTTTGAAGGAGATAAACAAATAGAAGACTTCCTACAGTCTAGAAATGAATTTGAAGTGCAAAACTTAGATTTAGAGTATGAACAAGACTGTCCTACTAAATAAAATCCACTTTTTGAAGAAGAAAAGTCTACTGAGATTGCTGAAATAAATCTGTTAACTAATAGACCAAAACACACAACAGAAAAAAGCACAGATTTAGAAAATGAAGACTTAGAAGTGCTGCAATCTAAAGATCAAAGTTTGCCAAAAGGACTAGTCCCATTAGAAGAATTGTTTGACTTGAATGATGTTGCCAAAAAGCCAAAACTGGAACCTATTGAAGCTGAAGTGGAAGAATGCAACATAAGCACTGATGAAAAGTCCAAAATGATCAAACTATCTAAGAGACTGCCAGCTCACATTAAACTAAAATACATTGAGATTTTTAGAGAGTTTTCTGATTTTTTTGCATGGAGCTACGAAGATCTAAAATCATATGATACAGAAATAATCCAGCATAAGATACCCTTCAAAGAACACCAGAAGCCTTTTAAACACGCAGAATCAACCCTGTTCAATTACCTCTGGTAGAGAAAGAAATTAGAAAAATGTATGATGTTGGAATTATAGTCCCTATTAAATACTCAGAGTGGGTGTCTAATCTAGTATCTGTTAGGAAGAAAACGGGAGAAATAAGGCTTTGCATTGACTTTAGAAACTTAAACAAATCCTCATTAAAAGACAACTATCCCTTACCCAAAACGGATCATATCTTACAAAGGGTAGTTGGTTCTAAAAGAATTTCTTTGCTAAATGGCTTCTCAGGTTACAATCAAATATTGGTACATCTCGATGATCAACTTAAAATAGCCTTTACTACTCCTTGGGGTACTTTCATGTATTTGAAAATTCCCTTTAGTTTAATGAATGCTGGTGCCACATTTTAGAGAGCCATGGATATTGCATTCTCAGAAGAAATTGGTTACTTCATAGTGATTTACTTAAATGACATCATTGTCTATTCTAAAACAGATGAAGAACACCTAATACACTTGAGAAAAGTATTTGAGAAATGAAAAAAATATGGGTTATCTTTAAATCCAAAGAAAACATTGTTTAGTCTCCAAGAAGGTAAACTTTTCGGACATATCATATCTGAAGAAGGAATAAGGATAGATCCAAAGAGGATCAATGGTATCTTACAAATCAACCATCCTAGAAACATCAAGGAACTTCAATCTTTCATTGGAAAGATTAATTTCTTGAGAAGGTTCATACCCAATCTAGCTGAACTCCTTAGAATCATGAAAAATATGCTTAAGAGAGAAGGAGTTAAATGGACCTTAGAAGCAAAGAAATCATTTGAGCTGGTAAAACAAGCACTCACCAAAACACCAGTTCTTATCAGTCCTGACCTTAAAAATATTTCTTCATATTTTCATTTGCATTAGAACACACAGTAATTGTTGTCCTATTACAGAAAAACTTGAAGGGACAAGAGCAACCAATTGCATTTTTCAGCAAAGCATTAAGAGATGCACCTTTGAAGTACAATATAATGGAAAAACAAGCCTTTGCCTTAGTAAAAGCCTTAAAATACTTCAGAGTTTACATTTTTCACTCCCACATCATAACATTTGTGCCTCATTCAGTTGTAAAAGACATATTGACCCAAGATCCAGATGGCAAAAGAAGAAAGTGGATTGCTGTAATTTTAGAATATGACTTAGAAATCAAGCCCACTAAGCTCATAAAGGGTCAAGGACTAGAAAAACTTATGGCTGAATCCAAATTTCAAGCTCTTGATATAAACATGTTTAATGCATTTGATGAACAGGAGGAGTTGACAACTCCAATTATTGAAGATCATTTTCTGAATTCATCTTGTTATGTTGATATTTTGTATGTTTTTCTCAATCTTAATACCCCTCCTGGTTTGTCTAAAACAAAGGAAAGATTCTTAAAGTTGAAAGTTGTAAATTACTACATTTTGAATAAATGTTTATATTGGAAAAATGCTAGTGCATTATTGTTTAAATGTTTGCCTGAGAATGATGCAGATAAGATCAAGCACGAGTTTCATGAAGGAGAATGTGGAGGCCACCTCTACTGGAAATAAATTGCTAACAAAATCCTTAGAGCTGGTTATTATTGGCCCACCCTCTTTCAAGATATCCATAAAATGATTATTGCCAGTCAAAAATGCCAAATATTTGAAGGCAAAAGAAAGCTGCTTCACTTACCTCTGCAACCCATCACTGTTGAAGCTCCTTTTCAGCAGTGGGGTCTAGACTTCATTGGGGAGATCCATCCTGCCTCATATGCCCAACATAGATGGATCCTCACAACAACAGACTATTTTACCAAATGGATAGAAGCCATCCCCTATAGGAATGCCACAGACTCAGTTATCATTTCATTCCTTGAAAACCATATACTGTCTAGATTTGGCTATCCTAGAAAGATCATAACTGACAATGTTGCTATATTTGGGTCTAAAAATATGGTGGAATTCTGTCATAAATATCATATTATATTGGGTCATTCTACAGCTTATTACCCTCAAGGTAATGGGTTGGTAGAATCCTCAAATAAAAGTTTGGTAAACATTATCAAGAAGTTTCTAGAAGAAAACAAAAAATCATGGCACAGTAAGCTAGTACATGCATTATGGGCAGATAGATTGACAGTTAAAAAGTTGATTGGGATGTCTCCTTACCAGCTATTTTATGGAACTGATGCAATATTTCCAACCAGTTTAGGAGTGCCAGTCATGAAGTTGATCCAATAAGTGCAGTATGAAGATGATGATATGACAAGAATAATACACCAGACTATACATCTACAACAAACCAGGGAAGAATTCTACATCAGAGCACAACAACTACAAGAAAACATCAAGAAGATGTTTGACAAAAGAACCAAGGTGAGTGACTTTAAAATTGGTGACAAAGTATTGAAATGGGATTCAAGGAGAGGAGATAAGGGCAAACATGGAAAATTTGAGAATTTATGGCAAAGCCCTTATCTTATTCAATCTGCTATTGCAAACAATGAATTTTTTCTGCAAGAACTAGATGGAGCTGAATATTTTGGACGTCTTGTCAATGGCAGAGTTCTCAAACATTATTTCTCTTAACTGATATTTTAGTTTCAAAGCTTTTTTTTCATTGTATATAACACTACTTTTGAATTTGAAAAAAGGAAAAAATTCAAAAACAATAGAAAAAGAGAAAAAGAGGGCAGAAATAAAAGAAGAAAGGTACAACCTCATACCAAAAAAGAAAAGAAAAATCTGAAAGTGTGCAAGCTTAAATGCCACTACCAAAAGAGAGCACTGTTATTTAGTCATACAGCCTAATCATGACTAGATAGATTTCCCATTGGCCATCGCAAATTCCAAATTCATTTGTTCCCAGACCCTCTTTTTCGCCGATCGCCGATCCGTCGAAGTTAATCTTGACCGTCCATCTGCCTGATCCGATGGCCCACATTACTCCTGTATTTCATCTCCACCCTTTTCATTCTCCTTCATCGCCCTATCCTAACCGTTGATCCTGTTTTAGATAAACAACCCTTGCTTCATTGCATTTTCACCATCCCCCTGACCCCTCTTCCACCATTTTTAATCTCCGATCTCTGTGATTTAATTTGGACCGTTCATTTCCCCGATCCAACGGTTCCCATTGATCCCTTCTGCCACTCCTATAAACCCTTTTTCCCATGTAAAAAACAAAAAAATATTTGTATAAAGACTCAAACCCCAAAAAGCAATTAAAGTGGGCCCTCCCTTCCCTCATATTACTTCCCCCTCCGAATCAATCTCCACCGTTGATCGCAATTGATCCAACGGCTATCGTTGCATCTTCCACCTTTCCTTCCCTCACCATTTTTTACCCCCGCGCCCCTTGCAAAAAGGCATTTTCCTTTGTATTTCCCCTCCATATCTGTCAAGTCCTGCATCAAATATGAGTCGTTCATCTTTCCCGATCAACGATCCTCGCACCACCTCCCGCTTTTCATCCACCAAACATTACCCCACTTCAGCTCGGCCCCACCATCCTTCACTGCACATCTTTTTCCATTTGTTGTGCTCGCTTACAATCGTAGATCTGCCCCCCCCCCCCATATCAGACGGTTTAAATCTGATTTCATGCTCATTTCACAAATAAAATTTATCACACGTTTTCAAGGCGAAAATGGTGGTTTTTTGTTGGACATGCATTTCCCAGAGACCTGTATCATGTTCCCCCTGGGGAAAAACCATTTACCGCCCATCCCTCACGCGAATACCACTCTGGTTTTCTATAAAACCGCTCATCACCATTTTGCGCCATAATTCAAATTTGAAACCCTGGTTCTTGGATTTTCTCCATGAAACCCTTCCTCCACGCATTTTTCTTCCTCTACACTGCTCCAACACCCATCCCGAAGCCTCTAAAGTAGTTAAAACCAAATAACGCAGGTTTTGTTTAATTATTTGTTGTTTTTTGCAGGTTTAATGGCGGTAATCATAAAATCCTTCTCACAATCAAAGAAAGTGAAATAGGGCCAAGGATCACGATCCTCAAAGGCTTGATTAAAGACAGAGAATTTGAACAAAAGTTAAAATAGTCATTAAAGGATGAAAAGCCCGAAATATGATTAAAGGAGGCCTAACGCATATCAAAGGCCTAATCAACGCTTAAAGTAAAAAATCAAGACAGATCACCCAAAAGAATGTTTCAAATGCCAAATCACTGAAGCAGTTACTCCTCCAGAGATCAAAATGCCACCTACAATTTTATTTTCCTCAAAAGAATACAAATTGAATGCACAGTCAGAGATATTTCCAAAGACAGGTCAGAAAGTAATCGCTAGCCTACCAAAAGCCTCAAAAGTCAACAAAAGTGACTGAAGTTGATGAAAATTAATGGAAAAATCAATTAACAGAGTTAATACATTACATATCTTCTTCATTAGGCCTCCCAAAGGTCGAGAAGCATTTACTTTTTATTAATTGAACAAATAACCCTTTCTTTCACTCCACCTCCTCATTCTTCTATAAATATCATAAGAGGAGCCCATTTTAATTGTTGGTTGAATACTTGTTGAATGTAAATAGTTGTTGAGGTTGCTGAAGCTCTATTAGTATTTGAAGAAAGATAGGCTGAGAAGAGAAGTTACAAGCTGTAAAGACCTATTGGACTTGAAGATTGTAACTGGTTTGAACATCAAATATACAAGTTGATTTATGGGATCCTGGTCTATGTCAATGGTGATGTTTTTCTTACTATAATTGTTATTTTTCTCATGTTTTCCATACTGTTCACTTTATCTGATAAAGAACAACAAATATAGATTAGGATTTAATGTAAAGTACCCTATTTCTCACTGATAAATATTTATCTCTATGTTTGCTTCTAATTGTTGCTTTAAGGATAACTCAATAGAGTATAACCAGTGAAGTGTTGGTGAGCCCATGTTTCCTGAATACAACTTGAGATATTTTCTTTTGAAAGTTCTCGAAAATTCTGTTAATTAAAATTGAACTAGAGAAGTTTATGGTTAGCCCTGTCCTCTAGTTTATCTCCAACAGTTGCTTTGAAAGATCCCTTAAGAGTATGCCAAAAGCAGGATAGGTTCAAAATCCTTATTTGATCTTAGGCTACTTTTATGTTTATCTTAAATGTTTTCCTTTGAGGATATGATGAAAGCAGGCTAGGTTAAAAGTCCTTACTTGATCTTGGGCTGCCCTTTTTTTTCTTATATGTGTGCTTCTTTCACCACACTTCTTAATGTTCCATATCACAAAATCAATCTAAAGAGATCCTTTGATATAGATGACTTGCCCCATAGACCACTCTTGAAACTTGTTGTGCAATTAAATCCTTTGTGACTCCATAGCCCAATGGATTGATACTGTCTCTTACCTATCCTATCAGATGAACCATTCTTTCAACCTGCTCACACCTTTATCCTTCAAAATACTTCCTTCATTTTGATGATATCATACCCAACCAAAACCAAAACAAAACCCTTGTGCTTCATAACTAGCCTAATATCACATCATAAACTAAGCATAAAGAAATATCTTTTGAAAACACTTATATAGAGAGATCCCTCTCTGAATCCAGGAGGGCTAGATCCTAGGATTCCAAAGTGGTTCTGATGTAGGCTCTGCAGCATTTGTTCTTGCCAATCTTGCAAACTACAGAGTCCTAACAAAGACTACATTCCTTAATGGGATCATTGAGAAAGAGGTGTCCATTGAGCAACCTGAAGGATTCGAGATCTTCAGCAGTGAGTCACATGTGTGAAGGCTCAAAAGAGCGTTGTATGGGCTGAAGCAAGCACCTCGTGCTTGGTACACACAGATCGAAAGCTATTTCACTGGACTTGGCTTCACCAAGAGTGAGGCGGATGCAAACCTGTATCAAATTGTGGTGGAGGGTAAGATTTTAATCATTGTTCTTGATGTTGATGATTTAATACTAACGGGTGATGAGTAGTTGATACACTCATGCAAGGAAGATCTTGCAAAGGAGTTTGAGATGAAGGATTTGGGCCTCCTTCATTACTTCCTTGGATTGGAAATATGGCAGCGAGAAGGTGAATTGTTTGTGTCTCAAGGCAAGTATACCCGGGAGATATTGGAGAAGTTTCACATGCAAGGTTGCAAGCCTATCGACACTCCTCTTCCAGGAAATTGGAGGAAATAGGATGCTACATCAGCAGAGGTAGTGGATGCCACTGTTTATCGACAGTTGGTGGGTTCATTCATTGAATTAGTTAATACAAGACCGGGCATATGCTATGCGGTGAACCAAATTTCACAAGTGATGGTTAAGCCTACCAAGCTATTTTGGAAGGCAGACAAGCATGTCTCGAGGTATCTCAGGGGCACATATGAGTATGGCTTATGGTATAGACATATCTATGAGGTGAAGTTGCATGGCTTCATTGATGTAGATTGGGCAGGAAACCCAACAGATATAAAGATCACATCAGGAGGGGTTTTCAGTATTGGATCTACAACAGTTTCGTGGTACAGTAGGAAACAAAGATCTATGGCACTCAGTTCAGCAGAAGCATAATACATGCTAGCAAGTCAAGCTGCATGTGAGGCTATCTGGATGAGGAAGATCCTGGTTGGTTTTTTCGGTTCACATTTAGATCCTACAGTGATACATTGTGATAATCAGAGTTGCATTAAACTCTTGATTAATCCTGTGTTTCATGATAGATCTAAACATATTGATATCTGGTATCATCATATCAGATATTGTGTGCAGCAGAAGATCATGTTGCTTCAGTACATTCCTATGGAAGATCAGGATGCAGATATTCTGATGAAGGTGCTCACCAAGAGCAAATTCGAATACCATAGAGTTAGGATCGGGGTGAAAGATAATCCCTATCTTGTTGAGAGGGAGTGTTGAGATTCAACAAGATGATGGAGCTTAGTGAAAATGAGTCGCCTTCACTAATTCGGCCCGCAGGCTATTTTTAGGTGCAAGTCTATTTTTAGACATGGTGATTATATTTCAGAAGTTGCAGGATGCTATTTGTGGATGGTTGTTCAAGTTGGAAAAATAGATGAAATTATATTTTTATAATATTGGGCGAAGTCTATTTATAGATCGTTGATCTAAAAATAAAAATGTTGATTATTATTAGCTCTTAATAATAATCTGACAATAAACAACAACTTATTCTCTTGGAGCACTTAATTTCAGTGTACATATTTGGAAAATCAGTGGGCTGAAGGAATTACGCAATTCATAGGGTTTACTAGTGGTTCATGCATGTAGGACTCAGTTAGAACTGAAGTGGAAAAGTTATAGCAGATTTGGAAGAGTAGTTCATGGAGTTATTATTTAGTTTAACTCAATTAATGGAGTTAAACTCAGTTGAGCTAGTTTTGTCTAGTCTAACTGAATGATACACTATTGAGAGTGGAGTGAATTAATTAGTTAATTAATTCACAAATAATAACTCATTAATCAACTGAACAAAACAACAGTTAACTACAGTGCATGTCAGTTCCAGTGGAGACCCAGTGGAGAGATAGGTGAAAGGGTAAGATGGACTATCTGTTGTGACTATAGTGATGCATTTATTGCACCAAATGCATTGGAGTTGCCAATGAGGATTGCGCAATCAAGGAAAGGGTAATTCAAATTCATTCATATCTATTCTTCATCAGGGATTGCACAGTAGAGGCAGGCTATCAGGTGGCAAGAAATCAGTGCATGGATTTGCAGATTTCTTCTTATTAGTGTGTGACAATTGATTGTACTGAGAGCTTGACGTAATAAGCTTTGTATGAGATTGTTAAATTATCTCCATGATACATAATATATGATAGTTGGGGTTTTTAGCTTCAGGCTTTCCCGTTAAACAAATGTGTTATGCTCGATTGTTTTTATTGCTTCATGTGTTTTCAATTGATTTTAATTTCCGAAAATATTAACAGTGGAAGGATTATGTATTTAGCAAGAAGATAAATATTTTTAGATCAGGATAATCTGGATATATACATGCATCTTGTATATAATTTCTATAGTACTTTGACTGAATTGTAATATGGAACCAATGCTCGATGTAATGCTGGTGGTATTGGCTCATTTCTTCTTTTGGAACACTCTAAAAGTCTTCCTCGGTTCTGCCAGGAAAACTTGGATAATTGGTCTCTGAAATGCCTACAATCCTTGCTGCTAGACATGGTGAAAGTTCTTCTATCACAGGTTCAACTGGATGCTCCCCATCGGATTTGGTACATGATTCATCGATCTCCTTGGTAGATAGGCAGGAAGAATCAAGGGAGACTTCCAAATATTTTTCTGGTTGTGGAGAGATAGATAATTTCTTGAATGTGGTCACAATTAACTCTTTCTGAGAGGCAGATATCCCAACTATTTCTAGGATTTGAGAAAGTACCTCGAGGGACATTATTCAAGCTCTGAATCATTCTTGAATTTTTCCTGTTGGTTGATGATCCCTATCTCGCAACATGGATTAGAACCTAAGGGTTCTTATATCATCCAAAAAATGATATAACATTAACGATTGGAATCTGAAGATAAATGAAATTAAAAGCTATTGGCTGAAATAAAGCTCATGACACTCATAAAAAGACGGATCATAGTACTATTTAATCTACTGAAAGCGAAACAATTCAGAAATTAAATGTCTCACAGAATGTTTTAGACTATTCTAAGGCCTATGCTTCTTGTGAGGCTTAGCTATGGTTCCTCTAGATGTGTGTTACTAAGTCTGTGAGATTTACACACTTTGTGAATTACATGAAATGCGGAAATGCAATCACTTACATAATGTTTTAGAATACTCTAAGGCCTACTTCTATTTCTACGCATAAAGGAAAGGAAATAAAAGTTCAAAGATAAAAAAAAGCGATCAGACTTTGGAGAAACCCCACCATAGTGGATGCGTGGCTCTTCACTCACGTCTTATTGTACTCTCTTCGCCCTCTGACTACCTTGCAATACCCTTGAAACTCTGTAGTAAAAATCTTACCTGAACCAAAATACAACTCCCCGGCAACGATGCAAAAATGTTGAGAGTTTTAATTAGCGATTAACCTATTAATATTTAATTGTCAATCCGGGGCTCGTAATCTTCGAGTTGTACTGCGTTTTTGGCTCAGCTTATGATCAAAGCATATAAATTCCTTGTTAATGATCATTAAGTACACACACTTCTATCAATTAAGTAAACTAGCACTCATCTCTCTCTGCCTTGAGTGAAATCAACCAAATTGAATCAATCTTAAATTAAATTCAAATTCAACTAACTCTAATCTACATCTGAGCAATATTAAGCACAATCCAAGAAATGAAAATTACTATTTAATCAATATTAATTTCAATCTAAATAATGGAAATCTCAATCGAAATACTAAGATATATCTAATCTAAATACAAGAATCGTAAATCAATCAAGATTAATTTAAAATGATATCAAACTTATGCTAAATCTCTATCCCAATAAAATTCACTCTCATTCTAGTTCCTGAGATGAATAAAACAAGACTTCAACTAAGGCAATGAACAAACAAGACTTAAACTAAGGCAATTAACAAACAAGACTTCAACTAATCTAGTTCCCCAAATGAATAAAACAAATCAAATAAGCATTCAAACTAACCTCTGTCACCACTCTGCAATTGCTTCAAAATAAACTAAGTAAACCAAAATTCTAATTCACATGATTTCAGATCTAAAAGAATACAAAATAATAAACTATTCTATCCTTTTATTACTTTAATCAAACTCAAGAAATCATTCAAACATAAGCACAATGACTAATGGTTCTACCAATAACTAATTACAATTATAATGAATTGCAAAACTACACTACAACTCCAAAAAATGATTCAATGGTCTCATTGCATTTCTTTCAAATACTTGGTTGCCAAAACACAATGTTACAAGAAATTATAGTGGATCAGTAAGGTACATAATCGATTTCAATTCATATTTAAAAGAAATGGAGTTATCGATCTCTTGTTTATCCAATTAAGAAGCACCTTAAATATTCCAATGATAAACCTGTAACAAAGGGCTTACTCATGCAATAAAATCATTGATTAACACCATTCATTTTGGTATGCAACGAGTTGGAGATGAAGTATCTATTTAATTTCAAGAAAATAAATTACTGTCTTGAGTACAAAATCGTAATTATGAGATTTAGTTAGCAAATGCTTTCAAAATAGAATCCCTACACATAGATATATCCTATGATGTTTTACAAAACTTACTTCCAGGAGATGCTAGGCCTTTGCCACTCCCAGAGCAAGTCTAAACTAAATCAATGCCTAAAGATTAAGCAAAACCATAATATTTACAAAGAATTCATGGCAAAGTCAAATTGTATTAAAATTCAAATCATAAGTTCACTTACATACATTCCTTCAATCAATTGTCTCATGTTCACACATTGTCTTCCTCCTCCTTCAAAAAATTCCCCAATATTACCATATAAACCATGGTTGAGCCATTTATAAGATTTATAAGGCGAATTAGTCATTTTCTTCAATTCTGGAAAATTGAACAATTTTAACAAACTGACCTCAACGAGGTTGGAATATCTTCCTAACCATGAAGAATTTTTTAAAATGTTTTCGAGGGAGCTTAATTTGTTATATTTTCAACAAAAAAATGTCTTGTATTTGTCTCATTCAAATCCATATCCTCGGAAATTGTGCCCAAAGTTGGTTGTCTGACTCTTTTTGCAAGGTTCTAGAATTATGGAAAAACAGTTATTTTTTACCAAACTGCCTTTAAGACTCGCGAATATCATCTAGAATAATTCAAATATGGACAAAATATTTTGGATATACATAATTGGTTATATTTAAAAAAAAACCATTTTCTTATTTTTTCGAGATTCACCCCAAGTTGCACACAGATCCAGGTTAAACTTGGTAGTTTGGAAACTTTGCACATTTTTAGCAGATTTGTTAATCAGCTCCTAGGGACCCACATGTGCGACCTGGATGAAATCCAATGTATGGGAAGGTATTAAAACATTATTTTTCTTAATAACCTCCCTCATTTTTCCCTAGAAGCGTGTCGGGATGTCGAAACTCCAAATTGGACATTTCCATACTCTACTTGTAGTAACTTGTTTAACTGGTTTGTGAAGAATTTCGACAATGGAAACCTGCACAAGTGAACTTAGAAAAACCATCATTAGAAAGTCATGACTAAATCATCTCTAATCATATAAAATCTAAGAAAACTAATGATAATCAACCACCAGGCGTAAGTCATGAATTGGCGACAAGTGATGGAATTATGGTGTGAAATGAGTGTAAAGGTGTCGGAATTTAGGTTATGAATGGCAGTAATATCTAGTGGAAAATTAGGCATATTTGAGGCCCAACATGCCCCCCATGCCTGAGGGTTTGCATGTCTTCATGCAAACAAATTTGATCTTGCTCATTGAAAAATTATTAACATTGTTTTGTAGATGTTGGTTATTGTGAGACAACATTGCCTGGATATTTAAAGGTGTTGGTTCTTATGGAGCATCACTACTTGAATACTTGGAGGTGCTGGTTCTTATGGAGCAGAATTATTCACATGTAGTATGGCACACTAATTTTACTGAGCAATACAAATTTAGGACAATAAATGAATGGATGAGGGAGAGATGATGGATGAAATGAGATGGTAATGGAGATGGTGAATGGGTGGTTGCATACTCTGTCATCGTAAGGCCAATGTTTATAGGTGGTTTCCTTTATCATTTCATGGTAGTAATGAATTCATCCTGTGAATAGAATGCTTGAAGAAGACACCATAGAGACTGCTTTTATTAATGCACCATAAGGTTTTTTCTTTTAACATGGTCTTGTTATCAGATTTTATGCATAATGAATGGAAGGAAATAAAAGGATAATGGTTTATGAAGGATGAAATGCATGGAATGAGAGGTGGTGAATCATTAAGCTTCTTTAACCTTCTAATGAATTAGAGAATCATAAGCCAAATTTACCTCAATTTTTACCTTTTTCGTTGTTGTGCCCGGTGCTGCAAAATGAAGTGGACAATGGAATGGCTAGAGCTGATGTGACTGTTGATCTATTCTGCTAAAGAAGGCTAAAGGATGAGATGAAGGTCCCCTTCTTCCCCATGCCTAAGGAGTTGTATGTTCCCAAACAAGTGAGGAAAGGTGACTGCTGCTGCAAATGATAATGGAAATGCTGATACAAAAATCCAAATTGTTGTAAATATGTGTCAAGACCTCAAAACCATATAGTCTTCAACCGTTACACACCCATGTGCAATATTTATTAAGTTAATAAATGATGTCAATGTCGAGCATAAACAATAACCATTGGATTACCGACCATTGAGGAGATCGTTAACCAATGCAAGATATCCCACCTTTCATGTCAATGGGAATCAAGGCACTAGGTACATTCTACTAGCCATGAATAGATTTGTCAGATTCGAATGGACTGGAAAATTCATCCACCAAGAAACATTGATGTATTTTCTTAGTAGATGAAAAGGATCCCTGCCATTAAGGCACGCAGGCTCCCAAGTACCTTATCTAACCCCAACCTTGGTCACAGATAATATGTTGATGTCGATGGGACAAGTCTCGTTGGTAGGTGGGCCTTAAGCAATCCCACATCAACCAACTCGTGTACAAACATAATAACTCAAAATATACATGATTTGAAGAAATTATAAAATTTAAAAAAGGACAATCTCGTTTTCAAAAAAGGACTTATTTTTCTCTTTACTATTTTCATTTATTTATTTATTACAATACTAACTTTCCTACTACATTGAAGAAAATATGTCTTGCTTCAAGTGAAAGAGAGCTTCCAATGAAGCCATGTGCGGATCAGGTACAAAGATATAATCATGCCCAGATTTAACGTATAAACTTTAGAAGGTATATTAGCATGAACAATCAACAACTCTAAAAGAAGTGATACAAAGAGTATTTGAATATGAGAGTGGTACTTTGACTGGAACCAATGCTCGATGTAATCCTGGTGGTATTGGCTCGTTTCTTCTTTTGGACCACTCTGAAAGTCTTCCTCGGTCGTGCAAGGAAAACTTGGATAATTGGTCTCTGGAATGCCTACAAGGCTTGTTGCTAGACATGGTGAAATTTATTTGATCTCAGGTTCAACTGGATGGTCCCCATTGGATTTGGTATCAAGGAAGACTTCCAAATATTTTTTTGGTTGTGGAGAGATAGATAATTTCCTGAATGTGGTCAGGATGAACTCTTCCTGAGAGGCAGATATCCCAACTACTGCTAGGATTGGAGAAAGTACTTCGAGGTACATTCTTCAAGCTCTAAATCATTCTTGAATTTCTCTCGTTGGTTGATGATCTCTGTCTCGCAACATGGGTTAGTACCCAGGGGTTCTTACAACACCCGAAAAATGATATAATGTTAAAGATTGGAATCTGAAGATAAATGAAATTAAAAGAATTGGCTGAAATAAAGCTCACCACACTCATAAAAAGCGGGATCAGATTAATTAATTTACACATCAGGGGATTAAATATTTTTCCACCCTATAATACATAATATTTTTTTATTTACAACCCTCAAAGGGGGAATACATATTTGGCTTAGACACTCAACACGCATAACTCATCTGCGACACAATATGATCCAGTAAACCAAGTGATTTGTAATAAAATAATTAAGCCAAGTAGCTTAAATTATTTCCAAATCACTTTTACATCATACTCGAAATCATCATGCATACATAGAAAATATTGTTGGAATAGAAAAATCCACTTTAATAAATTGAAATATAAAAGACATAATATAAATGCATAAAAGTAAAACTATCTAATGACATGAATTAAAAGGAGTAGGGTTAAATATACTATACATAATGACGCCCTATGGCATCAAATTCCATCGATGAGGAACAATCTCGGGCATTTATTTGCTGATTGCTAGATCACTTGGCTACTTTTCAGATGTCCCTTGTTGAAACTTCATTCTTTTAGGTTGGTGTAACTTCCATTATTGCAATATATATCTGCATCGTATTGAAATATTCCTCTTTTTCTGCTTGGCGAAGGGGATGGGCGGTGGAAAAAATGACATACTGGCTAGAAAAATTTGATTCGAAATGAAGCTGATGCTCTTGTGGCACAACCTACTCGCCATTTTCCAACTTCTTTAGAACTTCCATGTGATATCTTCTTTCTAACTCCCTATATAATCTGACCATTCCACTTGCTCATGCGGGAATAGTGGCATCAGATAAATCCATCTAAATGTACCCACCCAAATCACATGCAAACTTCTTGGAAAGAAGAATTCCCCATCCATTTGGTGCATCAATGACTACTATATCCATGGTAATGATTATGTATGGGTAATTGGCTAAGGGAACTTGTAAATTTTTAACCACGCCAAGGACTTCAACCTTTCTAGAGTCCATTGAACAAATTTTATGATATGGTCTAGAAATCTTTAAGTTTAATTGATCCATGACCTTCTTGGTCATAACATTCGTAGATGCACCAGAATATAGCATACAATTGTGAGGTAATTTGTAATTTATGTTCAAAGTAAGAAAGAATGACTAATGATTCTCAATTAGTAATATAACAATTAATATCCTTTAACTTAATTTCTTCATCCTTATGATTATTTCCCTCATCACTTTGTTGAATCATACACAAAGCCCTGAATAAAGATGCCCTTTGAGAAGGAATTTTAACAATTCAAGTACTAAGAGAAACATCTTTATGTTATTTATCCATGCCGCCCAATCCACCTCTAAAGCAGATTTGTATATTTTCAAAGGAATTTTCTTATCTTGAAATTGGACCTTACCCTTTCTATGGTAAGTGTAACCTTTATTCATTGCAGGCTCTGGAATTTTCTCCTGAGACAACTTCTCACCATATGCTTGAGTAATGGGGCATTTTTCTTCATTAAATGTATTGATTGTGAAGGCTAAATATATCATATCGGTACATCAACTTTCATTATATTCATCTTGACTTGTATTATTATTTTGTTGATTTATACTCTCCTCTAATATCATTCTAGTAAAGGAACATGTACTTTATTCATGGAAGCTCTCACAAGGTTTGCAAAAGGGAATAGATTCATCAAATATGTTAGTAGACTCAAGTGGTGTAGGAGGCCTTTGATCATTTTGGAGATTCCTTCTTAGCCATTGATTATTGTTGTTACCCATGTTATTATTATTTTTCATGGGAGGCATAATTGGAATTTGGATTATTTCCATTCTTATTAATTGATTTTGAATTTTTCTTGTTTGTCTGGCATGCTCAATTTTCATCTCTTTAACCAATTGGGTCAATTGTTTTACTGTTTCTGAATTTCCTGAAGCATTTTTATCTTTTTCCAATTCCTCAGTTATGCTTTGGGCAACAACTAGAGTGACAGGGTGAGCGCATATTATCTCGTACCAAAGTTCTACATGGTAAGCCTTGAGATATGTTTCCAAGATTGTCTTGCCACGAGGCTTGTAGTCATAAGTCATATCTTTTAGCAGTTTGTTGAACCTTTGGTTAAATTCAACTACTATTTCATTCTCTTTTTTCTTAATGATATTGAATTCTTTTACCAAGTATTTTCCCTCTTTCTTATCCATGTATATGTCTTCGAAAGCATTAAGGAGGGTTATTAAAGAGTCAAAGGCATTATCAACCTTGTCGTGAAACCAATCAAGTGAGCTACAATCCAATGATAAAAAAATTAGTTTCATATTGACATCTTCATGATTATAGTCGATACAATGAGCATATCTTTGGAGGAACAATTCAAACTTCTTTATATGCTCTTCGGATCTTATATCATTGTTCCCCTCGAATATTCACAGTCTATTCATAATGGAATCATTTGGCATATCATGTGAATATCCATGGATATTGTTGAAGTTGCAAGGCCTATAAAATTCACCCATGATGTATTGATTTAGAGGATTGATGAAAAGAAAATGGAGATCAAGTAGAGCTTCTTGTATGAGAAAATGTAAATGATCTAATAAGTGGAGTCGCCACCCAAGTAGGAAACTAACCTAAACATCTAGGTGCTAATGGTGTGGATGAACAAGATGAAAGGATTAGTAAGAGAACAAGAGATAACAGATGAGAGGATGAAGAGTGATGAAAGGAATGGTGCCAGAAATGGTGTGTCTCTTGACGGACTAATGAATGGAAAAAAGGATTATAAGATGATATGATAAGAAAGAGTGTTGTTGAAGCGCCAAGAATGAGATAAAATCGCCCTGACAACAATGCCAAAAAAAAAATTCGCCTAGATTGTAAAGGCACCACGGAAACCACTGAAGGCAAAGGTTGTCACTTTGATCCCCTCCCAACCGCTCAGGGCGGGGGTTGTCACTCTGATCCCCTCCCACTCTGTTCTAGTTGTCTCCCAACAACTAGATATGGGGTAGTCCTTATGAAATGAGGTGAAGAAAGACAAGTTGGGAACCGACTTGATTGGGAGACACGGATAAGTGGTCTAGCTACTTGGTTGAATTTGAACAATATTATTGATTATATGGACACCCACTACTTAAATGATTATATAACCTATATGATATGAAAATCCTAGGATCTATGTGTGATGCAATGATATTGGTTATTTTTAGCTATATGCCTAGTCTAAATAGAACCTCTCCCCTAAATTTTTTGAGAAACATTCTTCAAAGTAGGTTGTGAAATGTAAGTCAATAGTTGGTGGGCAGTGTCTTGACTAACAATACCTCCACATGTTTTCCACCCACTAAGTGCCTCTGACGTTGCAGAGACTGTGGCTTTGACGACTGCAAAGTCATTGTGTTCATTGTTAACCTCTAAGAAGAGTTGAATATCTCAAGCAAATTGGAAAAGGGTTGCCCTAGATCTCTATCAACCTTGCTTATGCAAAGAGGTAAATTTTAATGCAACCTAGAACTAGTATGCTTGTGGAAGAGATTATGAGTGAGACTTTGAGGTGAGATTACATAAATTTTCCTTCAAGCACTTAATTTTTTTTTTCCCAAGTTAGATGTTAAGTACTTCACACTATTTAGAAAATGTACTCTCAACTAAAAGATAGGTGTTAGATTTCAACAATGCCAACAAGAGATAAAAATATCCACAAGATGCAATTGCTCGAAAATATATAGATCCACAATTGATAAACAATAGAGCAACAATTAACCAATGATTCAGTATGATAATCCAATAATCATTATCCACAAGAGACAATAATATTTCATGTGTTCTTAGCCAGTATTCCTAAAAACAAACTTATTTACCAATTTTCAAGTTAAGGAAACTTAGATGCAATTTAGATCACCACCAATTAGATGCACAAATGAAACAAGTCATTTCAATACCAATTGGATTAGAAACAATTTATGTAAGTTAAACCAAATATTTGAGTGAGCTTACTAGATGTGAATAACAAACTTGATAGCATATAAACTCACAATGAAACACAATGTTAGCCTTTTTCCACAATGTCAATGCCAACAACTAAGAACAATAGAGTGTAAAACTATGAGAGAACTTATGAAATTTATGTTCCAATGGCCTCTTAATGAACAATAAATGAATGATATGAAAACAATAAGAAATTTATAACAATGAGTAAATTTGCTTTGGGTGCGAAATTAAAAATTCATATGCGTGCCCAATATAGTAAAGAGAGACTCAATTATCAACTCAACTTTTCCAACTCAATAATTTGGATGGATTAGCCTTTCAAATATGAAATTTACCACTGTTATATCAGATTTGTTATGCAAAGATGACATACATTTAAACTCCTATATTTATGCCAAGTTATGACTACCCAACTCAAACAATTTATTCCTTAATATGTCAAGCAACTTCTAAATGAATTTTAGGGAAATTTATGATGTTTTTATCACTGTTATGAGTTGATTTGCTTGCTGAAATAAAAAAATGAGGAAAAAAGGGATTGGAGATAAAACCCTTTAGCCCAAGGCCTTGAAGTGTACTAGCCCAATTTGTGCAAAATTATGTCTAATGACTTGATACCTGAAAACACAAGCCTTAAACCATTTTTCTACACAAAATACACCAATAATTAGTTTAGAAAAATTCCAGAGATAAGCATATGGTGATTTAGGTCCAAGAGAGGGAAAGAGAGGAAAAAAATGAAGGGAAAAGCCTCAATAGGCCCGCAGCTAAGGTAAAACGCCTATTAGGCCTCACGACAAGCCCCAAAAGGGCTGTCGTTGGGCTTGGAAGGGAAAAAATGCCCACTAGGAGTTGCAACCTAGGTTTTTGAGGCCCTAAGGCATGCGACACTCTGGAGGAAGCCTCAAGAGAGGCAACCACAATCCCTTTAGGGTCTATAGCTTAAGGGAGAGGGGCACCAAGGGAAAATGGAGGGGCCAAGGAGAGAAAGGAGGCCGATGGAGGGCTAGTGGAGGAAGGACAAGAGGTTACAAAAGAGGATGGAGGGTTAGCATAGGAGCACAAATGCCTAGAGGAAGAGGAAGGATGGTTGAGCAAGGTTGAGGAGAGGGAGGAAATGCCTCTAGTGCATGTGACAAGGATTAGAGGGCAGGCCGAGAGCCTAAGGGATTACAACCAGCCTTAGGGAGGCCTGAAGGGATGATGTAAAGGGCCAAAGGTGAGACGATGAGGGTTTGGAGGAGAAAATCGGGGCTAGGAGCCTTGAAAACCTTGAAACCTTTTCTCCAATTTTTTTTTATGCTTCAGCACTTCAATTTTCTGAAAATTCTTCTGTAGGTAACCCTCCAAAATTTTTAAGAGACTAGATCTTACCCTCCACTTGATCTTTTGATCCAATCTGCAAAAATAAAAATACAACACCCAAAACCCCAAATAATACAAAATTCTAAAATCCCCAAAACCCCAATTAGAAAAAATAATTTACAAGCTAAATTTACAAATTATAAAAGGGCTTTAGAATAAATTTTGTGAAATGATTTTTTAAGATTTCTTCTTTTGATAAATGGCTAAAAATTCTTGAGAAATCCCATGCACACTTACCTAGAATGTTACATATACTCAAGGTCCTACTAGGATCATTTACATTACATAACTTCCAAAATGGGTTTACAGTGACATGTAGACTGATGATAGATGACCTGATCTAATTGAAAATTTTTGGCACTTCCACTTCCTTGGAACTTTGGAAAATTGAGTGCAACAAGACTCAAGTATACACAGGTGGATGACTTTAACTTGATTGGACACTCTTATTCAAATTTTGATGGAGATAAAGAAACTAAAGTATCTACTTCAGGTCATATTATGAGTCTTGGATCAAGAGTTGTCTCCTGAAGGTCACACAAATAGTCAGTTCTAGCAAGTTCGAAAACTAAGGCTGAATATGTGGCAATTATAGAAGCAGTGAAAGAAGTTGAGTGGCTCGGGAAAATTCTGAATTATTTGCAAGAGAAACAAGTGAATTCAACTCCTCTTCTGATTGACAACACTTCTGCAATAAAGTTGACCAAGAACTCAAAGTTCCATGATTGAATCAAGCACATCAATACAAAGTATCATATGATTCGACTTCACGTTGAGGCCATTACTATTCAACTTCGCTATTGTTCCAAAAATGAGTAGATTGCAGACATTTTCACCAAAGCGCCTGAAAGAGAAAAGTTTGAAAGATCCAAAATGATGCTTGGACTCACTAACATCCCTTCAGATTAAGGGAGGAATGTTGACAACTAATCCTAAGTGATTGAAAAATTATTGTAAATATTGTAAATACAAAAATAAAGAAGTTGAAGAGATAATGAATCTTCCTCTCCTTGTATATATTCATGATTTTTCTTAATGCAAACAAAATTTCATTCATAGTTACAAAATTGGCCTGACAAACATGATCGCTATGATGCCTGATAAAATCCTTACTTCCATACTCATGTTCCTTTTTCAAGAAATCAAGATCACTTTCATCATTAGATGAAATAACCACTGCTTTGTGTAGTACTTCTAGTGAACTTACTTCACGGTCAAATTGTTTGTGCCTCGGTGCACACACATCAATATGAAACTTATTCATGGTTTTCCATGGAGACAGTCACGTCTTTAAAATGATCAAATGGCTCCTTTCTCTTGACAGGTTTCATATGTGAAGTTGTCAACCAATTGGATTTTAATGCATCTATATCAACATTTATGAATTCCCGTTTTTATTGTTCACTGCTCCAAGTGAAGCTTTAGGTTTTTGAGCCTTATTGCTTCTGAGGTGTTTGGTAGGTAGTTCGTCCCCACATATGCCATTTAAAATCTCTTCTACACTTTGAATAGTCTAGCCTTGAATTCTACATTTGTCTCTATATCAATCAAGAGGTTCCTTTGTATGCAGTCAATAGGTTCCTTTGTATGCAGTCAAACTTGATTGTAAGGTGTCAATTTGACCAAAATAATTGGTATGTTGTAAGAGATTATTTAAAGGCTTTGTATCTTCACTTTTCTGGCTATCATCTTGAACTAGACTTTCACTGACAAGCATTTCATTTCCATGCTTTTGTTGCTTATCCCTACCCCAACAAGAAAGGAAATGGCTTATCTGCCTGTTATCCTCTACAATTTCTTGACCCTTCTGATAATCTCTGATTGTCGATTGTTTGCTTATTCTTTCACTGTTCTCAATGACATTGAAACTAGATTATAATTTGTACATTCCTCGAGAAGGTTGTCACAATTGTTTGCCTCAAGCCAACTACTATGACATGGCCTTACATTTTCAATAATCACTGCATTATTATCCAACTCACAAATTTTTTGATCTGTTGTACTCACATATTTACCAACATTATCGATATAATAGCCCATAGCCAATGATACAGAGCCGGTACATGAATGCACTGTTTGTTAAATTATGACAACAAAATTTAAATAAGTAATTATGGGCAAATTAATTATTGACCATTAATTGGTTGTATAACGAAATATAGTTGGAATAATGAAATAGACTAAGTTAAAAGAGGTGGCCCAAGTGGCTTGTATGTACGGAGAATCATTTTATTAATAAGAGTTTCCAATCCCTTGCCCTGTGGAGGTTTCCTTGACACCTTTTCGAGGTTTTACCACGTAAAATTTTGTGTGTTTACTATTGTGTGTTATCCTTCAGTTTGCCATTCAGTTATATGCATTTATTTCCTTCTTGTTTATTATTTCCCACAACAAGTGGTATTCGAGCTTGGAGGATCCGCTGTATTGAATATTGTTTAATCAACTGCCAAGAGCCTTCTGTCCGCTATATTGAAGGTTCAAGAACTGTGTGAGGATTTGGCTATCCATTGTACAAGAATCCGTTGAGGGAGAACGAAAAGAGCCGCAACCCACTGCATTGTTCGTCGAGGGAGAACGCTGCAGAGGAGAATAGCCGCAGCCCAATGTACTGTTAATTTTTTTTTTTTGTTCCGCTACTGTCCAGAAACCGTCGAGGGGAGGAGTCCCATCCACCGTGAGAGAGTAGAGGCCAGTCGAATACGCTGTTGTGAACGCCAAGCCCGCTACCACTGTGAGAGTGGAGAGGTCACAACATTGGAGACGCCAACAGAAGAACCAAGCCGGCCATGAAGGGGAAGAGCCGTCAAGCACCAGAGAAAGACATTGCAAACTGTTGTGGGTTTTCCAGCCGCCGAATACAACGGGCTGCCGCAATGTTGATATGAGCCATCGCTGTTGAATAGAAGTCGGGTATTTTTTAAATTAACTTCATCAATGCATGAATGGAAGTTTTTTTTTTGAAAATTTGTGTTTCTTTTATAGGGTTTCTGAGCATAATACTAAAAAAAAAAAACATAAATCATGGCTAAGTTTTTTTTAAGATTGAAGGTTTGAAGAAATTATGAAGGTATTGATTTTGCCATATAAAAGGCTCAGTTTTCTGGATAAAAGAGAAGGAAAAAGTTTTTTTTTTTAAAAGAGGGGTAGTTGGAAGAAGGGAAACCTGCATTATTTTTTTGTTTGAAACCCTAGTTGGAAAGAGAAGGGAAACTAGGAGGTGAAATGGAAAAAATGTCAAATGCAAAATTTGAGGTGGATAAGTTCACCGGAAAAGATAATTTTGCATTGTGGAAATTGAAGGTTAAGGATTTGCTTTTGTAACAGGGGTTTCACAAAGCAATAGTCGGGGTAAATAAAAAACCAGCTAACATGACAGATTCGGACAGGGAGGACATGGATGCCTGAGCCCTCAGTACAATTCGGTTATGTTTGGCAGATGATGTTCTTTTCAATATTGTTGAAGAGAGCACAGCTGCAGGGTTGTGGGGAAAATTGGAAACCTTGTATATGAAAAAGTCTTTGACAAACATAATATTTTTAAAAATACAATTGTACAGCCTTCGGATGAAGGAAGGTACAAGTATTGCAGAACATTTAAACGTTTGCAATACGCTTATTTGCTAATTATCTGATATGGAAGTGAAAATGGAGGAAGAAGACAAGGCAATAACCTTGTTATGTTCTCTGCCTGAGTCATGTGATCACTTCGTGAATTCTATCAGTCTGAGCACTATAGATACCTTATCTTTCGAATCTATTGCTGGTGCTCTCTTATCTGAAGAAGTACGAAAAACAATCTAGTGTTGATACTTCTACACCAGAAGCCATGGTAGCCAGAGGTCGCTCAAAGGAAAGAGGGGAGAGAACAAGAGGTTCTTCCAGATCGAAGTCGAAATGCGGCAAGAAGTGTAAAGCAAAATGCTGGTACTGCAACAAACCAGGACATCTCAAAAAGGATTTTTGGAAATGGAAGGAGTCGAAAAACAATAACAAGGAAGAAAATCAGGTAGATTCAGGTATGGTTGATGAGGTTTTAATTGCTGAAGCTCTCCCTGTTTGTAATATCTCACAAGATTCTAACTATTGGCTATTAGACTCTAGTGCTTCTCATCATATGAGTCCACACTGAAATTGGTTTTCATCCTATGAAACTGTAAATGGTAATTTTGTATTCATGGTAAATAATGCATCTTGTCAGACTGTTGGGATTGGAAATGTGAAAATTAAACTGTATGATGGTACAATTAAAACATTATCTGATGTTAGGCATGTACCTGATCTAAAGAAAAACTTGATTTCCTTGGGAGTTTTGGATTCGAATGCTTATAAGTTTACAGGTCAGAATGGAGCACTGAAAGTCTTGAAAGGAGCCTTGGTTGTTATGAAGGCTGAAAAGGTCGGAAACCTATACAGACTCAAAGGAAGCACTCAAGTTAGTGAAGCAGTGATCGTGTCAGATAAAGCAGAAGAAGATTCTCGTCTATGGCATCAGCAGTTGGGTCACATGAGCGAGAAAGGTCTTCAGGTACTGATGAACTGCAAGTTTCTTCCTGACTTGAAATCCTTGAAGTTGAATTTTTGTAAATATTGTGTGTTTGGAAAAAAATGTAAACAAAGATTCAAGACTGGAAATCATAATAGTAAGCAGATTTTGGACTACATTCATTCTGATCTATGGGGACCATCTCCTACTGTGTATTATGGAGGTGCATCATATTTTTTAACATTTATTAATGATTTCTCCCGAAAATTTTGGGTCTATATGTTGAAAAAGAAAGTTGATGTGTTTAATGTGTTTAAACAATTTAAAACAATGGTGGAAAATAAAACAAGCAAATCAATTAGATGTTTAAGAACTGACAATGGCGGTGAATTTACATCTTTATAATTTGAACAATTTTGTAAGGATGAAGGGATAGTTAGACATAAAAATTCTATTTATACTCCTCAGCAGAATGGTGCTACTGAACCGATGAATCAGACTCTTATGGAAAGAGCCAGAAGCATGATTAATAATGCTAATCTACAAAAGGAGTTGTGGGCAGAAGCAATATCTATTGCTTGTTATTTAGTTAACAAATCACCTTCGGTTTCAATAAACTGTCAAATTCCTGAAGAAATTTGGTCGGGTTAGTCTTGTGATTATTTGCATTTGAATATTTTTGGTTGTGATGCCTATGTTCTTATTCCTAGAAATCAGCATTCAAAATTAGATCCAAAATCAAAATGTTGTGTCTTTGTTGGATATGATTATTCAGTGAAGGGATATAAGTTGTGGGATCCTACTTCACAGAAGATAGTCATTAGTAGAGATGTAACATTTGATGAATCTTCTCTTTTAAAATCAAATGTTGAAAATGTTGAACAGGAGCAAGTATCGCCAAGTCAGCAGATTCAATTTGAGACTGTATCTTTTCCAGAAAGTCGAAAGGAAGGAGAGACTTCCGAAAAAGGTAGAGAAGCAAAGGAAACTAGAGAAATTCCAGAATCCAGTCAGCAACTAGTTACTCTATGAAGGTCTACAAGGGAAAGAAAAACACCTAAAAGGTATGAAGATTCTGCTTCATCATTTGCATTGATTTTGAAGATGGGGAACCTTCTTGTTATCAGGAAGCAGTTGATGATGCAGATAGCAAGATATGGAAAAAGGCTATGGAAGAAGAAATGGACTCCTTAGCCAAGAACTATACCTGAGATCTTGTAGAACTTCCTGAAGGGAGAAGTGTTGTTGGGTGCAAATGGGTCTTCAAGTTGAAAAGGAAAGTTGATTGAATTATCGAAAGGTATAAGGCGAGACTGGTTGCAAAAGGGTATTCTCAGGTTGAAGGTGTTGACTTTCATGAGATATTTTCACTAGTAGTTAAACTTGTTTCTATTCGTACTGTGTTAGCACTAACTGCTTTACTTGTCCTTGAGTTAGAACAGTTAGATGTTAAAACAATCTTTCTTCATGGTGATTTGGATGAAGAGATATATATGGATCAGCCAGAAGGTTTTGTACAAGGTCGCAATAGAAGATTAGTTTGCAAGCTCAGGAAATCATTGTATGGCCCGAGGCAGTCGCCCAGGCAATGGTACAAGAAGTTTGATTCCTTCATGGTGAGCCAGAATTTTATCAGAAGTGAGTATGATCATTGTGTATACTTCAAAAATTTCAATGGCATATTCATTATCTTGATGTTGTATGTTGATGATATGCTTATTGCAAGCAAAAGCATGGAAGAAATCAGCATGTTAAAGGCTCAACTCTCTAGGACATTTGAAATGAGGGATCTTGGAGCAGAAAAACATATCTTGGGCATGGAGATACACAAAGACAGGAAGAATGGTAAGATTTGGTTATCACAACAAAAGTATGTGGAGAAAGTACTTGAAAATTTCGGTATGAACAATGTGAAACCTGTTAATGTTCAATTAGCTTCCCATTTTAAGCTTTCTTCAGATTTAAGTCCTAGAACTAATGAAGAAAAGAAGTATATGTCTCGTGTACCATATGAAAATGCAGTAGGAAACTTAATGTATGTGATGGTATCTACAAGACCTGACATTTCACATGCAGTTGGAGTTGTCAGCAGGTTCATGGAAAATCCAGGGGAAGAACATTGGCAAGCAGTGAAATGGGTGCTTCGGTATTTGAGAGGCACAAGTAACCATTGCATCAGCTTTGATGGTCGTGAAGGTACAGTCTGCGGATATGTGGATGCTGATTATGTAGGTGATTTGGACAAAAGGAGGTCTACTACAAGTTGTGTTTTTACTCTTGCAGGTGGAGTAATCAGTTGGATGTCAAAGCTTCAAGAGACAGTTTCTTTTTCTACTACTGAAGTAGAGTATATAGCTGCTTCAGATTCCTATAAAGAGGCAATATGGTGAAAAGGTCTGCTTGATGAGATTGGAAGGATGCAGGAGAAAGTGAATGTATTTTGTGACAGTAAGAGCGCTATTCATTTGGCTACAAATCCAGCCTATCATAGCAAGACCAAGCACATCGATGTAAGGTATCACTTTGTGAGACATGTAATCGAAGGCGGCAAAGTAGTCCTCGAGAAGGTCCACACACAGGAGAATCATGCAGATATATTCACAAAGACAATTACAGTAGAGAAGCTGAGATGGTGTCTCGCTTCTCTCAGCTTGTAGAAAAGATGATGAATGGGCATGGGTAACGGATTAGGAAAATTGTTGTCAAGGTGGAGTTTGTTAAATTATGACAAAAAAATGTAAATAAGTAATTCTGGGAAAATTACTTATTGACTGTTAATTGGTTGTATAATGAAATATAGTTGGAATAATGAAATAGACTAAGTTAAAAGAGGTGGCCCGAGAGGCTTGATTGTACAGAGAATCATTTTATTAATAAGAGTTTCCAATCCCTTGCCCCGTGGAGGTTTCCTTAACACCTTGTCGAGGTTTTACCACATAAAATTCGGTGTGTTTACTATTGTGTGTTATCTTTCAGTTTGCCATTCAGTTATATGCATTTATTTCCTTCTTGTTTATTATTTCCCACAACACTGTTTCTAACTCAACTTTCAGTGAATTCAAATTGGGAAGATTAGGCTTTTGTTCCCTTCCACCAATATTCAAATTTGTTATGTTAGATTCATTGAGATCTCTGCATGAATAGTATCTTCCTTACTATTTTATTTTGTACAATTTCATGTTGGATATCTTTTTAGCATTTAAATGGATTCCATCAGAATCCCTTTCTGTTTCCAAAACAGAAGGCTCGACTTAAGAAATGATGCATAATTAGTCTTGCCAGGAGACAGTTTTGGCAATGCTAAAATATAAAAAAGCCTGTAAGGGATCATCACAACAGGTAATCTTTCCTATAAGAATCTCCTCAATGAGAAATGCAAGTGTTTCCAGTGTCTCCATCCAAGTGGCCATGGAATTTTTCTCTCATTAAAACCAGACATAAAAAACCGATCATATCCCTTTATTACAATGTAAGCTATGATATAGATGCCTTCCTCTTCACCAAGATGAAAAGAAACTGCAACATTTGCTACATCAAGATATTTCCTCAAAATGTATTCCATCTCTTCAATTCAGACTCGTTGCCCATTAATTTTCACTGTAGGGTCCTGTCGTCCAACAGATACATAATTGCCATCATTAAGATTTCTTGCAAGGCCACCAGTTCTGAAGTACATTGAGTCTTTACCTTAATAATCTGAAAGGATGCTATGGAATAAGCAATTTGCATTCACTTTGAAAAATTTTGAAACATTATATGAAGAACACCATATGAATATTTCGCTGCAAGCAATCTACACCAACCCAAATTTCTCCTTCATTATGAAAGTCTCACCTTGTTTTTTGCTGGGGCTACTGGACTCACGAATGTTAAAATCAACAATCTCAGTCTCAAGGTCCAACATTTTAATCAACATTCCTTAGAGTAATAAAAATATCCATTCATATCTATTTTAAATCAATTAATAAAAATATGAATTAGAGTAATTAGGAATCATACAAATTATAAGAATACAAAACTATGCTCTGTTCTTTAGTAAAAATATATAAACCAATCCATTAATAAAAATATGAATTAGAGTAATTAGGAATCATACAAATTATAAGAATACAAAACTATGCTTTGTTCTTTAATAAAAATATATAAACTAATCAATTAATAAAAATATGAATTAGAGTAATTAGGAATCATACAAATTATAAGAATACAAAACCATGTTCTCTTCTTTAATAAAAATATATAAACCAAGATAAATATATTGGGCATATCTCTCGACCTCAATCCACAGTTATACTCTCCTTACAACCATAATTATCAAGACATTAAAACTCAGTACACAATAATACTAGTCTTACAACAGCAATCATCAAGCTCAACATATCACTAACAAAAATTTGAACCAACTCTATAGAGAAGATGATGATATTTTTGTAAGCTATGATATGGATGCTTTTCTCTTTACCAAGATGAAAATAAACTGCAACATCTGCTACATCAGGATATTTCCTCAACATGTATTCCATCTCTTCCATCTCTTCAAATGAGACTCGTTGCCCATTAATTTTCATCGTAGGGTGTTGTCGTCCAACAAATACATAATTGCCATCATTAAGATTTCTTGCAAGGCCACCAGTTAAAGTACATTGTGTCTTTACCTTCATAATCTGAAAGGATACTGTGAAATCAACAATTCGCATTCAGTTTCACAAATTTTGAAGCATTATCTGAAGCAAACAATTCGAATATTTCACTGCAAGCAATCTATTATCTACCCCCAACCCAAATTTCTCTTTCATTATGAAAGTCGTCACCTTGTCTTTTGCTGGGGCTACTGGACTCATGAATGTTAGAATCAGCAATTTCAGTGTCAATTTCCTCAACATTTAAATGAAAATTCCTTAGCACATTTATTACATCTTCGCATGAAGGTACAAGAGGTTCATAATTATCATAAAAATTCTGCACCTCATGAACAACTTCGTCCTTCTACTCTAGTTGTTTAAACACTATCTTTATGTAGCTAATAGAGATGTTGCATAGATACATTGTTCCTAATCATCTATTGTTTTAGAGCTATCTTTTATTGAACCAGTTTTTCTTTGGGAGAGGTTTGAAATGGTGATGTCTATGGTAGTAAACAACTAGTGCGTGCTAAAGGAAATGAGTGGAAAAGCTGCTTCTTGTTGATGCTGTGCTAGTCTGGAGCTTTAGAGAAGTTGATAATTTGCCAAAGTGCATGTTGACAGTTGAATAGGTCCTTATTAGGACTGAAATCGTCATCTCTTTTATCTTCATCACGTGAAGCCTCAATCATAGACAGCTTGTTATACTGAGTGCAAATGGTTTCTTGAATCACCCTTAGCCACTCTAGAGATTTCAAAATGGTTTTTGTGTTAGTTTGGAGCTTTATTAGACATTCCCTTCAAGCCCACTTATAAATATGTGACTAAGAATATTCTATCCCTCTTGCAGAGCCGATTAGCCTACACTAGCCTACACAAGCATTTAGTACAAAGGGAAAGGTGAAAGTATTTGCATTGATTCCTGCTCCTTGAATTTGGTAACAAAAGCTCAAGGGCTTCACCACAGAACTCATTTCAGGCATGCTCTTTGATCATCATACTCCATATAAAAACATTTCCACCTCTATCGCATATTTTGTCAAACATTCTCAGCACATCCTTCAAAACAAGTAACAGCAAATAAACACTCACAAGCTTGGAACCAAAAAAATGTCTGGGTCCAATCAAATTATGAAAAGGCATGAAGTTGGCTGAATGAATTGATCTCTGTGCAGGCGGGAAACCAAAATAGGTAAACCAGCTTCAAATGGAGGCTTAGCAATTTGGTTACATTACTCTTAGACTTTTTATGCCTCTTCCCCTTGTAATAAAAAAACCCATTGAAAATAAAGTGGGGAGGAAATAGGGAGAGCTCATAGGGTAGGGGGAGTCCTTCCTCACCCTTTCTCTCTTCTGTAATTATATTGTTTAAACCTTCAGATTATGTTTTACATGGTTTATTAATCATTTTAAATTGTCAAATTAACATTGCATGTACTAAACCTTACACCCAATCATCCATTCATAACTATTTTCAATCAATTAATGAGAATATGGATCAGATTAATGATGAATCATACAAATTATATGAATAAAATACTATGTTGTATTCTCTAATAAAAATATATAAACCAAGATAAATATAATCAACATCCTTCTCAACCTTACTCCGCAGTTATACTCATTTTACAACAATAATTTACAATAATAATCATGAAGACATTAAACCTCAGTCCACAGTTATACACTTTACAACAATAATAGTTCGCAGTTATACTCACTTTACAACAATAATCATCAAGACATCAAAGCTCAACATGTCCCTAGCAAA
Source organism: Pinus albicaulis (assembly GCA_034641835.2). Lineage (NCBI taxonomy): Eukaryota > Viridiplantae > Streptophyta > Pinopsida > Pinales > Pinaceae > Pinus > Pinus albicaulis. Next base: position 540,872,869 of record CM076584.1, on the reverse strand, counting down.
AGTTTGAACCGGGATAGAAAGGATAATAATAATAATTCTTCGCCACCACTAGGGATAATCCCAATTATCTTCTTTTCAAGAAATATATTTTAATATATTGAAATTTTTCTCTTCCCTCTCTAAGAAGTCCCTTGTAATCAAATCTTCAATACTTTTTTCAAATACTTTTACATTTATCTCGAACATCCCTCCATGTTGCTGAATGCATTCGTTCATTAGTTGTTCATATCAATACTTTTTTCAAATACTTTTACATTTATCTCGAACATCCCTCCATGTTGCTGAATGCGTTCGTTCATTAGTTGTTCATAATGCAAAGGATTTTCTCCCTTCATGATGCGGACTATTAAGGCACAAATTTCGTGATATTTGTTCATATCAACTTTCTCAATGACCTTTTTCTTCTCTTTTTTATCTTCGGTTGGGAGTAGGATCTTAATCTTCCCTTTTCTTGTTGTAAAACTGTAATTGATTTCAAAATTGTCGCTGAGAGATATTTCTTTTGTATCAGGCACCTTGAGAAAAATTTTATACTTGGCAAATACGATTGTATGCAGCAGCCTAACAAGATCCTCATCTCTCAAATTCAATCCAGCTTTGATGTCTGAATAACTCAACTTTTGGGAGTTTTTAAACAATAACAATAAAATTGCATAGTATGGTGTTACTATCATTTCTATTTGCTCAGCTTGAAACTTGCCAATGACATTGCAGGTCCCTGTGGAATATAGCCATGTAAGCTTTCGATGTTGAGTGTATGTAGATTAAAACTCTTTGAATGTGTCCACACATTTAATCATCTCCGATGGCAAACTAGGTTCAGAATATTTGAAAGGTGGCCAAAATGTGAACGTCAATACTCTGACATCCAACTTTATTCCAGGATGGATATTTGGTTTATTTGTAAGGTATGCCTTGAAGCGAGCTTGGTTCACCTCTGCTTGTAACATATCTTTAACCGTACTCTTCATCTTTGATGTCAATTGATTACTAAATTGTTGCTTCAGTTTTGACAACATGCTCAGCTCATGAGCATTATCTGTACTTTTATCATACAGTAGTCGACCAGCTAGCTTTCTTCTATAGAATTCTCCAAACAGATCTTTATCATTCACATATTTCAAAAATTTAGTGGCATTCTCTAGAATACCCTCAATCTCATCGGATCTTAATTTTTCACTACTGCCACCCTTTTTAAGTACCATGTCACAGAGCATGGCCAGGAATTCTTCACTTGTGTTTCCTGCAACTCTTTTATTACAGATTTCTACAAATGTTTCATTTAAAGCCCTATACAAAAGAGCATTGTGATGAAAGACATGGATAATGTACTCCACAAACTTGTCATGCAATGCCACCTGTATCCCTTCTCACTGCATTTAGTGCCCTCACAGCTAGTGGAGTCCACTCTCTAATTACATGCTCTTTGTAAGCATTTACAAGTATTTCCAAACCTTCAGGTATTCTACAAAACAGACTGTAAAGCTTTGAAAGATCAAGTTTGTTGTCACCCATAAGAAGCGCACAACAACAAGAACCCAGATTTTCAAGAAGTTGGGTTTTGTAATCTGAAAGGAGTTCATTTTGTACTATATCCAACAACTTCTCCCTACTCCTGTGCAAATAATGGGCAGATATGTCCTCCTCACGTTGCATACACTCTCCAGCCTTCAACAGATAATCCATACATGAATTTTCCCCTAAACTCCATGAACCGGCTCTTTGAGAATAGTAATGTACAACATCTTTCAACAAAGGCACTTCAATTTCATTCCCATACACATCCAATTTCATTCCTATTCCAATTTCTACAAAAATACCCATAACGTCTTTCAGTAAAGTGCGATCGATCTGCAGTCCTCGGCGGTCTTCACGAATCAGGATAATCACTGCATCCCTTACATGGACCCGCATTTCATCCAACACAAATTTACGAAAATACTTGTCTGCAACTTCTGAAACTGAACGCTTTATTTTCCTTATTCTCAAAAGCGTAGTTTCTGAAAAACTGAGCCTGTTTGATAGGACTGGGACCATCGCCCTGTGAATTCTCCAACGCCTGACAAATTCTCTCACCATGGCCTCGCCTTGCTTTTCCCTTAAAGCTGGAAAAACCCTCGAATTGAAGTAAATTATAAGTGACTGCTTGTACCGCTTATATATTTGCTTCAAAGAGTTAATTTGATCTGTATATATATGATAGTGAACCAAATAAACAGCCACGTAATCTTCTATGGAACATAATGTTCTCTTCTCGCGATTTCTTTGGAGGGTGGTTATTAACTTCTGGATATTGTTTTGTTTTGTTTTTTTAATTATCTAGGGTAATCAGAAACTGGTGAGAGTTTCCTGAACAAGGCTCAGGATCAAATCCAACTGGCTGCCACTATAAACCTAGGCTAGGTGCAACAGCCTGCAAGCCACACACAATAGCTATGAAACTTATGCCTCAACAAGAGCCAAGACGTCTGCTCTGGGGTCGCCTACTCTTCTAGCCAAGACACAACTTCTGGATATTGTTATATATAACATCCCAACTTTGGTCGAGGGTTAAGTTTTTCATATCAGCGTTGCTAATTTTCTTCGAATCCATAGTGTTTTCGTTGCCAAAACAAAATTTCATATTTTATTTGTTTATTTAAAATACTCTAACAGATATGGAGATATTGATGTTGTTATTCACTGATCAGTGGTGATCTCTATATATATCAATTGAAGAGGGGGACATGATCCATTGCAAATGGATTTTTTTGTTTTTTTTTTTGTCTTTTGGTCGGTTTAGATACATCATTCTTATTTCTTAACCATGTACACTTAACATTTTACCCTTAAATTTTAGATAAATAACTTTTAGTCCTAAATCATCATTCCTTAACTTTGTACCTAAATTAAGACATGAACATCTTCGGAAAGGAGGGCAGGGAATAACTAGAGTGGGAGAGGGAGAGACCTGTCATAAAATTAGGTTTCCTAGTTCTCAAGATAATGTCATCCAAAAATAGGATGCAGGAGTTGAATCTAGGGAGCTAGACAAAGCACTGTCCAAAAACCATTACAATGAGATGAACCAAGATGCTAGTTGGAGTTAAGGAAGGAAAACGTGGTTGCCATGAAGAAAAGCTTGCTAATGAGTTGACACTCTTTCCCTTGAGTTTCTCAAGGGAAGCCCAAAGATTTAGAGAATTGAAATTATTGCACCAAGGGAAAGGGAAAGGTTGCGCTGACTAGTAGAATTCAGATTATATTTCCAAAGAAAAACATGTGCTTCAAAGGCTCTAGAATTGGAAATTTAAAGCTCCTCACCTTGTTGGTTAGATATTTAACTAGGAATTTTGTTAGGATGAGTGTAATGAATTACGAGGGCTTCCTCATTGAATACCATAATTTTTGGTAATGATTCTCTCCCAGTTACACGATGTGAACTCAAGAGATTAGAGGTTGAAGTTGTATGCTAGAGGAGGCAGATTTGACATAGGTATGGAGATGTGAGGTTGTGCTCCATTTACAAAATGCTAAACAATTAAGGAGGAACATTCCACATGCTAGAGTTGATATACATAATCAAATATCGGAGGAATGCTAGAACACCCCCTAGTCATATGTCTAGGTGGGACGGTGGTAGCCTACCCATCACCTTTTCTCGTATTAAACACCCCATCTAGGATAAACATAGGAAAATTAACTTGAATTTAAAAACCTCCTAAAATAAGATCTCGTACAAAGAAAGAAACTCATAAATATCTCTATAAAATGAGAGGAGATGTTCATGTAAATAAAAGGGTACCCAAAACCATTAATATTCATTGCCACTTACATCACAAGTACATAACTATAGAAGCACCACTAAATACATAGAAAAAATTAAACGATACAGAAGCACAACATAGGATTTAAGGCAAAGTTTACTCAAATTGAAGGCCACATATATTAAATAAAAAAAATTCATGGAATGAGTTTAATTTCTTTAACATAGTTCAACAACATGGTTCTCAAAAGTTTGAAAGTCTTAATGGGCATATAAGGAAATTAATAAAGTCTAAATATAAATTAGGGATTCCATCTAAGTGGAATTAGCTGATCCCTTTTGGACAAAAAATTAACATGAAGAAGACTATGCATGTTCATCTCTTATAGACATTCACTCAAACTCTATGAATAAGGAAGTAAAATAAAAATGTTTTAGTTGTGGGCCTTTAGAACCTGAAGAGTTGTTAGGACACCAAATTACAAAAAAGGATAACTATCTAAGGCTACATGCTTCAACACTAGAAAATATCCATCTATGCCATTATTCTCAATGTGGAAAAACTTCTTAAGTTTATAATGGAGGGATTTACAAGGATATCCAACATGATGTTAAAATGCATCACCCTCCAGACATTTCTATGACAATGATGTTGGGTTGATAGATTGAAGCTAACATATTTTCTTTTTCTATCCACCATACTCTTTCATTGATAAATGTAAGGCTCCCATCATCTCTCTTGCAACTTCCACAGTCAAAATTACTCCTAAAGAAATTAGATAACAATGTGCTAAGGGTATTTTCTTTTGGTGTACCTGTTGGAGTGGGGTCCCTTGGGGAAAATTTTGAGTAACTTTTTGTATGTAATTTTGGATATGTGCGCTGCACAAAAATTTCAAGGGGCTTTGGGGTAGGTCAAAGTCCTTATTTTATGTAAATGGGTTGTAAGCGTAATTTGTGGGCCTCAAACCATGGTTTGAGACCATATTATCTACGCACTAGATGAATATAAATAGATATACCCAGTCTAGTTAGTGGAATCATGATGTTTTAGTTCTAAGTACGTTTATTCTTATGTGATACATTTTTGTAAGTTTGGGTTGGGTAGAAAGGCTCCTGTTGGTTGTGTGTGCGAAGACCTAGTCCTGGTGGTGTGCGTGGAAGGGTAATTGTAAGGGGAAAGTATGATTGTACTGAACTGTTGAATCTAATACAAAGACTGGTTTTGACGAAGCACTTTTGTTATGTGTCTGAACTATCCATTACTGTTATTACTTTGAGATTTCTTTACTTTTGTTATATCTGCGCGAGTAAATTTGTTCTTTATTCATAAATATATGTTGATGGTTAACTACATGAATAGATCTACTTGATTTATTGCGCTTTATCTAATTCTATCATTTATTTGCGACGAAGTTGATCGATGATCCATCTGTTATATGCATTATTTATATTTGTGACAAGCTGATCTAATAAGTATTGTTATGTATATGCACACATCTATTTCCAATATACAATAAGTTCTGCAATAAATTTTTTTAGGGCCACCACATCAATTTCTTCCTCAGGGTGCGGAAACCTGGTTCGATCACCCCCCCATATTTCTTTGGTGAGACTTTGATTTGCGCAAGCAGGTCATTGCCGAAAGGGCCAGTAGTTGGAGCATTTTTTGTCTGTGCGATAAACTCTGAGCTGGGGTCAGGACCCCTCAAGATATGTGGACAAAACTTCAAGTGCAGTACAAGGCTGCACTCGATGGGGTACAGGTTGGAATCTAAGAGATCAAAGTGTAGAAATTATATAACTTATGTGTTATATGTCCAAGATTCTCCTGATTTCACACTATTTTAACTTCATGCAAAATACATAATCTATTCCACCATTGATCTTTTGCGGAAATTAAATCAAGATTGCAATGCACACATGAAACAATAAAAATTCACACACATTAACACAGTTGTTTAATGGGAAATCCTGAAGCTCAAAACCCCAACTATCTGTATATAATATATGTCATAGAGATCATGTAAAAATCCTCATATAAAGCTAATCATATCAAGCTCTCAGTACAGTACAATCGCTACACACTAATCAAGAACAATCAACAAAAATCTGCTCTGATTTTTTCCCTCCTAATAGCCTGCCTCTACTGCACAATCCCTGCTGAAGAATGGCTCTAGATGAGTTTGAATTGCTCCAGCCTTGCTCATGCAATCCTCATTGGCATCTCCAATGAATGTGTGGTGGATACAATGCAACACTATAGTCACAACTGATAGTCACACTTGCTCTTTTACCAATCTCTCCACTAAGTCTCCACTGATCTGTTTTGTACTGTAGTTAATTGTTGTCTCTGTCCAGTTAAATAATGAGTTATTATTTAGTGAATTAATTTAACTAATTAATTCACTCAACTCCACTGAAAGTATCAATCAGTTAGAAATAGACACAATCAGTTCAACTGAGTTTAACTCCACAAGTGTAGTTAAACTAGAAACCAACTCCACCAACTACTTCTCCAACTCCACCAAACTCTGCCACTTGAGTTCTAACTAAATTCCTCCATGCATGAACCACCAGTAGCTCTAAGAATTGCGTAATTCCTTCAGCTAGCTAATCTGAACAATCAGTTAACTGAATGTCAGTGCTCCAAGAGAATAAGATAATGTTTAGAGTCCAAATATTATTAAGAGCTAATAATATTCGACATGTCTATTTTTAGACTGGCAGTCTAAAAATAGACTTTCCCAAAATGTCTAAAAATAGAAGTCCATCTATTTTTCCAACTTGACCAACCATCCACAAATAGCATCCTGCAACTCATAGAATATGATCGACATGTCTAAAAATAGACATAGTCTAAAAATATATTTTGAGCCAAAAATAGCCTACGGGGCCCACTTAGTGAAGGCGACTCTTTTCACTAAGCTCATCATCTTGTTGAATCTCAACACTCCCTCTCAACAAGATAGGGATTATCTTCCACCCCGATCCTATCTCTATGGTATTCGAATTTTCTCCTGGTGAGTGCCTTCGTCAGAATATCTGCATCCTGATCTTCCGTAGGAATGTAAGAAAGCAACATGATCCTCCGCTGCACACAATCTCTTATATGATGGTACCGGATTTCAATATGTTTAGATCTATCATGAAAAACTGGATTAAATGAGATTTTAATGAAACTCTGATTATCACAATATATCACAGTAGGATCTAAATGAGAACTGAACAAACCGACCAGGATCTTCCTCATCCATATAGACTCACATGTAGCTAAATTTGCTGCCATGTATTCCGCTTCCGCTGAACTGAGTGCCACAGATCTTTGTTTCCTGTTGTACCAAGAAATTGTTATAGATACGATACTGAAAATCCCTCTAGATGTGCTCTTTCTGTCCTTTGGGCTTCCTGCCCAATCTGCATCCGTGAAGCCATGCAACTTCACCTCATACGTCTGTCTGTACCATAAACCATACTCAGATGTGCCCCTAAGATACCTCGGGACATGATTGCCTGCCTTCCAAAAGAGCTTGGTAGGCTTCACCATCGCTTGTGAAAGCTGGTTCACAGCATAGCATATGTCTGGTCGTGTATTGACTAAATACATGAGCGAACCAACCAACTGTCGATAAACAGTGACATCCATTACCTCTGCCGATGTAGCATCCTCCTTCCTCCAACCACCAGGAAGAGGAGTGTCGATAGGCTTGCAGCCTTGCATGTGAAACTTCTCCAGTATCTCCCAGGAGTACTTGCCTTGAGACACAAACATTTCACCTTTCCGCTGCCAAACTTCCAATCCCAGGAAATAATGAAGGAGGCCCAAGTCCTTCATATCGAACTCCTTTGCAAGATCTGCCTTGCATGAGTGTATCAACAGTTCATCACCTGTTAGTATTAAATCATCTACATAAATCACAATGATAAAAAGCTTACCCTCCACCATAATCTGGTATAGGTTTGGATCTGCCTCACTCTTGGCGAAACCAAGTCTGGTGAAATAAATGTCTATCCGTGTGTACCAAGCACGAGGTGCTTGTTTCAGCCCATACAATGCTCTTTTGAGCCTACACACATGCGACTCTCTGCTGAAGATTTTGAATCCTTCAGGCTGCTCAATGTACACCTCCTCCTCAATGATTCTGTTGAGGAATGCAGTCTTCACATCCATTTGATGAATGTGCTAACCCATCTGTGTTAAGAGAGCAAGGATGGTCCGTATGGAAGAATAAATTGTGACAGGTGCAAAAGTTTCTTCATAATCGATCCCCTCGATCTGTGAGAAGCCCCAGGAAAAAAATATTTCCTTATAATTCTCAACACTCCCATCAGTAGCTTGCTTCACTTTGTAGATCCATCTCGAACCTACCACTGATTTCCCTTCCGGCCTTGGGACAATCTCCCATGCACTGTGTCTAACAATTGAATCATACTCTTCCACCATGGCATCTACCCATGCGGGATCCTCCACAAATTCCTCAAAAGAGGATGGCTCTGTCACGATACACTTGCTCATCAGAGCCATGTATCCAGTGAACAGTTAGGTGACTCTCTCTGTCTGCGTTGTGATGTAGGAACTCCTACATTCTGCATTGCATCAAGATTCAGTCGCTCAGCTTCTGTAGTGTGCTTCCACCCTTTGATGTTTGGTGCTGCATGAGTGGTTTCTTCCACTCCATGAACCTCCTCTTGTGGCTGATCCACATCTAGAGGCTCATCTTTAGAAATAAGTAGATCCTCCTCTGCATGCAAGTGTAGCTCCCTCTCAAGTGACAACTTCATGGCTTTCTCCTCATGAAATTTGATATCCCGTCGCACGACAGTCATTCGACTGTCTGAAAAATACACACAATAATTGTGGGGTGTTTTTGTGTACCCCACAAATATACCAACCTCTGTGGTCAGCTCCAGCTTCTTCCTGGCATCCTTCGTTACATGAATGTAAACAGGTGAGCCAAAAATCTTCAAATGAGAAATATCAGGCTTCTTACCAAAAAGCACCTCTTCAGGTGTACTCATGCCAAGTACTCTATGAGGACAACGGTTTTGCACAGAAACCGCAGTGTTGCATGCCTCAGCCCACAAGTGTATGGGAAGGCCCTAATCATGCAACATCGCTCGTGCAACACCCACGATCGTTCTGTTCTTTCTCTCAGCGACCCCATTTTACTGTGGGTTATGAGGCACTATGAGTTCTCTTCGAATTCCTTCTTTGATAAAAAAGTCTTTGAATTCGCCAAATATGTATTCACCACCATTATCAATCTGGAGAGCTTTCACTTGCTTCCCAGACTCTTTCTCAACCAGTGCCTTGAACTCACAAAACTTTGAATATGTCTCTCTCTTCTTCTGCATGAAGAAGATCCAACACTTACGAGAAAATTCATCAACAAATATCACATAATACCTGTGCTTTGCTGTTGAAGCAACCAAGAAAGGTCCATACACATCTGTGTGAATTCTCTCAAGGATCGTCGAAGCACGTCTATCCTTATCATGAAAAGTGGTCTTCACAAATTTTCCCAAAGTACATCCCTTGCACTGATCTGACTGCACAAGTGTACCTTTGGAAAGCCCGGTAGAAATCTGCTGCAAAATTTTCAAAGTGCCATGGTGAAGATGGCCCAATATTTTGTGCCACAATTCGCCCTCATGTCGGCTCACCACTCCTTCTTCTTTGCCTGCCATTGCAGCGCAACCATCTACCTGCAATTGATAAAGATTCTTAACTCGAATCCCTATCCTCCTAGTTTGACCAGTTGTTTTATGGCGCAGGAAAGCTTTTCCCTCGCTAAAAACAACATCATAGCCCTTGTCTTCCAACATCGCCACGGAGATCAGATTCTTCTTCAATCCTGGAACATGTATGAAATCCTTCAATATGAAAGGTTTATCGGATTCCCTCTCAAAGGAAATGGTCCTGATACCAGTCACACTGTATCTACCATCATCACCCATCTTGATGTGCACTCCAAGATCCTTTTCCTCCAGATCACTAAACAAATCTTTGTCTCCGGTCATATGGAAAGCCGCACCAATGTCAAGAAACCACGCCAATCCCATCACACTTGAAACCAAGCATGCGATCAAAGAAAATTCGAGCTCAAACTATGAGGCTAAGGCCTCTCCTGTTGTAGAACCAACAACACTCTTATTATTCTTCTTCTGTGGGCAATTAGTGGCGAAATGCCCATTCTGGTGACAGTGAAAACACTTCACCTTGGAAAAATCATGCTTCTTGCCTTTAGCTTCAGATTTGTAAGATTTCTTCCCTTTTCCTTTCCGAGCTTTGGTAGCCAAAGAAAAATTTTCTTCATCTTCATTCTTCGATGAAGATCCATCCCTGGTACCCCGCCTTATCTCCTCCTTGACAAGATCCAACCAAAGTCGCTCCCATCCTAGCAGTTTCTCCCGTCCATTGACAGAGTCTTCCTAGCTATGCCAACTCTTCGAAAGCCCAAGGAGAGCCAAGCTCACCAAGTCTTCTTCATCAACAGTAACCCCCACACTTCCCAGCTCATCCTTGCAGTGGACAAACTTTGTGAGGTATTTTAGAATACTGTCGCCTTTTTCCATTTTTATTTTTTTGAGCTTGTCTTTAAGCGACAACTTCCTCTAGTCACTTCTACTTTGGAAAAAGTCTGTCAAAGCATTCCACATTAATAATGGAGTGGCTTTCCCATGAATTTTGGACACAATGTGGTCCTTCACACCTTCAAACAAAATCCTTCGACACTTTGCTACCTTCTTTTGCCATGTGTCAAGCGCGACTGCATCGCTAGAAGCAGGCTTCGGAATATCAACATCTATGAACTCCTTCAACCCATTATCATCCAGCACCACCTCCATCCTGTCCTTCCATGCTATGTAATTCGAGCTTCCCTCAAGGTCATACTCCAATCGCAACCCATTGAAAGACATTTCAATGAATTCTCAACTTCGACACCAAGAAAACACTGCAACAAATTCGAATTCCACCAGCACAAAACTCAACCACTTCAATAATTGCAATCTCCTCCAATGATCAACAAAGATCTAATACCATGTAGAAATTATATAAATTATGTGTTATATGTCCAATATTCTCTTGATCTCACACTATTTTAACTTCATGCAAAATACATAATCTATTCCACTATTGATCATTTACGGAAATTAAATCAAGATTGCAATGCACAAATGAAACAATAAAAATTCACACACATTAACACAGTTGTTTAATGGGAAAGCCTGAAGCTCAAAAACCCAACTATCTATATATAATATATGTCATAGATATCATGTAACAATTCTCATACAAAGCTGATCATATCAAGCTCTCAGTACAATACAATCGCTACACACTAATCAAGAACAATCAGCAAAAATCTGCACTAATTTTTTCCCTCATGATAGCCTACCTCTACTGCGCAATCCCTACTGAAGAATGACTCTGGATGAGTTCGAATTTCTCCAGCCTTTCTCACGCAATCCTCATTGGCATCTCCAATGAATGTTTGGTGCATACAATGCAACACTATAGTCACAATTGATAGTAACACTTGCTCTTTCACCAATATCTCCACTGAGTCTCCACTGATCTGTTTTGCACTATAGTTAACTGTTGTCTCTGTCTGGTTAAATAATGAGTTATTATTTAGTGAATTAATTTAACTAATTAATTCACTCAACTCCATTGAAAGTATCAATCAGTTAGAAATAGACACAATCAGTTCAACTGAGTTTAACTCCACGAGTGTAGTTAAACTAGAAACCAACTCCACCAACTACTTCTCCAACTCCACCAAACTCTGTCACTTGATTTCTAACTAAAGTCCTCCATGCATGAACCACCAGTAGATCTAGGAATTGTGTAATTCCTTCAGCTAGCTGATCTGAACAATCTGTTAACTGAATTTCAGTGCTCCAAGAGAATAAGATAATGTTTAGAGTCCAAATATTATTAAGAGCTAATAATATCCGACATGTCTATTTTTAGACTGGCAGTCTAAAAATAGACTTCGCCCAAAATGTCTAAAAATAGAAGTCCATCTATTTTTCCAAATAGATATGATCGACATGTCTAAAAATAGACTTTGCGCCAAAAATATCCTGCAGGGCCCACTTATGAAGGCGACTCTTTTCACTAAGCTCATCATCTTGTTGAATCTCAACACAAAGTTCAAGCGAGCCTGATTCATTCGAGCATTGCACAAGCGAGCTAGTTATAAGTGAGTGTATCTGTTGCCGACGTGCAACCCATTACAAAAGTCTTGAATTTAATAGGAGAAGCCCACTTGGTTTAGATTCGTGAACAAGCCATCCAAGTTGAGTCTCAGCTTCTATGTGCACAGCTCAAAGGCTGCTAGGAAATTATCCTTGATTTGACTGTTTTACCTACAGGGAAATTACACGCGGTCCAAAACATGATCGTGGTGAGCTATAGTTTTTTGAAGCCTGTGCTTACCGTGACATCAATTAAGCTCAGCAACACACAGTAGACCTTCAGTAGAAGTACGAGAGCACAGAATTAGAACCATGTCGAGCAGTTGAGGCTCAGCGCATTGCGCTCAAAGAAAAGATCAACTAGGTCCCCACCACAGCTGCCCCAACAGAGAAGTTATAAGGGTTGGCTGTTGCATTAAAGGCCTCGCACGTAGAAGTCCAAACTGTCCAGGTTGTATTTGAACATTAGATTGTTGACCTGTAGTTAAAGTTGTAGCCAGAAACCTCGATGGAAGTTAGAGCTCAAAGGGCTATCAAGGTCAAACAAGACACATATGGAATTGTTGCCGCAGTCACACAATGCGGTCAGCTCTTGGACGAGGCCATGGGTTTCTAGAATTTGGTTCAAAATGAACCAATGGTACAACAAATACACAATGAGTTATGCATCAAGGAGCAACAATTTTGGGATATCAGGATGGCGGGACCCACCCTTGTGATTGCACAATGCCTCGCCCGCCTACAGGAGGGTTGGGTGATCTAGACCGAAAGCGAGGAACTGCGCCGACGAGAACAGTTGCTCGAGGCAAGGATGTAGCCGGGGGCTGAGGAGGTTATACAACTATCACAAACATTGTATATTGCGCTGAATACCCTTCAAAAAACTCAACGAAGTATTGAAATGGCCACTAAAGGGCCAACTACATAAAAATTGGTCACTGAAGGGAAGGGAGCTGCTACGCAGAGTCTTGAGGTGGTTCTACCACTGAAAAATTTTGTCGCTACGCTCCAAGCCAAGATGAAGGAGCCGACCCCATAGTGACTCAGGACGAGCCACAAGTTTGGGTTGGGGGCTTGTTGGAGTGTGGTCCACTGGGGCAAATTTTGAGTAACTTTTTTTTATGCAATTTTGGATATGCGCGTTGCGCGGAAAGGTCAAGGGGCTTTGGGGCAGGTCAAAGTCCCTCTTTTATGTAAATGGGTTGTAAGGGTAAACTGTGGGCCTCAAACCATGGTTTGAGACCATAGTATCTATGTGTTGGATGAATATAAATAGATATATCGAGTCTAGTAAGTGGAATCATGATGTTTTAGATCTAAGTACGCTTATGATTCTTCGATACATTTTTGTAAGTCTGGGTTGGGTAGAAAAGCTCCTATTGGCTGTGTGCATGGATACCTAGTCCTGGACTCCGCTGGCTGTGTGCGCAAAAGGGTAATTGTAAGGGAAAATTCTGATTGTACTGAACTATTGAATCTAATACAAAGATTGGTTTTGGCGAAGCACTTGTGTTATGTGTCTAAAATATCCATTGCTGTTATTACTTTGAGATCACTTTACTTATGTTATATCTGCGCGGTAAATCTGTTCTTTATGCATAAGTATATGTTGAGGGTTAAGTATCTGAAAGGAGTTGTTATTGATTAGTTTCTTCCATTTTGACGTGAGTGATTCTTCTTGAATAGGGGGAAGGGTGAATCTATGGAAATGAGTTATTGAGTCTTCAACTCTATGTCGTGTTCATGTGCTAGCTCGATTGTTTCAATCTTAATAGTATGTAACAACTTTGAGAACAAGAGATCTTTGGCAAGGCATGGTGGCTGCACAAAGGGGATAATAGAGCCAAAGAACCAAGAAGGGTTTGTCAGAAACTAGACGGAGGTGGAATGTAGTGGAATAAATTTCCAAAAGGCTAAACTAGGACCACGACCCTAGTAGAGGGAGGCAAATGAACCATGATCAGATAGACATGTAATGAGCTAGAAGAGGAGGAGCGCCACCAAAAATGGGGAGCCAAGTGAGAATGGGGCACCTTCAAAAGATCAAGGGATCCATGGCTAGAAAGAATGAAGTAAAATCCTAATCACAATAAGGAGAAAAAATTAATACATGAACATCTTTAGAAAGGAGGGCAGGAAAAAGATATAGTGGGAGACGGAGAGACCTGTCATAAATTTAGGTTGCCTAGTTCTCAAGATAATGTTTCCCAACAATAGGATGTACTAGTTGAATCTAGGGAGCTAGACAAAGCACTTTCCAAAGACCATTACAATGAAATGAACCAAAATGTTAGTTGGAGTTAAGGAAGGAAAATGTCGTTTCCATGAAGCAAAGCTCACTAATGAGTTGGCGCTCTTTCCCTTGAGTTTCTCAAGGTAAGCCCGAAGATTCCAAGAATTGAAAATATTTCACCAATGAAAGGGAAAGGTTGCACTGACTATTAGAATTCAGATTGTATTTCCAAAGAAAAACATGTGCTTCAAAGGCTCTAGAATTGGAAATTTAAAGCTCCTCACCTTGATGGTCAAATATTTAACTAGGAATTTTGTCAGGATGAGTGTAATGAATTACCGAGGATTCCACATTGAATACCATACTTTTTGTTTGTGAGTCTCTCCTAGTCACACGATGTGAGCTCAAGAGATTAGAGGTCGAAGTTGTATGCTAGAGGAGGCAGATTTGACAGAGGTATGGAGATGTGAGGTTGTGCTCCATTTACAAAATGCTAGACAATTGAGGAGGAACATTCCACATGATAGAGTTGGTATACATAATCGAATATATAAGGACACATGTTAGCACGCCCCCCAGTCATATGTCTAGGTGGGACGATGGTAACCTACCCATCACCTTTTCTCATACTAAATTCCTGCAATGTAATTTTTTGGAGCTCTTCTACTTCAGTTTGTCACTAGGGATGAACCAGGCAATGAAGGAGAGAAAGGGGGAAATTCCAACCCAACTCCACAACAAAGACGAAGGTCTCTGCAATAGAGGTAGAACCACATAAACTTGGAAATAAAAGTTAGTGGAGTCGCCAATCATGTGTTAATGTGTTTGGTGCACGTATGTACGAAATCACATCAACTTAAGGGGTGTGGTTTTCCCTCTTAAGTTATTGGTCACAGATAGAAAATATATGGAGTCAATAAAGTTAGTGGAACATGCTAAACATACACATACTAGATAGAGAAATAACATGCATATTCAAACATGAAAACTAAACTAAAACTAAAGCAAATAACATAAAATCTCTAAATAAAGTCAAACAACTTCAATAATCCAAATGATGGCGCTTATGTCCCCTCTTATTGAGTGCTGGTAGGAAATGAGGATGAAACTCTTACCCACTTGCCAAGGGGCCCTTAGAACTAGGGGTTCCAAGTCCTGATGCAAGGATGTCTTTACTTCCAAGCTACCTTGGCACAAAGTATCCCTCTCTCTACTATGGTGGATTGGAGTTGTTGGATGGCCAACAACTAAGTCCCCTCTATATTTTCTCCAGATCACACACTGCTGGTATTTCTTGGGTAATTTATGGCTAGCATAACAATGTGCTCTCCTGTTGTTCATCTCTTGGTGGCCTTTTATAGGAGAATTCAAATCCTCTTTCCCTCTCTTGGTACATTGTGGATGGTGACCCAAGAGAGGAGGGTGATTCCATTGTGTGCCACATTTATTCCATTGCGTGCTCCCTTGATGTCCTAAGGAGGCTTGGGTGGTTGTCCTTAGGAGAAATCAATGTCCTGGAGTGTGCCTTGTGGTCCCAGAAAATGACTTATGCCACTCCTAGGAATGTGTGCTTTTTTGGGAAAAAGGCGCGCAAAGGCACGTTTATCAAAGAATTTTGCGTGAAAAGGCACATTTGACTAGTCCTTGTACGCAATTTGATTTTTCCTCGGACCTTAGATATTTTTAAATATTTTTAGATTCTCTAATTTCTCTCAGCCCTATAAATCCTTTTGCCTGAAATTAAATAATGTCACCTCCGCTTGTATGATTTTCTAGTGATAACAGTTTCCCCCTTATGTGTGAGGTCTAGGAAAAACTGTATAGCCGAAATACATTATAGTTTCTTTTCTGTATTCTATGTGTAGAGAGAGAGAGACTTGCATGTAGCTCGGAATTGGAGAAACCTTGCACTGGGTCGAAGAGCGACCTTGTCCTGTGGGATCTCTGCAATAAATGGTATAATAAAATATATACAAATTGTCTACGAGGCAGGCATGTCCCATGCTCGTGATGCTCTGGCTAGTTAAACAAATCTACCTATGTCACTAATATGCTAGTGATCTGTTGGTTGATGACGAGGACTATTGATGCCCTCCGGGGTGCTTTTTCTTTGACACACATTGTAGGAATAGGTGCTGGATGGGTCCTTCTCGTGTAAGAATTTCTAAAAGAGACGCTTATAAAGGCACGGGTCTTCGAAGAATTTGATCAAATTGCAATGGTTGTAAGGTACGATACCATCCTGACATGAAAGCTTGTGTTGTAGTCGAATGTTGGGAGGATTGATGACATCTGTGGGAAATGATGTCTCCCACAATTCCACCTGAGGATGTCCTTTTTGTGGAGAGAGGTGATCTAAGGTACCGCTTCCTTTTTGGAAAATAGGTGTTGATGTTGAAAAGAAGGAAGCCTCAACCAAACAAGGGGGTCACTGATATGTAGGATCAAGATCCTAGATGTGATGGGTTTAACATAGGCATGATGGGTGATGGATTTATATTAACTTCTGGATATTTTTATATATAACATCCCACCTTTCATCGAGTCTTAATTTTTTCATATCAGCGCTGCTAATTTTCTTCGAATCCATAGTGTTTTCGTTGCCAAAACACATTTTCGTATTTTATTTGTTTACCCAAAATATTCTAACAGATATGGAGATGTTGTCTTTCACTGATCAATGGTGATCTCTATATATATCGATTGAATAGGGAGACGGGATCCATTGCAAATGGTTTTTTTTGTTTTTTTGTTTTTCCTTTGGTCGATTTAGATTTTAATTAGATACATAATTCTTATTCCTTAACCGTGTACACTTAACCCTTTACCATTAACCGTTAGATAAATAACTCTTAGTCCTAAATCATCATTCCTTAAGTTTGTACCTTTATATCTTAACCTCTTTAACCTTAAATCTTAGCTCTTCAACCTTAAATCTATAACCCCAAACCCTTAGCCTTAATATTTTATGGCTTTATTCTTATATTTGTATCCATTAAACATTATCCATTTACCCTTAACTATTAATAACAAAAATTATTTCAATTTTAAATCTTTAGAAATCAACCCTTAATTCCATGCCTCATATTATTAATCATTAAATCCTCTTAACCATTATTTTATAATCCGATTTCTTGTAATGCTAAATATTTATTGTTAATCATTTACATGTAGTTGTGCCTTATTACTTACCCTCCAAAAGTGTAAAGTTTTTTATTGTGAGAAATTAAACCTTATCCTTGGTTTAGTAGCATTTATTTTTAACCATTAATCCTTAATTATATTTCTAAACCTTATTTCTTAGCCCATAACCACAAACTTTAAAAAAAATAATAATGCCTATACATTCCCCTTAACCACCAACATTTTGGACCTCAATCCTAAGGCCTAAGCCCCAAACCCTTAATCTCTAACCATTATCCTTTTACTTTAGCTTTTAAAAATTAACTCATAATTTTAATCATTTATCCTTTACCCTTGAACTTAATCATTATCCCCTCTAAATCCTTTAGCCTTATCCATTAATCCTAAAATATTACATCTTGGCCCTTAACCCTAAATATTAACCTTCCTTATGGCCTAAGACTTATGGTTTTATATTCAATAATTCTTAGTGCTTAACAATTTCAAGTCTTACAACATCATTATAATTATCTTCTCTTTTCCTTTTATCTATTAACCTTTAAATATTACATCTTTCTTCTTAACACTTCTTATGGCCCTAGACTTATGGACTTCTATTCAATAGATATTCATGCTTAATAATTTCATTTCTTCCAATGCCATTGGAATATTCCATGATTGAGATTTTTTCAAACATTGATACTTTTATTTGTGAGTTAGTAGGAGAGCCACATGCATAACCGAATTTTCAGACAAAGGTGGTGGAGGATTGATGGAGTTTTAATGTCTTGGTTTTTTGTTTTGTTTGAGGCTTATTGCTTATAGTTTTTTTTCAAGAAACATTTTAAGAGGTAATGAGTATCCCTAAGGGTTTGACAAAAACCCTAAACTAGCAAATTCAAGGAGAATCATAACATTATTCTCTTGCATTTCTATCTCTTACATAACAAATAACTTCAAAATAAAACATAATGTCAGAAATGTTAAGATGTCATTTCTAATAAATCTTCAACAAATACATTGGAAAACATAGGAATATTTTTATTTAGTTATTTATTTTTATGGTATAAAAGTTTATACTACCTTTTGAACAAGAGATTACATGAAAAGCTTAAAATTTTTATATTTCTCGGTCACTTGGGAAACTCGCCCATATCTAAAAATATACCCATTTGAGAGAGGAAGAGAGAAAAATGCTAACCAAAGATTCAAAATAAAAATGCATAGATTAATAGTATGGCCTTTGAGGCCATGAGAGAAAGACAAAGGAACAAGAAGTTGATAAACCAAAGAAATAATAAGTGTAAGTAGACTAGGATGATGGGTATGAATTAGTTGTTGCAACCTAGATTGGCTCCTTGTTGTTTCTGGCTGAGAAACCAATAGTAGGGTGGATGCTGAGGTGATTCTTGATGTGCTCCATTCAATGGTCCAAGTCTGTCATGTTTTTGTGCATATGTTCCATGGAGAGTAGAAAATATTCTTTGTCTTCATGTCAATCCATAAAAAATTTGTTGCGTAAGAACTTCATGTGCTAGTACAGGTCCATTGTGTGAATTTATTAGTTGAAACTCCCATGAGTGTTCCTCGTATCAAGGACCCAATTATCCAAACCTACCATTAGCTCTGTCTCTGAAAGAAGTTGTTCTTGATTAGTTTCTTCACTTTGGACATGAGTGATTCTTCTTGAATAGGGAGCAAGGTGAATTTATGGAAATGAGTTATTGAGTTTTCAAGTCTATGTCGTGTTCATGGGCTAGCTCGATTGGTTCAATATTAATAGTATGCAACACCTTTGAGAACAAGAGCTCTTTGGCATGGCATGGTGGCTGCACAAAGGGGAGAAAAGTGTCAAAGAACCAAGAAGGGTTTGTCCGAAACTAGACAGAGGTGGAATGGAGTGGAATAACTATTGAGAATTTGAAAGGCTGTAGATTATTACATATTATCTTCTTGATAATTACTTGTGAATGTGCTTATGTCTTCTTCTCTTTAAGTTAAACTTTCATCAGTCGGGTATCAAAACACAAGACATAAATATTAGGCACTGATCATTGTCTTTTAGTTTATTCATATTTATGTCTTTCCTTTTATCCACACTATAACTTAGTATATGTTCGCATTCAAGTTTGTTGTAGATTCCACACTATTTCTGCTGTGGTATCTACATGATTACTGTTGTGGTATCTGCACTATCTTAGTATATGTTCTCACCGTCTCTTCTATGGTGTCCGCAAACGATCACTGTTGTAAGTTCCACAAATTCTTCTTGTAATATATATATCCTCAACTCTTCTTGTAATTCTGGTTCAGATTTATTCGCAATTATCAGAGTAATCCGCATTGAATCCTTCCTTTTACCACACTTTTATCTCACTGTTTATACGTTCTGTAGTCTTCTTCTTATCTGCGCTTAAATCTCAGAGATGTTCGTTTTTCACTTGCCATAATGACCGCACATCAAATATATATATATATATATATATATATATATATATATATATATATATATATATATATATATATATATATATATATATATCATATCTCTTTACGCAAGCTGACCATATAGTTATGAGTTAGATCGACTAGTTTTATGGTGAATGAGGCCAACTAGATCATGGTGAATTTCATGCGATGGAGAGTTATTTATTCACTACGTTTAAGGGTTGTATTCCATATTTTCATTTATGTTTGTGAGATGCTTTCACAAGGTCCTGGAGCATACATAACTCAAGCCTAATGGACATCAATAAGAAGTCCATCTACTTAATACAATCTTGCTTATGAAGCCCATGAAGCAAGTATACTAAAAATACATTTTATTTACTTTGCCTTCTTCTTTTCATAAATACATAATTACATAATCAACATGAAGACCGACCTAGTTACACTTTTCAACACTCCCTCTTAACTAGGGAGGTATTCATATAGGTACATGGTCACTGTCAAACTGAAGAATCTCATAAGAAGAATTGGATTGGTAATCACATTTGTATAGAATCATATCAACCAGTATTGTCCTAGTGCATGGCCTTGACTAACAGCCCCATCTCTCAACGAGACAATGTGCTACAATGTTGGCGAGACACATGACTAATTGACACCATAGTAATTGTCTCTCCAAGGTACATACCCCACCTAGGTGTTCCTAGAGTATGGCCTTCTTGGACTATTCTTCTCTTGGGTAGCCAACCTTCAAAGAATATTGGTCCACGACTACTCTTATCTTGAATGCCCTATCTCATTCTCAAAGAGTATCGAATGCCAGATGATTACTCAATCCTCCATTCTGTCTTCTAGGTCAAGACCAAAATGATGTGTCTATCCATTCTCTTCACATGGCCTTCTCTAAGACTTACGGTGGTTAGTCCTGGTCTAGTGTATGACACTTGTAACAGATAATCACATACGTCACTCCCTCTTAACGCAGGAAGGACATATTTTAAGTTTCTTTCAAGTAAGAAACTTACCACTAGGCTTCTCATCAACCAGGGCCCTACAACAGTAATCCAACTACTCATGAAGAGTTCCTCCCCTCGATGTCATGGATTTCGATACTGAGGAATCTTCAACTTTTGGCTTCATAGGGCATAGATCATCCATCACTTTCAATCACGATTCATATCCACTATTAGAAAGTGATTTATTAGTCTTCCTTATCCTGTCCACCATTATGAAATGTTTCTTTCCTTCGAATCATCTCCAAGGATCATACATCCTTTCTAATGATTAGAAGCATTGCACAAATTTATCCAGATAAACATATGCATATGAAATTTTAGAACAAAAGTTACCTCGATGACGATATTTCACCATGACATCTTCCTGTAGGCATCGACATCCTTCATACAGATTGACACATCTCCTAATGATATGTTTTTCCAAGGGTCTTCTTCTTTACCAGACTTTTGTCAAGGTCTACATATCTTCCCAGGAGATCTCCTAGTCACATCTTCTTGGCCTACGGATGATAACTGCCTCTTGACATGGTTGAATTTCATGATCTCTTCCTCTCTACACATTCTTTATTCCCAGGAACTTATAACCTCTGTAGTTTCTTGTTCATATACAACCACTTCATATTCCATGAGGACATATTATGTTTATTTCATATGTCTGTGCACTGAGATATACTCCTCCATAGATCATACTTCTAAATACAGAAGTTCATTACCTACAACCATATGACATGACTTCACAGCATCCAATGTTAGCATATAAATATATACATACCTCATACCCTTTTTCCCTTGAGTCATCCTGTAGCAATTTCTCAAGAATGAAGAGCTTCATTCTCTTGGCATGTTTCATCAATATCCTAGAAATCTGTTTCCATGATGACCCTTTCTCTTGATGACTGCTTTCCATTAGTGATGTTATCAGAGAGGTTTTCCAAGAGATGATTCACCAAGAGCTCCTACCATGATTTAATCAAGATGATACACTGATTCCTATCATATAACCAATAGAAATCACTTAAAGAAGAAGATGATCTCAATCGTAGTGTAGATCCCTTGCTTCTTCTTTCTTAGATTTTCTTTGAATCGGGTTCTTCCTTTTGTACAAATGTTTGAGTTATGAAAAACTATTTCCTTCAACTTGTCTTCTTCCATATAAACCCTAGGTTTATGAGTGAGGTAACTTACTTATCCCAAGATTTTTTGTTACCCTCATGATCATATGAGTTCTTGTTTCTTATACTTCCATGATGTCTCATCGCATCAATTCTTAAGTAGAATCTAGGCGCTATAAAGAGAGTTTATAATGAGAGAGACTAGTCTTAATGATCTCTTACTCCCTCTTTCGATCCATTCTGGTGACATGACTTTCTTGTACTATTCAAAATTATTCTTTCAGCTTCTTTTGTGTCTCCAATATTGTTCATGTGAGAGAACCTTAAGAGTTACTTTATATGAATTCAAAGGAGACCATTATCTATGAATTCAGTTATCTATGAGGACCATGACTATCCTCCTTGTTTCATGCAAGGATATTTGGTAATACAACCACCTTATGTACCTCCTTGAAAATCGAAGTCATTTAACCAAAATTAAAATGAAAATGAAAAATACTTACTTGGCAAGTGAAGAGGAGATCTTCACCTTGTTCTTCCTTGAATGATCTGCTTCTTGGGTTGTTCCAGACGTGAGATCATATGTCATTCATTCGTGTAGCTGAAATTTCAGAAAATATTCTTTCAAGTTTGTTACCACTACGAATTATGATAGTATCATAGTTCTATTACTATGGTAGTACTAATGACCAAAGTCTTGTCTATTTATTCATGCCGACAATGTCACTGAGATATGTGATTACCCTCCGAACTGTAGTATATCCCAAAAATTTTTAGAATGCACATCATATCTTCATATTGTCACTAGCACCGAGCTACATCATGATCATCACTGATCATCATAACATGATTGCACCACCAAACACTTTATCTAGAATCACCGAGGTCATTTACTGTGACAATACTTGACACCGAGCATTACCTTATTTGCACAGTACTAATACCTTAGCCAAACTGTGATATCGACCAAAAGTCTGACATAAACCATCCATTCATACTTATGTGATGCTTATTTGTGGAGGTATGAAGTTATCTCATTGATCTCATCACAGAAACCTCAGAGGTATGCCGAGGAGATTCTGTGGCTCCATCTGAACTGCATCACTGTAATTAACCATCCAAAAAATCTTCTCTCACTACTTTGCACTGTGATCACTGTGATCCGAACTTCTTGTTGTTCCATTCACCAAAAATTACAGAGATATGCCGAGGAGGATCACTTTGGTAGATTTTCACCTTATCTTTGTTGAATCGATCTGAAATATTAGAGATATATCTCACTGTAATTCCTCTCGAAACTTTAGAGGAGTCCGAGCTTGTTTAACCCATGCATCCGAATTGAAGTATTACTAATAGCCCTTCCTTGTAACTAAAGCTTTGATACCATGTTGGGAATTTGAAAGGCTATAGATTATTACATATTATCTTCTTGATAATTGCTTGTGAATGTGCTTATGTATTCTCTTGTTTAAGTTAATCTTTCATCAAGTCATTTATCAAAACACAAGACACGAAGATTAGGCACTGATCACTGTCTTTTAGTTTATTCGTATTGAAGTCTTTCATGTTATCCACATTGTAAATTAGTATATTTTTGCACTGAAATGTGTTGTAGATTCCGCACTATTTCTGCCGTGGTATCTGCATGATTACTGTTGTGGTATTCGTACTATCTTAGTATATATTCTCATTGTATCTGTTGTGGTGTCCGCAAACAATCACTCTTGTAGGTTTCACAAATGGAGGATGGATATATATATATATATATATATATATATATATATATATCCGCAAACTCTTCTTATAATTCCGGTTCAGATTTATTCGCAATTATCAAAGTAATCCGCATTGAATCCTTCCTTTTACCACATTGTGATCTCATTGTTTATACATAGTTTAGTATTCTTCTTATCTGCACTTAAATCTCAGAGATGTTTGATTTTCACTTTCCATAATGACCGCACATCAAATGTATATATATATAGCATATCTCTTTATGCAAGCCGACCATATAGTTATGAGTTAGATCGACTAGTTTCATGGTGAATGAGGCCGACTAGATCATGGTGAATTTCATGCGATTGAGAGGTATTTATTCACTACGTTTAAGGGTTTTATTACATCGTTGCATTGAGGTTTGTGAGTTTCTTTCACAAGGTCCTCAAACATACTTAACTCAATACTAATGGACATCAAGAAGAAGTCCATATACTTAATAAAATCTTGCTCATGAAGCCCGTGAAGCAAGTATACTAAAAATACATTTTATTTACTTTGTCTTCTTCTTTTCATAAATACATAATTACATAGTCAACATGAAGACCGACCTAGTTACACTTTTTAACACTCCCTCTTAGCTAGGGAGGTATTCATACAGGTACATGGTCACTGTCAAACTGAAGAATCTCATAAGAAGAATCAGATTGGTAATCGCATCTGTATAACATCATATCAACCAGTATTGTCCTAGTGCAAGGCCTTGACTAACAGCCCCATCTCTCAAAGAGACAATGGGCTACAATGCTGGTGAGACACATGACTAATAGACACCGTATTTATTGTCTCTCCAAGGTACATACCCCACCTAGGTGTTCCTAGAGTATGACCTTCTTGGACTATTCTTCTCTTGGGTAGCCAGCCTTCAAAGAATAGCAGTCCACGACTACTCTTATCTTGAATGCCCTATCTCATTCTCAAAGAGTATCGAATGCCAGATAATTACCCAATCCTCCATTCTGTCTTCCAGGTGAAGACCAGAATGATGTGTCTATCCATTCTCTTCACATGGCCTTCACTAAGACTTACAGCGGTTAGTCCTGGTCTAGTGTATGACACATGTAACAGATAATCACATATGTGACTCCCTCTTAACACAAGAAGGACATATTTCAAGTTTCTTTCAAGAAAGAAACTTACCACCAGGCTCCTCATCAACCACGGTCCTATAGCAGTAGTCCAACTACTCATGAACATTTCCTCCCCTCGATTCATGGATTTCGATATTGAGGAATCTTCAACTTTCGGCTTCATAAGGCACAGATCATCCACCAATTTTAGTCACGAGTCATGTCCACTATCAGAAAGTGGTTTATCAGTCTTCTTTATCTGGTCCACTATTATTCCATGATGCTTTCCTTCGAATTATCTCCATGGATCATACATCCTTTCTTATGATTAGCATCCCTGCACAAATGTATCCAGATAAACATATACATATAAACTTTTAGAACAAAAGTTACCTCGATGACGATCTTTCACCATGACATCTTCCTGTAGGCATCGACATCCTTCATACAGATTGACACATCTCCTAATGATATGTTTTTCCAAGGGTCTTCTTCTTTACCATACTTTTTTCAGAGTCTATATATCTTCCCAGGAGATCTCCTAGTCACATATTCTTGGCCTACGTATGATAACTTCCTCTTGACATGGTTTCATTTCATGATATCTTCCTCTCTACACATTCTTTATTCCCAGGAACTTATAACCTTTGTAGTTTCTTGTTCATATACAACCACCTCATATTCCATGAGGACATATTATGTTGATTTCATCTGTCCGTGCATTGAGAGATACTCCTCCATAGATCTACTTCTAAATATAGAATTTCATTACCTGCAACCATATGACATGACTTCACAACATCCAATGTTAGAATATAAATATATACATACCTCATACCCTTTTTCCCTTGATTCATTCTATATCAATTTCTAAAGAATGAAGAGCTTCATTCTCTTGGAATGCTTCATCAATATCCTAGAAATTTGTTTCCGTGATGACCCTTTCTCTTGATGACTACTTTCCATTAGTGATGTTATCAGAGAGGTTTTCCCGAAGCTGATTCACCAGGAGCTCCTACCATGATTTAATCAGGATGCTACACTGATTCCTATCATATAACCAATAGAAATCACATAAAGAATAAGATGAACTCAATCATAGTGTATATCCCTTGCTTCTTATTTCTTAGATTTTCTTTGAATCATGTTCTTCCTTTTCTACAAATGTTTGAGTTCTACAAAACTATTGCCTTCAGCTTGTCTTCTTCCATAGAAACCATAGGTTTATGAGTGAGGTAGCTTACTTATCTCATGATTTTTTTTTACCCTCGTGATCATATGAGTTCTTGTTTCTTATACTTCCATGATGTCACATCTCATCAATGCTTAAGTAAAATATAGGAGCTATAAAGAGACTTTATAAAGAGAGAGACTAGTCTCAATGATCTTTTACTCCCTCTTTCCATCCATTCTGATGACATGAACTTTATTGTACTATTCATAATTCTTCTTTCAGTTTCTTTTGTGTCTCCAATATTTTTCATGTGAGAGAACCTTAAGAGTTCCTTTACATGAATTTAAATGAGACCCTTATCTATGACTTCAGTTATCTATGAGGACCATGACTATCCTCCTTGTTTCATGCAAGGATCTTTGGTAATACAACCACCTTATGTATCTCCTTGCAAATCGAAGTCATTTAACCAAAATTAAAATGAAAATGAAAAATACTTACTTGGAAAGTGAAGAGGAGATCTTCACCTTGTTCTTCCTTGAATGATCTTATTCTTGGGTTGTTCCAAACTTGAGATCGTATGTCATTCATTCGTGTAGCTGAAATTTCAAACTGTATTCTTTGAAGGTTGTGACCACTACAAATTATGATAGTATCGTAGTTCTATTACTATGGTAGTACTAATGACTGAAGTCTTTGTTACACAACATTTTGTCACTATCCTTGCAATCCCCAACTCGCACATTGGAGGGTCGTTTATGTGACCAATAAAAGGTGTCATGCTTTGCAAAAACCATCCTTGCATCCCTTTTGATGAAAGCAACATTCTTCTTGTTGACATTTCCCTAAGTAGAGCTGTGAAAATCCCTATTTTTGCCTTGGCGCGAGTAGCCTGTTACATCATCGCGCCGACCTAGAAATTTAACATTGAGCCAGTGCCACTTGGTGCTCTGTGCCAATTAGACACCCACGCCAAGCTGTATATGGATTTTTTAAAAAAAATAGAGGTGGAGGTTCCATTCCAACCACCTCGAGGATGAGTCATTGGGAGTGGTTGAACTGAAACAACCACGGATTCCTTCCTTTAGTTAGTAGTTTCCACATCCCTTAGAACTCTACTAAAGGATAGGACTCCCTCCCACCTTTTTAGGGATCCCAACCTAGAACACATTATAGAAAAATGGTTGAATAGATGAACAAGAGAATTATACTATAGCTAAGTTACTAGAGGAGATAGAGTAAGAACAATAGTGTTGAGAGAGATCGATTCGATGACTTCTAAGAGAGCTTAAGTCTGAATTCCCTAATCAATAGTTGAGACATGTTTTGTCTGAAGCCCACTGGAGGAGATCATGACATCAAAGCATCGGTTGTACTCTTCCTTCTACTCATTAATATACATGACTACTGTTTGGTTCCACTATTGTTTTATGATGTTTATTTGATATGATATTTTTAGCCCTCTTTGGCTGGCTAATATTTGTGAGTGAAGCTATGCTGCTATATGTTTTTCTTGTTCTTTGTCTTATGTGCAGGTATATGGGCGTGTTAGTGAACGAATCTTGAATTGTCAAGGCAGGAGTGGGAGACCACTACTCTTTTTGCAACATCGACAACGTTGGATTCAAGGTAGGTAAATCTACCATGTATTTTATTAATTCATTAACTTAGAAGCAACACTTTAGTGTGTCCTTTTGTTAATAGACCCACCCTAGGGCTAGAGGGATTGTCTTTGTCCGCAGAGAGGATTTACCTACCTTCATAACAAATTGGCGACTCATTTTCATCAATCAGTTTCCCCTCATTCTTTCGTTGAAGGAGATATCGTCCTCCTATATGACAAAGCTCATGATAAGCTGGGGGTAGGAAAATTTCAACCTATGTGGCATGGTCCCTACATCGTCAAAATTGTGTTGCAGAATTAGGCCTATGAGCTAATTGACTACGAAGGTCATCCTCTTGAACAACCCAGAAATGGGTTGTATCTCAAAAAATATTATGTGTGAGTCATTCATGCGTAATAGGTGTATATAGGTGTTGTTTTCATTTTTGTACATGTTTTCTAGTTTGGTGTGCTTTGTGAGTGATTTACTGCTTATTGGGTCTTGCTTATTGTGCAGATGTAAATTACCCCTTATGTCAGTTTCGCGGATGGTACTTCTCGCAGTACCAGGAATTTGTCTTCGACAGCTTGGGTAATTTATGATCCTGATAATGAGTTGATATATCTGCAAGGTATTTGTCTAGGACGAACTACAAACAATGTCACTGAATATAGCACTGTCATTGAGCTATTAACTGAGGAAATCAACCTCGGCATACGTGCATTTCTTGTAAATTTAGATTCGCAGCTTGTTGTTCTACAACTCAATAATCATTATTTAGTTATAAATCCGCACATTCTGAGATTTTATTTATGTATTATTTTTTTGGAAAGACATTTTGATTTTATTACCTATCAACATATTCCTAGATGAATGAAAACGTTAATTGATACATTGGTTAACAGTGTATTTTATAGACATTTGCATAATTTGTGAAAGCATCATCATATGTAAAAGATCCATGTAGGGAAATAGATGTATATATATATATATATATATATATATATATATATATATATATATATATATTACATGTTTGCAACTGTGTGCATCATAACTTCAAAAAATATATGTGTGTTTCTATTACATCCTGAGACATCATGTCTCGCAAAATATGCAGATAAAAATAAACCTAGGTGTCTAATGAGCATGGTGCTTGTGATAACATGTCACGACCCGTACTAGCCGCCTCAGCAAGCGGTGAATTCAATTGGGCACCCCTACAGTATTTCTCTGGTAAGCGTGAGGAACATCATCAAAATGTGCATAATCTAGGACTCCTCATGTGATCCCCTCCAGGTTGCGCATTATCTCATCTTCCTCGCCGCCCTCGCCTTGAGGGTCGAAATCGAGAGGGATTCACCTCACTATCAGTGACATACCGACAGGTATCTCTGGGCCAACATCTGCATTTACATGGATTTAATGTCAGAACATGCATAAATAAACAAAAAATCATAATACTCATAAAAATTTAAAAATGAGTCTCACCCAAATCTTCATCACAATCTTCTCCCTCTGGGAGTGGGAGGTCCGGATCATCAGTGAAATATGTGCTAGAGTAGGGCCAGTCCTCCATGACAATCAATTGACAACGGAGCCAATCGAAGAATTCTGGCCTCCGGGACATCTGTTGGCCACCCCCTGCCCTTGGTATCAGAGCTGCCCATCGAGCCATCTGTGGTTCTCTCACTACTGGTGTCGGGACTATAACCTCCTATCGCTGAAAAATGGGTAATCATTCCAGGAAGAACAATACCAGAATAGATCCATAACCAAATTGTTTCAGTTTTGTCTTATTGCATTTGATTAGTTGGCACTTCATGTTTATGGTCATGACCTCTGCCCAGTTGTAGATGGTCGGTGCCATGCAGTCTACAGCAAGAAGAAACTGTGTCTTTTTTACTTCGTGCAGTGCTTGTGATCCTGTAGCTCATGTGATGGTATGCAATACCACGTGTAGTTTCAAATCTGGAATAGTTTTTATATCAACTTTCCCACTACCTGATCCATTCCGTGCTCCTCGACATACCCTGTCTGTCACCATGGTCGTGTTTTCCATGCAGGGCTAGGTGTCGGTTAGGAGTGGTGTTGCACCCCTCCACGATAATACTGTGATGAAGTACACGTCAGAGACATCAATCTCAAGTTCTTGATCCCGTAGGATGAAATTCTCTTGATTTTCGTCTCATATACTGATTAGATACTGTAGTAATTCTAGTTGAGCTTGGAGACATGGTGTTAGGAAGAATTTTTTCAAACCACAGTTTCTGAGGGCTTCCATAACTCCCTCATTTTCCATGGCTAGCTCATATTCTTCACTATATTCCCGTTCTTTTCATTTAATGACCATTTTCCCTCTTTCTACCTGCAAACACACACATATGAGTGGTATTATTCAATTTTAACCCTTAAATTTGTAAGCAATTGGGACATTTGATGCATATTTTTTCCTAGAAATGGTTTGCACCGTTCGCACGACTGTTTCCAGAAGAGTCGCACCAATGGGCATACCCTAGTGTTAAAAATCGGGCGGTTGGTGTGACTCCGTGCCCAAAACCCGCGCCAACTACGCAACCCTGATTTTTACATTTCCTCCCCCAAAATTTGAAATTGACAAATGCAGGAAGAAAGAAATAGCTTAAAATGACAAGAGGGATCTCAGCTCTTACCTGGAGTTGACGAATTTACGATTGATCTACTGGATTGGTCGTTATAGTCACCGCAAGATTTCACAGTAAAATGGGTTACTATTTCTCCACAAGAGGTAAAAAGTGAAAAGTAATTATTTTTACCATTTTTGGCATTTTATAACTTTTCACAACCCTAATTAGGTTTTATGGCATGTTTTTCGATTATTTTATTATATTATTTTCGAAAAATAGGTTTTACACATGTCCCTTGTGCAGCAACAGGTTTTTCATGCGACAATGATGAAGTAACAAGTTATATTTTATACTTTTTCGGACTCGGTAAAAACACGAAAAAGTCACTACTAGAGTCATCTTTCAACTCTTTTCTGACTCTCTAAAATTGAAAAGATTGCCGAGATTTTTATCGTTTTGAACTCGTTAAATGGCTGCGAAATGATATCTACCCAGTATACGTTTAACCCTTTTTCGGGCTAGGATAGATTATTTACGAAAAAGGAATACCTTAGTCTATCGCGATAAGAGGTTCTCTCAAACACAGTTTTCTACCTTTTCGGATCTGTGAGACTACCTACGAAAAGGGACTGCTGGAGTTTTCTTTTCTGCCTTCTTTTCAAACTCTCTAAACATGAAAAGATGTTGATTTCTCCCTTTGTTAGACTCGTTAAACCCTGATGACATCGGACTTCGTCACCATGACGTTATTTCGAGTTCCTCCTTTCTAGGCCTCGTAAAATGTACTAGGTTGGATTTTTCCGAAGGGAAAAATTATTGTACAAGCATATGATATCCCCTTCAATTTAAAAAAAAAAAAAAATTGGGGTAGTCGCCAGAAATGGTGGGGGAAAATGGAACCAAGTTTTAGTTATGTTGGTAGTATGTCGCTCTTGAACATGACACTTGTCTGCATTCGTGTTGGGGTTGGGGACATCTCATTTCGTAATTTTTTCCTCCCTGGATTTGGGTAATCTCTTTTGACCTCTCATCTGCTCTTTGTTACGTCATCATGACCTCAAATCCTTTGATGTCAAATACTTCCAAATCTAGTGTCATGTTGTTGATATGTTGAAGAGAAGTTTTCCTTTGCAAGTTGTCACCTTCCTCTGATCTCCTGTTGGTCCTGATCCACTTTCATAATGTTCCTCTGTCTCGTGTCGATGATGTGGCAAAAATTATGGCCCTCCTTCGACCGGGTCACTTCCTGTCGATTTCAGCTCATTATTCGAGAATTTGATCTAGAGACTCCCTTTTGGTACCTTGGAGCCTACATGCCTTAATGGCGGGTTTTTCACATTCGACGCAAGGTTCACATCATTGGCCTTCGATTGATTGATTCTGCGGATGATCGACGTCAGATCATTTATCACATTCTGTAGATTGTACCTTTTGTAACTTAAGGGACATCGTCATCATTGGTGGTTTCTCTTGTGTTTGTTAGCAAATTTCATCATTGGCTGGTAATCAGATGATTTTCCTGCATGTTCGACTTCAGCTCATAAATTCGCATGCTCGAAATTGTACATTTTCGGGTCGAGATGGAGCGCAAGACCCTGGTTTTTGTTTGATAAACTCTAGGATGTGGATTTTTTTGGATTATGACTTATTGCATGACTCTTTTGATTGGATGGTTGTGACCATACGTGAGTCTATTTATTGATCCTTCCTGCTAGATAGATATTTCCATACCTCGAATCTCAATCTTTATATACTCTATTATGGATGGCTGCACCCATGCCACATGATTCATGTATCACAGATATCAGTTATATTTGTAATCACAGGTCTTCCGACAACGGTGTTTGGTTCGACCGCATTCTCATAAATTATTTCACCCCTCCCTCTCTCTTGGACTTCATACTTTAGGGGGCATCTGTTACACAACATTTTGCCACTGTCCCTGCAATCCCCAACTCACACATTGGAGGGTCATTTCTATGACCAATATGTAGTGTCATGCTTTGCAAAAACCATCCTTGCATCCCTTTTGATGAAAGAAACATTCTTCTTGTTGACATTTCCCTAAGCAGAGCTGTGAAAATCCCTATTTTTTCCTTGGCGCGAGTAGCCCGTTACATCCTCACACCGACTTGGAAATTTAACATTGAGAAAGTGCCACTTGGCGCTCTGTTCCAGTTAGACACCCACGCCAAGCTCTTTATGGAATGTTTTTTTAAAATAGAGGTGGAGGTTCCATTCCAACCACCTCAGGGATGAGTCATTGTGAGTGGTTGAACTAAAACAACCACGAATTCCTTCCTTTAGTTAGTAGTTTCCACCTCCCTTGGAACTCTTCTAAAGGATAGGACTCCCTCCCACCTTTGTAGGGATCCCAACCTCCTCTTCTCCCTCTATATAGGAAACTATCTCCTTTAGTAGAAGCTAGCTGAACACATTATAGAAAAATGGTTGAATATCTGAACGAGAGAATTATACTATAGCTAAGCTACTAGAGGAGATAGAGTAAGAACAATAGTGTTGAGAGAACTCGAGTTGATGAATTATAAGAGTGATTGAGTCCTAATTCCCTGACCAACAGTTGAGATGAGTTTCGTCTAAACCCCGCTGGAGGAGATCGCGACATCAAAGCATCGATTGTACTCTTCCTTCTACTCATTAATATACATGACTACTGTTTGGTTCCACTATTGTGTTATGATGTTTATTTGATATGATATGTTTAGCCCTCTTTGACTGGCTAATAGTTGTGAGTGAAGCTACGCTGCTATATGTCATTCTTGTTCTTTGTCTTATGTGCAGGTATCTGGGCGTGAAAACGAACAGATCGTGACTTGTCAAGGCAGGAGCGGGAGACCACTACTCTTCCTACAACATCAACAACGTTGGATTCAAGGTAGGTCAATCTACCATGTCTTTTGTTCATTCATTAAATAGGAAGCAACACTTTAGCGTGTCCTTTTGTTACTAGACCCACCCTAGGGCTAGAGGGATCGTCTCTGTCCGCAAAGAGGATTTACCTTCATAACAGTCTTGTCTATTTATTCATAACGAGAATGTTACTGTGATATGTGATTATTATCCGAACTGTAGTATATCTCCAAAATTTTTAGAATGCACATCATATCTTCATATTGTCACTAGCATCGAGCTGCATCATGATCATCACTGATCATCATAACATGATTGCACCACCAAGCACTGTATCTAGAATCACCGAGGTCATTTACTGTTTCAAAGGCTATAGATTATTACATATTATCTTCTTGATAATTGCTTGTGAATGTGCTTATGTATTCTCTTATTTAAGTTAATCTTTCATCAAGTCAATTATCAAAACACAAGACACAAATATTAGGCACTCATCACTATCTTTTAGTTTATTCGTATTGAAGTCTTTCCTTTTATCCGCACTGTAACTTAGTATATTTTTGCATTGAAGTCTGTTGTAGATTCTGCACTATTTCTGCTATGGTATCTGCATGATTACTGTTGTGGTATCTGCACTATCTTAATATATATCCTCGTTGTCTCTGATGTGGTGTCTGCAAACGATCACTGTTGTAGGTTGCACAAATGCTTCTTGTAATATATATATCCGCAGACTCTTCCTGTAATTCCGGTTCAGATTTATTCGCAATTATCAGAGTAATCCGCATTGAATCCTTCCTTTTACCACACTGCGATCTCACTGTTTATATGTACTGTATTCTTCTTCTTATCTGCGCTTAAATCTCATAGATGTTTGTTTTTCACTTTCCTTAATGACCGCACATCAAATGTATATATATATAGCATATCTCTTTACGCAAGCCGACCATACAGTTATGAGTTAGACCGACTAGTTTCATGATGAATGAGGCCAACTATATCATGGTGAATTTCATGCGATGGAGAGGTATTTATTCACTACGTTTAAGGGTTTTCTTCCGTCGTTTCATTGAGGTTTGTTAGCTGATTTCACAAGGTACTGGAGCATACTTAACTCAATCCTAATGGACATCAATAAGAAGTCCATCTACTTAATACAATATTTCTCATGAAGCCCATGAAGCTTATTTACTTTGCCTTCTTATTTTCATAAATACATAATTACATAGTCAACATGAAGACTGACCTAGTTACACTTTTCAACACTCCCTCTTAACTAGGGAGGTATTTATATAGTTACATGGTCACTGTCAAACTAAATAATCTCATAAGAAGAATCAGATTGGTAATTGCATTTGTATAGCATCAAATCAACCAGCATTGTCCTAGTGCATTGCCTTGACTAACAGCGCCATCTCTCAACGAGACAATGTACTACAATGTCAGCGATAAACATGAATAATAGACACCATATTCATTGTCTCTCCAAGGTACAAATCCCACCTAGGTGTTCCCAGAGTATGACCTTCTTGGACTATTCTTCTCTTGGGTAGCCATCCTTCAAATAATATCGGTCCACGACTACTCTTATCTTGAATTCCCTATCTCATTCTCAAAGAGTATCGAATGCTATATGATTACCCAATTCTCCATTGTGTCTTCCAGGTGAAGACCAGAATGATGTGTCTATCCATTCTCTTCACATGGCCTTCACTAAGACTTACGGTGGTTAGTCATGGTCTAGTGTATGAGACATGTAACAGAGAATCACATATGTCACTGCCTCTTAACATAGGAAGGACATATTTCAAGTTTCTTTCAAGCAATAAACTTACCACCAGGCTCCTCATCAACCAAGGTCCTACAACAGCAATCTAGCTACTCATGAAGAGTTCCTCCCATCAACGTCATGGATTTT
Source organism: Pinus albicaulis (assembly GCA_034641835.2). Classification (NCBI taxonomy): domain Eukaryota; kingdom Viridiplantae; phylum Streptophyta; class Pinopsida; order Pinales; family Pinaceae; genus Pinus; species Pinus albicaulis. The sequence continues at coordinate 540,837,968 of CM076584.1, read as the reverse complement.
GAAATTGAGGAATCTTCAAATTTTGGCTTCATAGAGCATATATCATCCATCACTTTCAATCACGAGTCATGTCCACTATCAGAAAGTGATTTATCAATCTTCTTTATCTGTTCCAGCATTATGCCATGCTGCTTTCCTTCGAATCATCTCCAAGGATCATACATCCTTTCTTATGATTAGCATCCCTGCACGAATTTATCTAGATAAACATATACATATGAACTTTTAAAACAAAAGTTACCTCGATGAAGATCTTTCACCATGACATCTTCTTGTAGGCATCAACATCCTTCATACGGATTGACACATCTCCTAATGATATGTTTTTCCAAGGGTCTTCTTCTTTACCAGACTTTTGTCAGAGTCTACATATCTTCCCAGGAGATCTCCTAGTCACATATTCTTGGCCTACGGATGATAACTGCCTCTTGACATGGTTGCATTTCATGATCTCTTCCTCTATGCACATTCTTTATTCCCAAGAACTTATAACCTTTCTAGTTTTTTGTTCATATACAACCACCTCATATTCCATGAGGACATATTATGTTGATTTCATCTATCTGTGCATTCAGAGATACTCCTCCATAGATCATACTTCTAAATACAAAATTTCATTACCTGTAACCATATGACATGACTTCACAGAATCCAATGTTAGCATATAAATATATACATACCTCATACCATTTTTCCCTTGAGTCATCCTGTATCAATTTCTCAAGAATGAAGAGCTTCATTCTCTTGGCATGCTTCATCAATGTCATAGAAATATGTTTCCATGATGACCCTTTCTCTTGATGACTGCTTTCCATTAGTGATGTTATTAAAGAGGTTTTCCCAGAGCTGATTTACTAGGATCTCCTACCATGATTTAATTAGGATGCTACACTACATCCTATCATATAACCAACAAAAATCACTTAAAGAAGAAGATGATCTCAATCGTTGTGTAGATCCCTCGCTTCTTCTTTCTTATATTTTCTTTGAATCAGGTTATTCCTTTTCTACAAATGTTTGAGTTCTGCAAAACTATTACCTTCAACTTGTCTTCTTCCATAGAAACCCTAGGTTGATGAGTGAGGTAACTTACTTATCCCATGATTTTTTGTTACCTTTATGATCATATGAGTTCTTGTTTCTTATACTTCCATGATGTCACATTGCATCAATTCTTAAATAGAATCTAGGAGCTATAAAGAGAGTTTATAATGAGAGAGACTAGTCTTAATGATATCTTACTCCCTCTTTCCATCCATTTCAGTGACATGAACTTTCTTGTACTATTCATAATTCTTCTTTCAACTTATTTTGTGTCTCCACTATTGTTCATGTGAGAGAACCTTAATAGTTCCTTTACATGAATTCAAAGGAGACCCTTATCTGTGACTTCAATTATCTATGAGGATCATGACTATCCTCCTTGTTTCATGCAAATATCTTTGGTAATACAACCACCTTATGTACCTCCTTGCAAATTGAAGTCATTTAACCAAAAATAAAATGAAAATGAAAAATACTTACTTGGCAAGTGAAGAGGAGATCTTCACCTTGTTCTTCCTTGAATGATCTTCTTCTTGGGTTGTTCCAGACTTGAGATCATATGTCATTCATTCGTGTAGCTAAACATTCAAACTGTATTCTTTCAAGGCTATGACCACTACGAATTATGATAGTATCATAGTTCTATTACTGAGGTAGTACTAATGACCAGAGTCTTGTGTATTTATTCATGCCAAGAATGTCACTGTGATATGTGATTACCCTCCAAACTGTAGTGTATCCCCAAAATTTTCAGAATGCACATCATATCTTCATATTGTCACTAGCCCCGAGCTGCATCTTGATCATCATTGATCATCATAACATGACTGCACTACCAAGAACTGTATCTAGAATCACCGAGGTCATTTATTGTGACAATACTTGACACCGAGCATCACCTTATTTGCACAGTACCAAGACCTTAGCCAAACTATGATATAGACCAAAATTCTGACTGAGATCAATCATTTACACTTCTGTGATGCCTCTTTATGGAGGCCCTAAAGTTATCTCACTGATCCCATCACATAAACCTCAGAGGTATGCCGAGGAGATTCTATGGCTCCATCTGAATTGTAGCATTGTAATTAACCATCTAAAAAATCTTCTTTGACTAGTTTGCACTGTGATCATTGTGATCCGAAATTCTTGTTGTTCCATTCAGAGAAAATTACAAAGATATGCCGAGGAGGACCACTTTGGTAGATCCGAACCTTATCTTTGTTGAATACATCTGAAATCTCAGAGATATATCTCACTGTAATTCCTCCTGAAACTTTAGAGGAGTCTGAGCTTGTTTAACCCATGCATCCGAACTGAAGTATTACTAATAGCCCTTTCTTGTAACCAAAGCTCTGATACCATGTTGAGAATTTGAAAGCCTATAGATTATTACATATTCTCTTCTTGATAATTAATTGTGAATGTGCTTATGTCTTCTCTTATTTAAGTTAATATTTCATCAATTCAATTATCAAAACACAGGACATAAAGATTAGGCACTAATCATTGTCTTTTAGATTATTCGTATTGAAGTCTTTCCTTTTATCCGCACTGTAACTTAGTCTATTCTCACACTGAAGTTTGTTGTAGATTCCGCACTATTTCTGTTGTGATATCCACATTATTACTATTGTGGTATCCACACTATCTTAGTATATATTCTCGTTGTCTCTGTTGTGGTGTTCCGCAAATGATCACTATTGTAGGTTCTGTAAATGCTTCTTTGTGTCTATATATATATATATATATATATATATATATATATATATATATATATATATATATATATATATATATATATATATATATATATATATATAAAAATTTTCGTGTAATTCTGGTTTAGATCTATTCACAATTATTAGAGTAATCCGCATTGAATCCTTCCTTTTAACGCACTGTGATCTCACTGTTTATACGTAATGTAGTCTTCTTATTATCTGCGCTTAAATCTCAGAGATGTTCGTTTTTCACTTTCCATAATGGCTGCACATCAAATGTGTGTGTGTGTGTATATATATATATATATATATATACATATATATATATATATAGCATATATCTTTACTCAAGCCGACCATATAGTTTTGAGTTAGACCAACTAGTTTCATGGTGAATGAGGCCGAGTAGATCATGGTGAATTTCATGCGATGGAGAGGTATTTCTTCACTACGTTTAAGGGTTGTCTTCCATCATTGCATTGAGGTTTGTGAAATGCTTTCACAAGGTCCTGGAGCATACTTAATTCAAGCCTAATGGACATCAAGAAGAAGTCCATCTACTTACTACAATCTTGCTCATGAAGCCCATGAAGCGAGTATACTAAAAATACATTTTATTTACTTTGCCTTCTTCTTTTCATAAATACATAATTGCATAGTCAACATGAAGACCGACCTAGTGACACTTTTTAACACTCCCTCTTAACTAGGGAGGTATTCCTACAATTACATAGTCACTGTCAAACTGAAGAATCTCATAAGAAGAATCAGATTGGTAATCACATTTGTATAGCATCATATCAACCAAAATTTCCGTAGTGCAAGGCCTTGAATAAAAACCCCATCTCTCAACGAGACAATAGGCTAAAATGCTGGTGAGACACATGACAAATAGACACCATAGTCATTGTCTCTCCAAGGTACATACCCCACCTAGGTGTTCCGAGAGTATGATCTTCTTGGACTATTCTTCTCTTGGGTAGCCAGCCTTCAAAGAATATCGGTCCACGACTACTCTTATCTTGAATGCCCTATCTCATTCTCAAAAAGTATCGAATTCCAGATGATTACCCAATCCTCAATTTTTTCTTCCAGGTGAAGACCAGAATGATGTGTCTATCCATTCTCTTCACATGGCCTTCACTAAGACTTACAGTGGTTAGTCCTGGTCTAGTGTATGACACATGTAACAGAGAATCACATACGTCACTCCCTCGTAACACAAGAAGGACAAATTTAAAGTTTCTTTCAAGTAAGAAACTGACCACCAGGCTCCTCATCAACCAGGGTCCTACAACAACAATCTAGCTACTCATGAAGAGTTCCTCCCCTCGATGTCATAGATTTCGATATTGAGGAATATTCAAATTTTGGCTTCATAAGGCATAGATCATCCTTCACTTTCAGTCACGAGTCATGTCCACTATCAGAAATTGATTTATCATCCTTCCTTATTTGGTCCATCGTTATGCCATGTTAATTTCCTTCGAATCATCTCCAAGGATCATACATCATTTCTTATGATTATTAGCCCTGCACAAATTTATCCAGATAAACATATACATATTAAATTTTAGAGAAAAAGTTACCTTGATGATGATCTTTCACCATGAAATCTTCTTGTAGGCATCAACATCCTTCATACAGATTGACACATTTCCTAATGATATTTTTTCCAAGGGTCTTCTTCTTTAACATGCTTTTGTCAGAGTCTACATATCTTCCCAGGAGATCTCCTAGTCACATCTTCTTGGCCTACGGATGATAACTGCCTCTTGACATGGTTTCATTTCATGATGTCTTCCTCTCTGCACATTCTTTATTCCCAGGAACTTATAACCTTTCGAGTTTGTTGTTCATATACAACCACCTCATATTCCATGAGGACATATTATGTTGATTTCATTTGTCCGTGCACTGAGAGATACTCCTCCATATATCATACTTCTAAATACAGAAGTTCATTACCTCAAACCATATGACATGACTTCACAACATCCAATGTTAGCATATAAATATATACATACCTCATACCCTTTTTCCCTTGAGTCATCCTGTAGAAATTTCTCAAGAATGAAGAGCTTCATTCTATTGGCATGCTTCATCAATATCCCAGAAATTGTTTTCCATGATGACCCTTTCTCTTGATGACTGCTTTCCATTAGTGATGTTATCACAGAGGTTTTCCCAAAGTTGATTCACCAAGAGCTCCTACCATGATTTAATTAGGATCCTACACTACTTCCTATCATATAACCAATAGAAATCACTTAAAGGAGAAGATGATCTCAATTATAGTGTAGATCCCTTGCTTCTTCATTCTTAGATTTTCTTTGAATCAGGTTCTTCCTTTTCTACAAATGTTTGAGTTCTGCAAAAATATTGCCTTCAACTTTTCTTCTTCCATAGAAACCCTAGGTTGATGAGTGAGTTAACTTACTTATCCCATGATTTTTTGTTACCCTCATGATCATATGAGTTCTTGTTTCTTATGCTTCCATGATGTCACATCGCATCAATTGTTAAGTAGAATATAGGAGCTATAAAGAGAGTTTATAATGAGAGAGACTAGTCTTAATGATCTCTTACTCCATCTTTCCATCCATTCCAATGACATGAACTTTCTTGTATTATTCATAATTCTTCTTTCAGCTTCTTTTGTGTCTCCAATATTGTTCATGTGAGAGAACCTTAAGAGTTCCTTTACATGAATTCAAAGGAGACCCTTATCTATGACTTCAGTTATCTATGAGGACCATGAATATCATCCTTGTTTCATGCAAGGATATTTGGTAATACAACCACCTTATGTACCTCCTTGCAAATCAAAGTCATTTAACAAAAATTAAAATGAAAATTAAAAATACTTACTTGGAAAGTGAAAAGGAGATCTTCACCTTGTTCATCCTTGAATGATCTTCTTGGGTTGTTCTAGACTTGAGATCGTATGTCATTCGTTCATGTAGCTGAACTTTGAGATTGTATTATTTTAAGGCTGTGACCACTACAAATTATGATAGTATCATAATTCTATTACTATGGTAGTACTAATGACCGAAGTCTTGTCTATTTATTCATGTAGAGAATGTCATTGTGATATGTGATTACCCTCCGAACTGTAGTATATCCCAAAAATTTTCAGAATGCACATCATATATTCATATTTTCACTAGCATTGAGCTACATCATGATCATCACTGATCATCATAACATGACTACACCACCAAGTACTGTATCTAGAATCACCGAGGTCATTTAATGTGACAATACTTGACACCGAGCATCACCTTATTTGCACAGTACCGAGACCTTAGCCAAATTGTGATATTGACCAAAATTCTAACTGAGATCATCCATCTGCCCTTCTGTGATGCCTCTTTGTGGAGGTCTGAAGTTATCTCACTGATCTCATCACAGAAACCTCAGAGGTATTCCAAGGAGATTCTGTGGCTCCATCTGAACTTCAACATTGTCATTAACCATTCGAAAAATCTTCTCTGACTAGTTTGCACTGTGATCACTTTGATATGAACTTCTTGTTGTTCCATTCACCAAAAATTACAGAGATATGCCGAGGAGGATCACTTTGGTATATCCTCACCTTATCTCTGTTGAGTCCATCTAAAATCTCAGAGATATATCTCACTGTAATTCCTCCCGAAACTTTAGAGGGGTTCAAGCTTGTTTAACCCATGCATACGAACTGAAGTATTACTAATAGCTCTTTCTTGTAACCAAATCTCTGATACCATGTTGAGAATTTGAAAGGATATAGATTATTACATATTCTCTTCTTGATAATTACTTGTGAATGTGCTTATGTCTTCTCTTATTTAAGTTAATCTTTCATCAACTCAATTATCAAAACACAAGACAAAAATATTAGGCATTGATCACTCTCTTTTAGTTTATTCGTATTGAAGTATTTCCTTTTATACGCACTGTAACTTAGTATATTTTCGCACTGAATTCTGTTGTAGATTCCGCATTATTTCTGCTATGATATCCGCATGATTACTGTTGTGGTATCCGCACTATCTTAGTATATATTCTCGCTGTCTCTACTCTGGTGTTTGCAAATGATCATTGTTGTAGGTTTCGCAAATGCTTCCTATAATATATATATCCGCAGACTCTTCTTGTAAATCTGGTTCAGATTTATTCGCAATTATTAGAGTAATCCACATTAAATCCTTCCTTTTAATACACTGTGATCTCACTATTTATACGTACTATAGTCTTCTTATTATCTACACTTAAATCTCAGAGATGTTTGTTTTTCAGTTGCCATAATGACTGGACATCAAATGTATATATATAGCATATCTCTTTACGCAAGCCGACCATATAGTTATGAGTTAGACCGACTAGTTTCATGGTGAATGAGGCTGACTAGATCATGGTGAATTTCATGTGATGGAGATGTATTTATTCACTACGTTTAAGGGTTGTCTTCCATCATTACATTGAGGTTTGTGAGCTGATTTCGCAAGGTCCTGGAGCATAATTAACTCAAGCCTAATGGACATAAAGAAGAAGTCCATCTACTTAATACAATCTTGCTCATGAAGCCCATGAAGAAACTATACTAAAAATACATTTTATTTACTTTTCCTTCTTCTTTTTATAAATACATAATTACATAGTCAACATAAAGACCGAATTAGTTACACTTTTCAACACTCCCTCCTAACTAGGGAGGTATTCATACAGGTACATGGTCACTGTCAAACTGAAGAATCTCATAAGAAGAATCAGATTGGTAATCGCAGCTATATAGCATCATATCAACCAACATTGTCCTAGTGCAAGGCCTTGACTAACAGCCTCATTTCTCAATGAGACAATGGGATAAAATTCTGGTGAGACACATGACTAATAGACACCATAGTCATTGTCTCTCCAAGGTACATACCCCACCTAGGTGTTCCCAGAGTATGACCTTCTTGGACTATTCTTCTCTTGGGTAGCCAACCTTCAAAGAATATTGGTCCATGACTACTCTTATCTTGAATGCCCTATCTCATTCTCAAAGAGTATCGAATTCCAGATGATTACCCAATCCTCAATTCTATCTTCTAGGTGAAGACCAGAATGATGTGTCTATCCATTCTCTTCACATGGCCTTCACTAATACTTACGGTGGTTAGTCCTGGTCTAGTGTATGACACATGTAACAGAGAATCACATACATCACTCCCTATTAACACAAGAAGGACATATTTCAATTTTCTTTCAAGCAACAAACTTACCACTAGCCTCCTCATCAACCAGGGTCCTACAGAAGCAATCTAGCTACTCATGAAGAGTTCATCCCCTTGATGTCATGGATTTCGATATTGAGGAATCTTCAACTTTTGGCTTCAAAGGGCACATATCATGCATCACTTTCAGTCACGAGTCATGTCCACTATCAGGAAGTGATTTATTAGTCTTCCTTATCTGGTCCACCGTTATGCCATGTTGCTTTCCTTTGAATCATCTCCAAGGATCATACATCCTTTCTTATGATTAGCAGCCCTGCACAAATTTATCCAGATAAACATATATATATATATATATATATATATATATATATATATATATATATATATATATATATGAACTTTTAGAACAAAAGTTACCTCGATGAAAATCTTTCACCATGACATCTTCCTATAGGCATCGACGTCCTTCATATAAATTGACACATCTCCTAATGATACGTTTTTCCAAGGGTCTTCTTCTTTACCAGACCTTTGTCAAAGTCTACATATCTTTCCAGGAGATCTCCTAGTCACATCTTCTTGGCCTACGGATGATAACTTACTCTTAACATGGTTGCATTTCATGATCTCTTCCTATCTGCACATTATTTATTCCCATGAACTTATAACCTTTCTATTTTTTGTTCATATAAAACCACCTCATATTCCATGAGGACATATTATGTTGATTTCATCTGTTCGTGCACTGAGAGATACTCCTCCATAGATCATGCTTCTAAATACAGAAGTTCATTACCTGCAACCATATGACATGACTTCACATCATCCAATGTTAGCATATAAATATATACATACCTCATACCCTTTATCCCTTGAGTCATCCTGTATAAATTTATGAAGAATGAAGAGCTTCATTCTCTTGGCATGCTTCATCAATATCCCAAAAATTTGTTTCCATGATGACCCTTTCTCTTGATGACTGCTTTCCATTAGTGATGTTATCAGAGATGTTTTCCCGGAACTGATTCACCAGGATCTCCTGCCATGATTTAATCAGGATGCTACATTGCTTCCTATCATATAACCAACATAAATCACTTAAAGAAGAAGATGATATCAATCATAATGTAGATCCCTTTCTTCTTCTTTCTTATATTTTCTTTGAATTAGGTTCTTCCTTTTCTACAAATGTTTGAGTTCTGCAAAACTATTGCCTTCAACTTGTATTCTTCCATAGAAACCGTCGGTTGATGAGTGAGGTAGCTTACTTATCCCATGATTTTTTGTTACCCTCATGATCATATGAGTTCTTGTTTCTTATACTTCCCAAAAAATTTCAGAATGCACATCATATCTTCATATTTTCACTAGCACCGAGTTGCATCATGATCATCACTGATCATCATAACATGACTGCACCACCAAGCACTATATCTAGAATCACCAAGGTAATTTACTGTGACAATACTTGACACCAAGCATCACCTTATTTGCACAGTACCGAGACCTTAGCCAAACTGTGATATAGACCAAAATTCTGACTGAGATCATCCATACGCACTTCTGTGATGCTTGTTTGTGGAGGTCCGAAGTTATCTCACTGATCTCATCACAGAAAACTCAGAGGTATGACGAGGAGATTTTGTGGCTCCATCCGAACTGCAGCACTGTAATTAACCATTGGAAAAATGTTCTCTAACTAGTTTGCATTATGATCACTGTGATCCGAAATTCTTGTTGTTCCATTCACCGAAAATTACAGAGATATGCCGAGGAGGATCACTTTGGTAGATCCACACCTTATCTCTGTTGAATCCATCTAAAATCTTAGAGATATATCTCACTGTAATTCCTCCCGAAACTTCAGAGTCTGAGCTTGTTTAACCCATGCATTCGAACTGAAGTATTACTGATAGCCCTTTCTTGTAACCAAAGCTCTGATACCATTTGAGAATTTGAAAGGCTATAGCTTATTACATATTCTCTTCTTGATAATTACTTGTGAATGTGCTGATGTATTCTCTTCTTTAAGTTAATATTTCATCAAGTCAATTATCAAAACACAAGACAAAGATTAGTCATTGATCACTATCTTTTAGTTTATTCGTATTGAAGTCTTTCCTTTTATCTGCACTATAACTTATTATATTTTTTCACTGAAGTCTATTGTAGATACCACACTATTTCTGTTGTGGTATCCGCATGATTACTGTTGTGGCATCCGCACTATATTAGTATATATTCTCGTTGTCTCTGCTATGGTGTCCGCAAACGATCACTATTGTAGGTTCTGAAAAATTCTTCTTGTAATATATATATATATATCTGCAGAATCTTCCTGTAATTCCGGTTCATATTTATTCTCAATTATCAGAGTAATCCGAATTGAATCCTTCCTTTTACCACACTGTGATCTCACTGTTTATACGTACTGTAGTCTTCTTCTTATCTGTGCTTAAATCTCAGAGATGTTCATTTTTCACTTGCCATAATGACCGCACATCAAATATATATATATATATATCATATCTCTTTACGCAAGCCGACCATATAGTTATGAGTTAGACCGACTAGTTTCATGGTGAATGAGGTCGACTAGATCATGGTGAATTTCATGCAATGGAGAGGTATTTCTTCACTGCGTGTAAGGGTTGTATTCCATCATTGCATTAAGGTTTGTGAGATGCATTCACAAGGTCCTAGAGCATACTTAACTCAAGCCTAATGGACATCAAGAATAAGTCCATCTACTTAATACAATCTTGCTCATGAAGCCCATGAAGCAAGTATGCTAAAAATACATTTTATTTACTTTTCCTTCTTCTTTTCATAAATACATAATTACATAGTCAACATGAAGACCGACCTAGTTACACTTTTCAACAATAACTTTCCAAAAGGCTAAGCTAGGACCATGACCGTAGTAGAGGGAGGCAAACGAACCATGATCATATAGACATGTAATGAGCTAGAAGAGGAGGAAAACCACCAAAAGTGGGGAGCCGAGTGAACATGGGGCTTTGTGGCTAGCAAGAATGAAGTAAAAGCCTAATCAAAATAAGGAGAAAAAAAATTAAGACATGAACATCTTCAGAAAGGAGAGTAGGAAATAACTAGGGTGGGAGAGGGAGAGACCTGTCAAAAAATTAGGTTGCCTAGTTCTCAAGATAATGCTGCCCAACAATAGGATGCACCAGTTGAATCTAGGAAGCTGGATAGAGCACTATCCAATGACCATTACAATGAAATGAACCAAAATTATAGTTGGAGTTAATGAATGAAAATGTGGTTGCCATGAGGAAAATCTCGCTGATGAGTTGCCGCTCTTTCCCTTGAGTTTCTCAAGGGAAGCCCAAAGATTCATAGAATTGAAAATATTTCACCAAGGAAAGGGACAGGTTTCACTGACTAGTAGAATTCAGATTATATTTCCAAAGAAAAACATTTGCTTCAAAGGCTTTAGAATTGGAAATTTAAATCTCCTCACCTTGTTGGTTAGATATTTAACTAGGAATTTTGTTAGGATGAGTGTAATGAATTATGAGGGCTTTCTCATTGAATACCACACTTTTTGGTAGTGAGTCTCTCCCAATCACATGATGTGAGCTCAATATATTAGAGGTCAAAGTTGTATGCTAGAGGAGGCAGATTTGATAGAGGTATGGAGATGTGAGGTTGTGCTCCATTCAAAAAATGCTAGACAATTGAGGAGGAACATTCCACATGCTAGAGTTGATATACATAATCGAATATCTAAGGAGGCATGCTAGCACACCCCCCCTATTCATATGTCTAGGTGGGACGGTGTTAGCCTACCCATCACCTTTTCTTGTATTAAACACCCCATCTAGGATGAAAATAGGAAACTTAACTTGAATTTAAAAACCTCCTAAAATAAGATCTCATACAAAGAAAGTAACTCATAAATATCTCTATAAAATGAGAGGAGTTGTTCATGTAAATAAAATAGTACCAAAAACTATTCATATTCATTTCCACTTACATCACAAGTACATGACTATAGAAGCACCACTAGATATTTAGCACAAATTAAAAGATACATGAGAACATAATAGGATTTAAGGAAAATTTTACTCAAATTGAAGTCCACATATATTAAATAAAAAAGTTCATGGAATGAGTTTAATTTCTTTAATATGGTTCAACAACATTTTTATCAAAAGTTTGAAAGTCTTAATGGGCATATAAGGAAATTAATAAAGTCTAAATATAAATTAGGGATTCCATCTAAGTGGAATTATTTGATCCCTTTTGGAAAAAAAATTAACATGAAGAAGACTATGCATCTTCATCTCTTAGACAAATTCACTCAAACTCTATGAATAAGGAAGTAAAATAAAAATGTTTTAGTTGTGGGCCTTTATAACCTAAAGAGTAGTTAGGACACCAAATTACAAAAACAGTGAACTATCTAAGGCTACATGCTTCATGACTAGAAACTATCCATCTATGCCATTTTTCTCAATGTGGAAAAACTTCTTAAGTTTATATTGGAGGGATTTACAAGGATATCTAACATGAGTTTAAAATGCATCACCCTCCAGATATTTCTATGACAATGATGTTGGGTTGATAGATTGAGGCTAACATATTTTCTTTTTCTATCCACCATACTCTTTCATTCATAAATGTAAGGCTCCCATCGCCTCTCTTGCACATTCAACAATAAAAATTACTCCTAAATAAATTAAATAGCAATGTGCTAAGGGTATTTTCTTTTGGTGTACCAATAAAGGTCTAGAGGGAATACATGTGTGAAATAGTGCAACCTCTTCATTCTTGAAGATAAAAAAGAATAGGCATAGAACTAAGTTGTTGACATAAAGTGTCTTGCGGAAATTACTGAGAAAATAACATAAGTTGAACTCGCATTATCAATGACCAATCTCCACTCTCCAATCTCAAGCCATTTAAAGCCATCTTGATCCTAATCCGCCTGTCACACCAAGAATACTTTTGCAAATTCGAATGCTATTCGGTCACAAACTCAATTTCTACTCCACTGTAGTGATTTCCTCTGCTTTGATACCATGTAGAAATTATACAAAAAATATGTATATCAATGGATTCAATCCGATTTAGCAATGTACTAAAGAAAGATACTGTATCCTTCTACAAATCAATTACGGAAAATAAACATGATTTCCAATCACAACAAGTAAATAAAGAAGCAAATCAATCCACAACACAGATATTTTTCTTGGGGAAAGAAACCTTCTCAAAAACCCTCTATCTATATTGTATAATGAACCAAGGAATCATGAAACAATACAATGCATTATTTATCACAATAATCTGTTGCACTCTCCTAACTGTCTCACGCTAATCTAGAAAAAAATGGGCCAACACTTAGCCAATTCTCAGCCTGTCTTCAGCCTACCTTTCTTACACAATCTATGAAGAATGCAATCCTTATTCCTTAGAAATTTCAGCCTTTCTCAATTGCACAAGTATCATGGACAATCCTGTGGTGTTTTAACTGCATCCAAGCAGTTTGCTAATAATACAATTGATAGTCAACTTCCCTCTAACCTTTGTCTCAACTCGGTCTCCACTGGAACTCACATGCATGCAAATATTAATAGTAAATCACCAGTTGCATGAAAGATCATTGAATGTGAATCACATTTTATTTAATTAACTTGAACTCTCATTAGCGCAACAAACAATTACAACTAGTTCAGCTGACTAATAAATTCTAAGATGTCATTTCTAATAAATATTCAATAAATAAATTGGAAAACATAGGAATAAAAGTTTATACTGCCTTTTGAACAAGAGATTACATGAAAGGCTTGAAAGTTCTATATTTCTCGGTCACTGGGGAAATTAACCTGCCCATATCTAAAAATCTAACCATTTGAGAGAGGAAGAGAGAAAAATGCTAACCAAAGATTCAAAATAAAAATGCATAGATTGATACTATGGCATTTGAGGCCACGAGAGAAAGACAAAGAAACAAGAAATTGATAAACCAAAGAAATAATAAGTGTGAGTAGACTAGGAAGAGGGGTATGAATTAGCTACTGCAACCTATATTGGCTCGTTGTTGTTTCCGGGTGAGAAACCAATAGTAGGGGGGATGCCGAGGTGATTCTCAATGCACTCCATTCGGTGGTCCAAGTCTGTCATGTTTTGGTGCATATGTTCCATGGAGAGTAGCCAATATTCTATGTTTTCATGTCGATCCATAAAAATTTTGCTACGTAAGAACTTCATGTGCTAGTACAGGTCCACTATGTGCATTTATTAGTTGAAACTCCCATGAGTGTTCCTCGTATCAAGCACCCAATTAGACAAACCTACCATTAGCTCTGTGTCTGAAAGAAGTTGTTGTTGATTAGTTTCTTCCTTTCGACATGAGTGATTCTTCTTGAATATAAGGAAAGGTGAATTTATGGAAATGAGTTATTGAGTCTTCAACTCTATGTCGTGTTCGTGTGCTAGTTCGATTGGTTCAATCTTAATAGTATGCAAAACCTTTGAGAACAAGAGATCTTTGGCATGGCATGGTGGTTGCACAAAGGGGAGAAAAGAGTAAAAGAACCAAGAAGGGTTTTTCAGAAACTAGATGGAGGTGGAATGGAGTGGAATAACTTTTCAAAAGGCTAAATTAGGACCGTGACCCTAGTATAGCTAGAACAGGAGGAGCACCACCAAAAGTGGGGAGCCGAGTAAGCATGGGGCTCCCTCAAAAGAGAAAGGGCTCTATGGCTAGTAAGAATGAAGTAAAAACCTAATCACAATAAGGAGAAAAAATTAAGACATGAACATCTTCAGAAAGGAGGGCAGGAAATAACTAGGGTGGGAGAGGGAGAGACTTGTCATAAAATTAGGTTTCCTAGTTCTCAAGATAATGCCGCAAAAAAATAGGATGCACAAGTTGAATTTGGGGAGATGGACAGAGCACTGTCCAACGACCATTACAATGAAATGAACCAAAATGATAGTTGGAGTTAAGGAAGGAAAATGTGGTTGCCATGAAGAAAATATTGCTAATGAGTTGGAACTCTTTCCCTTGAGTTTCTCAAGGGAAGCCCAAATATTTATAGAATTTAAAATGTTGCACCAAGGGAAAGGGAAAGGTTGCGCTGACTAGTAGAATTTATATTATATTTCCAAAGAAAAACATGTGCTTCAAAGGCTCTAGAATTGGAAATTTAAAGCTCCTCACCTTGTTTGTTAGATATTTAACTAGGAATTTTGTTAGGATGAGTGTAATGAATTGCGAGGGTTTCCTCATTGAATACCATACTTTTTGGTAGTGAGTTTCTCCCAGTCGTACAATGTGAGCTCAAGAGATTAGAGGTAGAAGTTTTATGCTAGAGGAGGTAGATTTGACAGAGGTATGGAAATGTGAGGTTGTGCTCCATTTACAAAATGCTAGACAATTGAGGAGGAACATTCCACATGCTAGAGTTGATATACATAATCAAATATCTAAGGAGGCATGCTAGCACACCTCCCAATAATATGTCTAGGTGGGACGGTGGTAGCCTACCCATCACCTTTTCTCGTATTAAACACCCCATCTAGGATAAACATATGAAAATTAAATTGAATTTAAAAACCTCCTAAAATAAGATCTCATACAAATAAAGTAACTCATAAATATCTCTATAAAATGAGAGGAGTTGTTCATGTAAATAAAATAGTAGCCAAAACCATTCATATTCACTGCCACTTACATCACAAGTACATAACTATAGAAGCACCACTAAAGATGTAGCACAAATTAAAAGATACATGAGCACAATGTCATAGGATTTAAGGCAATGTTTACTCAAATTGAATGCCACATATATTAAATAAAAAAAATTCATGGAATGAGTTTAATTTCTTTAATATGGTTCAACAACATTGTTCTCAAAAGTTTGAAAGTCTTAATGGGCATATAAGGAAATTAATAAAGTCTAAATATAAATTAGGGATTCCATCTATGTGGAATTAGTTGATCCCTTTTGGACAAAAAATTAACATCAAGAATACTATGCATCTTCATCTCTTAGAGACATTCACTCAAACTCTATGAATAAGGAAGTAAAATAAAATGTTTTAGTTGTGGGCCTTTAGAACCTGAAGAGTAGTTAGGACACCAAATTAAAAAAAGGAGATCTAGCTAAGGCTATATGCTTCAACACTAGAAACTATCCATATATGCCATTGTTCTCAATGTGGAAAAACTTCTTAAGTTTATATTGGAGGGATTTACAAGGATATCCAATATGATGTTAAAATTCATCACCCTCTAGACATTTATATGACAATGATGTTGGATTGATAGATTGAGGCTAACATATTTTCCTTTTATACACCATACTCTTTCATTGATAGATGTAAGGCTCCCATCATCTCTCTTGCACCTTCCACAATCAAAATTACTCCTAAAGAAATTAGATAACAATGTGCTAAGGGTATTTCTTTTGCTGTACTTGTTGGAGCGGGGTCCCCTGTGGAAAATTTTGCTTAACTTTTTGTATGTAATTTTGGATATGTGAGCTACACGAAAATATCAAGGGGATTTGGGGTGGGTCAAAGTCCTTATTTAATCTAAATGGGTTGTAAGGGTAAATTGTGGGCCTCAAACCATGGTTTGAGACCATGTTATCTACGCGTTGGATGAAGATAACTAGATAGATAGAGTCTAGTTAGTTGAATCATGATGTTTTGGATGTAAGTATTTTTATGCTTATGTGATACATTTTTGTAAGTTTGAGTTGGGTAGAAAGGCTCCTGCTGGTTGTGTGCGCGAAGACCTAGTCTTGGCGGTGTGCGTGGAAGGGTAATTGTAAGGGGAAAGTATAATTGTACTAAAATGTTGAATCTAATACAAATACTGGTTTGGCGAAGCACTTCTGTTATGTGTCAGAACTATCCATTACTGTTATTGCTTTGAGATCACTTTACTTCTATTATATCTGCGTGAGTAAATATGTTCTTTATGCATAAATATATGTTGATGGTTAAGTACATGAATATATCTACTTGGGTTATTGCACTTTATCTGATTCTATAATTTATATGCGACGAAGTTGATCTATGATCCATCAATTATATGCATTATCTGTATTTGTGACAAGCTGATCTGATAAGTATTGTTCAGTATATGCACGCAACTATTTCCAATATACAATAAGTTATTTAATAATTTTTTTAGGGCCACCACATCAATTTCTTCCTTAGGGTGTGGAAACCTAGTTCGATCACCCCCCCCCATATTGCTTCGGGTGAGACTTTGATCTACGCAAGCAGGTCATTGCCGAAAGGGCTAGTAGTTGGAGCGTTTTTTGGTTGCGCGATAAAATCTAAACTTGGGTCAGGACCCCTCAAGATATGTGGATGGAACTTGAAGTGTAGTACAAGGCTGCCCTCAATGGGGTACAGGTTGGCATCTAAGAGATCAAAGTTAAAGCGATCTTGATTCAGGCGAGCATTGCACAAGCGAGCTAGTTACAAGCAAGTGTATTTGTTGCCAACGCGCAACCCATTACAACAGCCTTGAGTTTAACAGGAGAATCCCACTTGGTTTAGATCCATGAAAAATCCATCCATGTTGAGTCTCAGCTGTTGCGCGCACAGCTCAAATGCTGATAGGAAATTATCATTGATTTGATTGTGTTACTTGCAGGGAAATTACACATGGTTGAAAACATGATCGTGAGGAGCTATAGTTTCGCAAAGCCCATGCCTACCGTGACATCAATTAAGTTCAAAAACACACAATAGACCTTCACTAGAAGTACCAGAGTGTCAAAGAAGCATGTCGAGCAGTCAAGGCTCAACACACTACACTCGAAGAAAAGATCAACCAGGTATGCAGTGATGTTCCCGCGGTCCCCGCCACGGCTGCCCAAGAAGAAAATTTAGAAGGGTTGGTTGCTGCATTAAATGTCGCAGACACAGAATTCCAAACCGTCCGGGTTGTATTTAAACATCAGATTGCTGACCCGCAGTTAAAGTTGCAGCCAAAAACCCTGCTAGAAGTCAAAGCTCAAGGGCTGTCAAGATCAAACAATACACATATAGAATTCTTGCCACAATCACACAATGCGGTCAGCTCTTGGATGAGGCCATGGATGTCTGGACATTAGTTCAAAATGAACCAATGGTACAAAAACTACACAATGAGTTATGCATCAAGGAGCAACTGAACCAATGGTACAACAAATACACAATGAGTTATGCATCAAGGAGCAACAATTTGCAGATATTTGGATGGCGGCGCCCAACCTCGTGATTGCACAACGCCTCGCCCGCCTACAGGAGGGTTGGGTGATCAAGACCGAAAGCAAGGAACTGCATTGACTAGAAAAGTTGCTTGAGGCAAGGATGCAGCCGTGGGTCGAGGAGGCTCTACAATTGTTACAAACATTGGATATTACATTGAATACCCTTCAGAAAACTCAACAAAGTATTGAACTGGCCACTGAAGGGCCAAATACAGAAAAAATGGTCACTGAGGGGAAGGGAGCTGTTGTGTAGAGTCTTGAGGTGGTGCTACCACTGAAAAATTTTATCGCTACGCTCCAAACCAAGATGAAGGAGCCAACACCACAGTGACTCAAGATGAGCCATATGTTTGGTTTGGGGGCTTGTTGGAGTGTGGTCCCTTGGGGAAAATTTTGAGTAACTTTTTTTATGTAATTTTGGATATGAACGCTGCGCTGAAAGTGTAATGTCCCTTTTTCAGGAACTTGCTGCTCAATCGGGAACATCTTAGATGTTCCATTTTTCCTTCTTCAGTGAGACATTGCAAGTCCATTACAGAGATCAACTATTGGGGAATTTACAGGATATGTCTCCTTCAAATAAGGGAGAGATCCGGAGGCTAGCTGGCCCTTCACAGACTTTACCTATGGATATGCAATATTCCACCTCGGGAATTTCTGCTACAGCTGCCCATGAGGACGCTGTATAAGGAAGTTGCTGCATAAATAAGGCTATCCAACGCTGGAATTCCCTAGAAAACTCCTAATATAACTCCCCTATAGAAAATGAGCTTAAAGAAATTATTCTAGATGGGTTATATAGATCTCCCAAAACTAGATCTCTAATACAATGCTCAAAGAAAGAGCTTACAGCAATATGCAAAACATAAGTCTGGAACTCTGCAAATCTGAATATACTATAAGACGGTAAATATCACAGCCATCATTACATTAATATATCAGCATGAATATACATTAATAAAAGGAGATGTTATTGATTAGTTTCTTCCCTTTCGACATGAGTGATTCTTCTGGAATAGGGGGTAGGGTGAATTTATGGAAATGAGTTATTGAGTCTTCAACTCTATGTTGTGTTCATGTGCTAGCTTGATTGGTTCAATCTTAATAGTATGCAGCACCTTTGAGAACAAGAGCTCTTTGGTAGGTTTTACACTAAAAATGTCACCATGATGTTTTATTGTCTGTATGGGTTCATCATTACTAATACAATACTCCCTTAGAAGTCTACAAACATTAAGTTCCTAACACCAAGCCTTGAAATTGAGAGAAAAGCTTATAAAAATCATTAAAATACTTGTACCACACTTTCTCTTAGTATTACCAGCGATGCCACATCTGTTTGTTCTAGAACATGCGGAACCAACCACACTTTTTCTTCATTAAACATGTGGATCCTTGTAAAAGGTAAAATAAAGGCGGAAGTAAAATTTGGAAGCCCCGCTGGTTGAATCTGGAAGCAATTATTCGGTGGACGTTTGCTATTTTCATGTACATTCATCCCTCCATTAAAGGAGCCTAACCCTTGGTATGTGGAACTTAATCCCTTGAAAGAGGATTCTATCCCCTCTTATTTGGAGCTGCAACCTCTTCTCTTTTGCTATAAATTGAGGCCATAGTTCAACCTCAAGGGGAGTTAGGCTTTGAGATTTATTGAGGAGAATTGCTGGAAAAACTCAGACTCTCTTAATTGATTACTATATGGGAATGATTACACACTCATGTGTATGTTATTCGAGAGAATTAAAAGGCTTGTCAGAGTAGAGGAAACGCTTGTTCCGGACCCCGGAAGGACCTATATGACATCAAGGTGAAAACGGTTGTAAGGCTCCTTCTTTCATCAAAGATAATACAAATGGATCCTGTTTTCTCAATGAGTTGTTTATTTAAATGGATTATTTCTTGAATTCCTTGATCATCAAGATAGGTTTATGGTTTATGAATTAATCTATATTATGAAGGTGCTTCTGATTCTTTCATGTTTTTGATTGCAGATCCCGAAAGGAAACATATTCAAAGCGATAGGAAAGAAGACTACGATCAGTGCTGGACTACAGGTAAGTCCTAAATACTTCATTATAGATAATTCTGAATCAAATATAATCTAGAGAAAGTAGTTTGCATATGTCTGTTTGTTGCTAGTTATCGTAGGATACTAGGGAGATCTGTCTTGTCTGCAAGAACGATTTGTCCGTCCAACAAAATGGCGACTCCGCTGGGGAATGAATCTTGAACTTTGTTTTCTTTTATTTTTTGTCTTGTAGAATTATTTTTCTGATTTTGATTGATTGATACTGGCTTGGGTAATTTATTCCTGTAGAATCCCTAAAACGTGCTTTAGAATTTTTTATTTTTCTTTAAGTTTTCTGGTCTCCGCACTTTGTCCTTAGGCACAGTGCGGTCATCTCCGCTTTTTTTTGTATCCATCGTGCGGCACCGCACCTGTTTACACTAAAACCTATGGAAACTTAGAATTTTTTTTAAAAACTCAAAAGTCTCTTTTCTAGGATCAGCTTGCAAGATTCCCAGTATATACCCAAACTTGTATTTTCTGTCAGAAAACTTTGTGTGAGAGTTTCTTTCAGCTTTTTTAGTTTTGAATGATTTTCTACAAGATCTGCATGTTATAAGTGATTTTTTCTTTGTCTTTGTGTCACTCAAATATTAGAAACCTCTGTATACCTTAGATCACTGGTATTTCATTGTTTTCTTGCTGAGTCTTTGACTTTATAGCAAAAATTGCTTTATGAGAATTAGATCCCATTTTCTCATTTGCAAATCTTTACAAAATTTTTCATTAAGTTTTGAATTTCACTTAAAAAACCATAATTGGATGTTTTTGAGTTTTAGCTCATTTCAGCAAAGAATTTCTTAGTTCGATTACAAGCTAAGCAAAACTTCCTCAAAATATTTAAAGTTTTGATTTCAGATTTAATTTTTAGAATTTTTAGATCTCGAAATTAGTGTTTTTAGTTTTGAGTGTTATTTCTAGAAATTGTAGTTTTCTTTTAGAGAATTTTTTATTGTAGATTCGATATTGAAGAATAAAGGGATTTTGTTTTTTGAGTAATTGATCATTCTGAGTTCTCATAAGATAAGCTTTATTTTCATATGTTCTTGTTTTTAAGGGAAGAATTGTTTTAAAATATTGCATTTCTCAACTCTTTCTTTTAGATATAATTCATCGAAAGAAATGAATTTTTTCTCATAATAAATGCATTTTTAGTGTGTTTTGAGCCGAGTCACTACATATCATCAAATTTTCACTTTCGCACCTATTGTCTTAAGAAACATCCTATTAAAAGCAACGTTTAAATTAAAATCAATCTAGTAATTTTTATATTTCTAGGACTCTTTTCACCAACATAGCTTAGGATAGTTTCTTGGAGTAGAGAGTAATTAACTCTCCAAGACAATTAAAACAAACAAGTAGTCAATCTTGCGATAGGAAAAATCCAATAGGAGCTTGTGTGCTCTGGGAAGCTCCTCCTAAAGGAG
This sequence comes from Pinus albicaulis, assembly GCA_034641835.2. NCBI lineage: Eukaryota > Viridiplantae > Streptophyta > Pinopsida > Pinales > Pinaceae > Pinus > Pinus albicaulis. Next base: position 540,816,248 of record CM076584.1, on the reverse strand, counting down.
TCAAGCATAAGATAATATCCGAACTAGTGAGGTGATCAATTCCGTCTCATTGGGAATGATAGAAGATGTGCGCGTATTAACAACGGTAAACCTCAGATTGACCATTGTCGAGGAGCCTAGGGTCACTTTTTGGTATACCTTGGATTATGTCAAGGAGCCTTCAAGGGGATTGAGCTTTGTTACTCTACCCTTGCGCGTATATCGGATCGTAGACTATTCCCCTAGGTATATTTGTTCCTGTTGGTAACCTTAGTGGCCATAAACTTTAAGATTTTTTCTTAAGGTGACGGTGAGGAAATATCTCACTGTACCTAGAGCAGACATCGACTAGACTCACTTGGACTCTCTGGAGGGTTATCTTCACTCGAGATGGTTTAAGTGGAGGAACTTGCACCAGTCTGTTTCATTAAGCAGGTTGTCAGGGTAACTATTCCAAGTGCCATTTCTACATTAAATACTATGATGTTGGATTTCATCACCAACTAGTGTTTTTAGTGTGGGAATCTACTGTTTGTGTGTGGTTTGATATCCTATATTTTATATGCGTTTGATCATATTATTGTCTCCTTAGTGAATTTAGGATTTTTGATTGAAATTTTCTTTGATTGCGTGTGATTAATAATTTTTAATCATGGCTGAATTACCAAGACAATCACATAGACTTCAGGGGAAGCCCCCTGAGTATACACCAAGCCAACTTGAAGGACTGAAACCTCTGATACTGCCTAGTATCAGCAGAATTAGATCAACAGAACCAGGATAATCATCCATAATTCCTCATCCTGATTATCATGAAATAAATCAATCACAAACAACATAAAATATTCAAGAGCCAATTTCAATTTCCGAAATCACTGACATTGCTTCTCCAACCAGTGAATTAGCTGAAGAACTTGAAATTTCTGTGCCAAACATTGAACCTTCTGTGTTAGAATCATCTTCAGGATTTGTTACTCCAACTTCTAGTGATCCTAATTCACCTAGAGTAAGTCATCGCATTACCGAAAATCTTCCTTCTGATCTCATATGTATTGAAGAACTTATTGGTCCAGACGAAGACATAGTTCTTCCTAAAACCCAAGAAACTTTAAATCTTAGAGAGTGTGAATCAATATTCTATAGTCCTTTTAGAACTAATGCTTGGTATTTATCATTGACAGATTTTTTTACAAAATGTAGGTCTTACTTATTCACCACCCTGAATTCCTTTTTACCCTACACCGAGAGGTTATCAACCTTCATTAGCTATGTCAGGTGAGTCATCTATGTTTTCTGAATATCTAGAAACATTCTTATACGGTGGTTCATCTATTCCTCCGGGATACCAGTCGCTCTCTGGTACCTTCTCAGGAGCAGCTCCTCAACCAATTGAGCAAGTGTTATCATCTGGTAGGAATGGAACAAACACTGGCACGTTGAACCCAGAACAAATTTTTATGATGTCTGAAAATATTCCAAATCCTCAACCTCAAGGAATTTAGTTACCGCCTGGGGGCCAACCTCAAGGAAGTCAGTTACCTCCTAGGGGGCAACCTCAAGGTAGTCAATTACTGCCCGGAGGGCAACCTCAGGGTAATTTTTTACCACTTGGAGGTAAAAATATGGGACAATATTTCCGGCCTGGAGAACAACCTCAATGACAGTACATACCTCAAGGTCAATATCAACCCCAAGGACAGTACATACCTCAGGGTAAATATCAACGCCAAATTTTGTACATGCCTCAAAGTCCATATCAACCTTAGGGTCAGTACCCAGCTCAAGGTTTTCAACCTCCTTCAGGTCAACCATTATTACAAGGAGATGGAAATTTGCCAATTAATTATCAAACTTACATTCAACCTAGTTATGGTCCTTCATATGCACAACCTTCTATGGGTCAATATCCCAGAATTAATATGGTGTGGGATCCATCTCAAGTTCAAAATAATTTGCAACCAAATGTGTAGTTACCTAATCCACCTGGACAGTCCATAGGTTCTGGTCCGACCTAGCAACCTGTCCATCCTGCCATTGAAGTCTCTGCACCTGGTTCTGTTTAGCAACTTGGGCCTAGTACACCTAGAACTTCGCCTCAAACTTCTGTTGCTGCTACAACTTCTGTTCAACCTACTACATCTATTTTTGGAGTCTTTGTAGCTCTTGTTTCTACTAACCCTGTATAAGTGAAAATTCCCCAAGTATTTGTGCCATAGGTAGGACCTACAATTCAGACTACGGTCCAGATGCCTACAAGAAAATCTGGTCCAAGTACGATTCTCACTAGTCAACCACAATTTACTTATCAACCGTACCAGGGGTAGTATCAATTTGGACATACTACGCAGAATCCAACATTTCAGTATCATTTGTATCCTAGGTATACTTTTCGAGTACCTCAACAACCCTAGTTTGGTTCGGTTAATATTGGTTTCACAATTCCCAATGCACATCCAATTCCAGGATATCCTGGATATCCTCCTCCTGGAACGGGTTTGATCACACAAGGTTATCAAGACCCTAGCCGTTGGTTACCATTCATAGCAACTTTAGATTTACCTAATCTATCGCGCCTTACAAATGATCTTATATTTTATCTTTCGTATTAATCGCCGATGCCTAATAAGTTTCCCAGTGATATTCCAAAGTTTGAAGGTAAGTCAAGAGAAGATCCATCTAATCATGTTATGACTTATCACCCCTGGCGTGTGTCCAATTCACTAATCGATGATTCAATTTGATTATGTCTTTTTCAGAGAACTCTCATTGGTATAGCCACCAAATGGTACACTGAGTTACCACGAGGCTCATTCAATAATTTTAATGCACTAGCTACTGCTTTATTAACCCATTTTCAGTTACATGTCAGATACGACAATGGTATGGAATTTTTGACCTCCTTAAAACAATCTATGTCTACATACATATCTGATCACATTCATGAATGGCGACGTAGGAGATGTTTAGTGAAAGTCTTTATTCCGGATCAAATTTTGGCTGAATGGTTTATCAAATCATTATTGCCCAAAATCACTGAAGATGTGGCGAAAGGAGGCATTCTTACAGAAGAGAAAGTCATTGCTCAAGCTCAGTACCTTGACATTGTATATACACAGTCAGGTACTCTGTATGACAAAATCCCCGATTTACCAAGACCTGGTCAGTTAACTACAACTCCTTCAGGCTCTCATGCTGCTGATGGTGTAATTGGTTCTGTTAGCACTAGCAAGAGTAAGAAGAAATCTTCAAAGACAACTTCTCCTATTATAACTTTACACAATTCACCTAAAGGAGATTCTTCCGCTGAAACTTCCGCCGATATTCATGTTGTAGAAACATCTATAGCCAAACCTAAAACTGGTGGTAAGAAGAAGGGTAAGAATAAAAAAAAAAAATCATCTTCAAAAGATAAAAATGATAAAACTGAACCAACTGACGAAAAACAAAAACCTCGTTATCCTTGTCTGATCTGTGATGAGGATCATTTTACTAAAGAGTGCCCACATAGAGCCGAGGTATAGAAATTCGTTAAGGGTTCGCATATACCTGCTATCTTGAAGGATCCCTTTCTTGCTCAAGATATTAACATGATTGGATATTCCTCGAATATGCTAGAAGATATCTTTATGGTTGCGACGCGATCGCAATATTATGTTAGTAAAAATATTGTTGGTGGTAAAGAAGCAGAAAATTCTAATTCAACATCAACTTCATCTCCTTCAATTTCTGATCCGCTACAAATCGAGAAACCGAATCCTGACTTAGTAATAAAACTTCCTACTAAAGGTGTACTTCGTAAATCAGCTTTCAATCCACATGTGAGAGCTGCTCAGAACTACAATCTTGTTGAAGACTTGGTGATTTCCCCTTCAGCAATGTCAGCTTTGGAAGTGCTACAATCATTCCTAGCCCAAATAAAATTACTATTTTAAGCCATCGGAGTTGTAGAACTTCAAGATTTGAACGTCATGATCTTCGATTTAGAGAATTTTACACCCCACCTACCCCATCAAATGGCTTTCCAAATTTCGGTAATAGTAAAAAACAAACGTTACTTTCTTACTATTATTGATGAAGGGGCTTCTACATGTATCATGTCGTTAAAATCTTGGAAATCACTTGGTTCTCCGACACTTAACCAATCTCTGACTATCCTCAAAGATTTCGATGGAAGAGGATTCCATCCATATGGTATTTTATAAGATCTACCAATAGAGGTCGAAGGAAAAACCGTTAATCTAGATGTGGAAGTGGTTGATGCCCCTCTGGATTACAACCTTCTCCTGAGTCGCATTTTCTCTTATGCTATGACTGTTGTTGTATCATCAGTCTTTCATCTCTTCATATTTCCTCATCAAGGAAAGATTGTCAAAATAGATCAGCTCTCATATTATTCATCCGACCCAGCCACTACTGATAGCATCCATCATATCGGAAAAATGACTATCCCTTATAAAGATGTTGGAGTGGGTTTAATTAAATATTTTGCTTTACTGGGAACTTTTTCCTTGCCTACTACCAACGTATCATCTCCTATTGCTAATATCAATATGATTACATCAAGTACTACTTCCTTGATGATCCTTGGATAGTACCGTCAGAATCGGAACTGGATTCTTTCGATGGTGCGATGCCTTTGAGTCCTTTTGAATTAGCATATCAGATAGTACAATCATTTTCTGATACTCCTTCAACTAAACCTGATCTAGTGAATGTGATCAATGGGAAATCACTTTCAATATCAAGTTCAGATTCACCATCAATTCCGGATCTTTTTAAGCAAGTATTCAATACTTATGAGCATATTCGTGAATTTTTGTCTATATAAGCATTACCATGGGAAGATCTACATCATCGATCTTCGTTTTTACCTGATCTCAATCATTTTGAAATTGATTTTTCCTCCATTTTTACCACTGATTATGTCAACGAACCCCAGAATCCTCTCACAAATTCTGACTCTGAATTGAACTTAGCAAATATTTATACGACAGTTCCTATTGACATTTTAGTGAAACACGGAATTGTAGAAAACATTCATATAGGTGCTTCTTATACGGCAGACGAAATCCAAGCATATAAAGCCCTATTTTAGGAATTCCACGACATTTTTTCCTGGTCATATGAAGAAATGCTAGGAATTTATCAATAAATTATTGTTCATGAAATTAAAACATACCCGGATGCTAAACCTGTATGACAGAGATTACGTCAGAAACATCCGCGAAAAGCTGCCGCTATTAAAGCAAAATTTGAGAAATTACTTCGTGCAAGTTTTATTTATCCAATTCCTTTAATGGATTGGGTATCTAATATTTTTCCTGTTAAAAAAAAACAAGGGACAGTACAAGTACGTATCGATTATAGGGATATAAATCGAACTTTTCCAAAATACAATTATCCAACCCCCTATATCAATAAAATTATTGATGATTGTGCTGGAAGTGAAATTTTTTCATTTATGGATGGATTTTTGGGCTACAATCAAATCAACATACTCCCCACTGATCAACCCAAAACAACTTTCATTTGTCTGTGGGGGACTTTTTCTTACTGCAAATTACCTTTTGGACTTAGGAATGCTGGTGCAACTTTTCAAAGGGAAATTTCTTATGCATTTCATGACATTAAACACATTGTGAACCCCTATCTCAATGATTTATCTGCTCATTCATCGCGCAGGGCCGATCATCTTACTCATATATGAGCTATCTTTATGAGATGTAGGCATTATAGGATTTGTCTGAATCCTCAAAAATGTGTCTTTTGTGTTGAATCTAGACGATTGTTGGGATTTGTTGTCTCAAAGGCCGGCATTCGTGTCGACCCATCGAAGGTTGAGGCTATCATCAAATTACCTCCTCATTCTAATCTTCGCCAACTCCAAATTTTGCAAGGGAAAGCGAAATTTTTACGTCGATTCATTCCTAACTATGCTGAGTTAACCAAATGTTTTACCAGATTGTTAAAACAGAATATTCCTTTCTTTTGGGACGAGATCGTTGATCGATCTTTTGATGCTCTTAAACACACGTTGACCCATGCACCGTTATTGTATCCTCCCAATTACAACCAGGAATAATTTTTATACTTAGCAGCCTCCCATTCTACAATTGGCATGGTCTTAGTTAAGGAAGATGAATTCAACAACGAACATGTGATTTATTATCTCAGTCGCAATTTGCATCCGACCAAAATCAAATAATCACATGTGGAGAAATTGGCCTTGGAAGTAGTTCAAGTTCTCCAATGATTTCGTCATTACATATTGTTACGTAAAACAACAGTGATTTCTGATGGTAACCCTATGATGTATATTTTTACCAAACAACTGCTAGGGGAAAATACTCCAAATGGATTTTTATCCTCCAGGAGTTTGATTTGGAATTTGAAAAATCCAAATCAAAGAAATCATTGGTATTCGATGAACTTACATGTTACTTCCCAAGTACTAACACAGAAACTGTGGAAAAACATCTGATCACGGATGAATCTTTGTTTCTTATCAGTACCATCAATCCTTGGTATGGATATATCATCATTTATCTCCAAATCCAAACTTTTTGGCCCAAACTCTTATGGTCACAACGACGAAAAATCCGTTTCTAGTCTCAGCAATATCATATTGTTAGTGACACACTATCCCGTCGTGGTGCGGACTCTGTTTTTCGACATTGTCTCACTCTTGACGAAGCTAAAAAGGTTTTAAATGACTGTCACTCTAGAGCATGTGGCGGTCATATGTCTGGGTATGCCACAACCCAAAAGATATTGCGCACTAGCTATTTTTGGTCGTCCTTATTTAAATATTGTATTTCTGCTATCCGAAAATGCCACAACTGTAAAATCTTTGATCGCAAGATGCATGCACCACTCGCTCCTCTTCACCCTATAATTGCTATCGGTCCTTTTGCAAAATGGGGCATTGACTTCATTACATGTAACCCTCACTCGGTCGGGGGGCATGGGTATATTATTCTCGCAGTAGATTATTTTACCAAATGGGCTGAGGCGATGCCTACATTTGCGGCAGATGGAAAAACTGTAGCTACTTTCGTGTTCAATCATGTGATTGCTCGTTTCGGTGTACCCCAAGCGATAATTACTGAACATGGGAGTCATTTTCGAAACATCATGATGACCGAACTAACTGACCAACTTGACCTGTGCCATGACAGTTCTACACCATATTACCTGTAGACTAATGGTCTGGTTGAAGCTATCAATAATTTTTTAGTCACCATGATCAAACGAATCATCGGAATTCATAAATCGAATTGGCATACCATGATTTTTTTGGCACTTTGGGCATATCGAACCTCAGCAAAAACATCAACGGGTTTTACCCCTTTTCAACTAGTTTACAGTTTAGAAGCGGTATTACCGATTGAATGTGAGATACTGTCACTTCAACTAGCCATAGAGTTACTACCAGCCACTTCTGAAGAGGAGAAACATTTCTTGTACTTCGCTCAATTAGATGAGAATCGGCGCACCGCTGCATTAGCTACCGAAACTCATGCGAAACGAATGAAAGCTCAGTATGATAAAAGTGTTACACCTCACATTTTTTCAGAAGGAGACCTAGTTTTGGTTTTTGATCAAGCTAACGACAAGCTAGGGGCTGGGAAATTTGAACCCATGTGGCATGGGACCCTTATATTATAAAGCGACAGCTTGCAAAAGGGGCCTATGAACTAATTTAATTTGACGGGGTCTCTTTAGGCAAACCCTGAAATGGGCTTTATCTGAAGATATATTATGTTTTATTCTTGTGTGGAGATCTTCCCTGTATATTAGTTATTTCCATTAAACTAGTGTGTTGTAGATTAGAGAGTGTGCCTAGTTTAAGTGTGCTTTTACTATTATCCCTGCTTATCTGGATCACTCTTGATTTTGTAGATGTCGACGTCCCTTCAAACATACATTGGTTTTGCTAATGGTGTTTATCATAGTACACAGAACATTTCTTCCACATCTTGGATTATTTACTCACCCACTGATGAGTTAGTGTCTATGCATGGGGTAAGCCTTGGTCAAACGACGAACAATATTACAGAGTATAGTGCAGTTATTGAGTTATTGTCTGCGTCCATTTCATTTGGAATTCAAAGTTTGATCGTTAGGTTATATTCTGAACTTGTTGTGATGCAGGGGCATTAGGCTAAAACAATTCCATGTATTTTTATTAGACTTAGGGGTTTTTGAGTTTTAAAGGGAGTTGGATTTTATGTAATAAATTGAGTGATTTTTAATTATTTTTAATTAAATATTGAGAGGAGTTGTAAATGTTCTTGAATGTTTGAGAACATGAGAGAATTTGATTATTTGAGAGTGCATAGGGATTGAGAGATTTTATAAATCTTAATTTAGAGTTGGTTCATTTATTTTGGATAAAAGAGAATCCTTAGGGATTCAATAGTGATTTTAGGACTTTGTTGAGACAATACAGGAACTGAAAACTAAAATAGATTCAGGACCTTTTTGTATAAAATATAGGCCTAAAAGGCATTAAAAGGACATATTAGAGAGCAGAGATTGAGTAGAGTAGAAGCAAAGTTTTCTTCTTATAAGCCTTCGGGCAGATTGTAGGATATGGCCACTCGTTGAAAATCAGACCGAGGAGGAAGAATTTTTATGTAAGTTTTGTGTATTAATAGAAGAACTCGATTTTATGAGTTTATGTTTCATTCCTAAGTTATGTGGTGTGTGAATGAAATTGATTACAATGTAGATTGATTGTGTGAAACTGAGCATTTAATTGTGATTGTGAATTTGGTAAATCGATCACAGAATGGATCGATTCCATAAAAGGATGGATTTGCGTGTCTAAATTAGACATAAAAAATGGGTTGTAGGCATTTAGAAATCAGATTGACTTCTTATGAAGTATGTAATGAACGAGAATTTCTCTGTATAAGCCTAGAAGGATTCAAATGTACATTTGGGGTTTTTATGGTGATAGAATTTGAGTTGTGTGTTGTTGAATACGCATAGAGTTTGAAGCTGTTCGAACTTTGAAACGGGCGAAGAAATAGCAAAACTGTTAGTGTTTAATATATTGAATAGCGTTGAAATTTTGAAGACTATTTTGACATTGTCAAAACAGTGATGCTATTTGGATGATGAATGTACTGAGGAAAAGAGTTGAATTCAATCGAATTCAATTAGAGGTCCTATGCAAAGAAACCGAATGGAATGAAATCCATTCTATGAAGTATCGATGGTATAAACATATGCAAGAAATCGTGAGTAGCATCGAAACTGAATTGTAATGGCATAGAAATGGTTTATTTAAACACAAAAGATTTCGTATTGAAGATTAAAGATGGAACCGTGAGCAATAATAATGGCGCAGCAAAGGATGGTTAGAGCAATGAACAACAAACAACATGGTGGAGTTCGTATTAAAAATGAAGTCGGAACCATAAGTTAGAGAAAGCATGACAGAATTATGCAACTGGAACCCTAAAGCAGTCTTCGGAAAACAAATATGGTTTCCGAGTGCGTTAAACCTGGTAAATGGTTTCAAGGAAAATAATGCGATAAAGGTCAATGCTTGACAGGTGGTTTGAGATGGTATTCAAATACCATTTATTTCGCAAATTTTTTGCACGGTAATCTATGGAGGTCAAATAAGTGCGATATCTGTTGGATGTGTCAATCAAGGGATCGGATGTTGGTCGCATCTTCAAGCTGTTTGAAGGTCAATGCAAGGTAAGTATAGTTGTTGTGGGACCAAACAACATTTGTTGGCACTTGAGTTTTAATCCAAAGTCGAAGGTTCATATAATATTTGTTGATGTTGGATTGATTAACATCTATATGCATTGGGTATTAATTAAACCAAGTTCGAAATTTTAAATTGAAATGTCCGTGTGGTTCAAACACATGTGAAGATTTGATATGTTGAGGCCAGTTCTTAGTACTTTGGTTCTTAATAAAAGAAGAGAGTTAAATTTAAAGTGAGCTAGTAATTGTAAGAGTTGAAAACTTGCGTTGGGTTATATAAATGTGAATGTTGATTCTTATTTGCATGAAGCGTGAGAACCGGAAGTTTACATTTGGGTTTAATTAAACTTGGAATAATTGATTTGAAAGTTCATAAATGGGGTTGAAATTTGTAATGAAATGAATTGGTATGTTGCAGCATATTAGATGATGGGTTTTTATCATATGGTTTTATAACTATGATTTGAAGGTAAAGAATATAATAGCTTCCACGTATATTTAAGATTGCCCAGATTGTGAAATTGAGGACCATTTTGGGTTTTAAATGGAAATTCATTTTTACATATGCAAAAGAGAGTATGATTGTGGGTTAAGCGGGATTTTCCCGCTATCAAGTGGTATCAGAGTAGGAAGGCTCTGTTGAAATTGAAGTTTTTTTTTTTTTAATTAAATCTGAATGAGTGCATGTGATGAGAGAATGAAGGAAGATCATATTTTTAAATATGATATGCAGCAGATACACAATTGTAGTGAACATGATTGCAGAAATGAATGGAGAACAAGATTTTGCAGGTAAAATAATTTTAAATCTGATTTTGAAATTATAATTGCAGAATTATGGTTGCAGGTATGGTAAAAACAAAGTTTGATGGTGATGGCAGTGAACCTGATATTCAGTTGAAGGTTGAATAGAGAGAAAAACTGAAGTGTTCTCAATAGAAGGTGAGTTGAGGAGATAGCCTAGAGAGTGCTCAAGAGGTTCCAGTAACCAGTGCTTGCCCAAAGACCAAGTCCAGTGAAGGATTGGTGAGGTAAGTGGCAGCAGGAGAGCTTGCTGTTGCAGAGGCTTAGTGCAACTCATGGTGAGTGAGAATGTCATGACAAAGATGAGCATGGAGGATCAAAGAAGAGGTTCTAAAGAATTCCACAGAGGTAAGATGACTGATAAGGATAGAGAAAGAGAAATTGCAGTGATGAAAGTACAACTAGAGGTACTACAAGAATGGTTGCAAGAGGAGGAAAACTAGAAAGGAGGATGGATATTTCCACTGAAGGGAAAGAGAGTAATTTGGAAACCATTGCAAATAAAGTGGAGGCAAAGGGAGATTTCCTTATTGAAAGAAGAACTTAGGGTTCTTGAGTCAAAGATGGAATTTGAAGATTCCACATGCAGATATGTTCAAAGGGAAGTGCTTGAGAAAGCAACCAAGACTAAAAAGTCTTGTGGTTTAAAAACTAATGAGTTGTGTATGTTTGTAGGTACATCATAGGGAGATGAAAAAGATTTTAAAGTTTGTTAAAGAGAGGGAGAGATAATTGAATCTGAAATTTGTTCAGATCAATTCCGAGATAGCAAGATCTTAGGAAGAAATGGAGACAGAGGAGTCTCATGTGAATATTCAGCAGAATATTGAGGCTGAGAATGAAGGACCATCTGATGATTGGTCAAGAACAAATGAAGGTATGGAAATTTGTGTGAAGTTTCCAAAGTCTGTTTCAAATGAAATTGTTGAATTGTATAAGAAGTTAGATCTTTAGAGATGATAATTGGAGAAGCAGAGGATCTACACATAGGATAATTTGCTGAAGAAGCAAGACAGAGAAATTGTCATAAATGACAATCATAGAATAGAGGATAAAAGAATGATTCAGCAAAATGAAGAATTTCATTTTGGTGAATCACAGCAGAGAGACATTCATGAAGAAGATGAAGGGAAAAGGCAGAGACTAACTGATAATCTTGCGGAGGATGCAAATCAGCATACTGATGTGCTGACAAAGGATTTGGAAGGAAAATCAGAACAACATACTGATGTGTTGTCAGAGGAGAAAGCCAGTGAAGATTTTCTGAGTCTTGAAAGAGACTTAGAACTACAGAAAGAAGAATTTGTGACTGGATCATCAATTGAGACCATTGGGTCTTGTGATTTTAAAATTGACAATTTGTTTATGTTCACAGGTATTGCAGAAGACAATCCATCTCTTGGAGTTGTCTTGAAAGAAGAAGAATTGTTGCAGAAAGAAGGTGAGACAGTCATGTCTCATATGCAGAAACTTATTACTGTTGGTGACAAGGAAGAATTGGCTTGTCTGATGGACCAAGAGTAGATTGTGGGAAAGATTTTTAAAACTGACACAGTGGTGGAAAATCAGAATTCTAATCTGATTAAGGACGAGGATATTGTTAGTGTCAGTTTTGGTATACTGCCATTAGTGATCAAATTTAATCTTTTGCATTTGCATAATAGGAGTCTCATACTATAAATTTTCATCATTCCATTAGGTCACGGATTCATTGATGGTAGTGGTCTTTCATCAGTTTTCCCTCATGTGAAAAATTGATGATTCTCCTCTCTATGGTCTTTAGTAATGATTCACTTTCACTCCGCAATTCATGTTGTTAGGTCATAGGGTTGATCTCATTAGGTTCTAGGGTCTCATCATGGTCAAAATAATGAGCCAAGTGTCAATAAATATCAACAAGGACATGAGGAGATCGAATAAACTCAAAATCACAGTATCCAGAAAAATCAAAGAGTTGTTTTGTTAAGATTGATGTAATTTTCACCTCAAAACATGTTTTGAGGTGAAAAAATGGTACTCTTCTTTTTATTCATTTCTTATGTAATTTTATGTCTTCATATGTAATAAGTTGAGTTTCAAAAGTTGTTATCTCTACAAAGCCACCACCAGTCCTTTGCAACTCATCATCAAGGACCAAAGAGAAGGGGATTTTCTTTGCCTGCATTTCAGAGGTGTTCTCCATAAGATTTTTAGTGCAAATCATGTTCCAAGTGCATTCATCAGAAAGATCCTGGAAAGAGCTTTTCAGCGATATATCATTCTCCCGAAACAGACTTCTAGATTGGAAGATATGCCCAAATGAATAAAAGCCCCAAAGCACCATTTTTCATTATTATTAACCGTTCAAATTTTAATGTTTTGTTTCATTGCCGCATCCTACAACTCCGATCCGATCGCACCATCGCATCGCATAATCCATGGCCGATTGACTCACCCTCGATTAAACACCTCTGATGCAATTGAGTCACCTCCGATCCGATCACACCATCGCATCGCAAGCCTTCATCGCACATTTTCTGCAGCATTAACCCTGCCTCTTCCCTTCCACCGATGCGATAGTTCTTTGTCGCATCGCACGATTGCAATATTCATCGCAAAATTCGTCGCAAATTTCACTCCCGACCCGCCGATGCGATGAATCGCATGTCACTCATTGCATCGTGCGATTGTCCCGCCAGCGTTTTGGTCGCGCTCCACTCCATCCTACCGATGCGATATCCCCTGGTCCCACCATAAAGCCTTCCGCCCGTTCCAAAAAAAGGGGATTTTCCCTATGTTAAAACCTTATTTCCATTTTAATTTATTTTAAAGGAATTTTCCCTCCATCGCCCCGATCATCCCCCATTGCTTCGACAACCCTCCGTTCTCACCACATCACTCTCCCATTGCCTTATATCTTCATCGCATCGCATGGCCTCCCATCGCATCGCTCCATTACGTAATACACCCTCCCCTATTCCAAAGCGATTTGAAATTGCGATGTGGGCCCACTATCGGTCCTCAACTCTTTTTCATAAAAGAGGGACTTTTCTTCATAAAAATGGTAGTTCATTTGTTTTCAAAGGGTACTTCTCGGCATAAAAGGGATTTTCAACAAGAAAAAAAAAAAACCGGTCAAGGCCGTGACCTAATTACAAACACATAATCATCTCAGCATCTACAACAATGATGAAAAAGGGATCAGCTCAACAGATTTCTTCTCCTCCTTTGTTGGGTATAATAGCAGAATCTTCCAGATGGTCAAAATATATTGTTTCCCCTCTTTTAGGGGGCATATTGTTGGTTTATTTTCTATGTTTAGATTTTTTTTTTTTTTTTAAAGCTGTTGAAACAGCTCTTCCTTCTGTAGATGCGTCCCCTCAAATTCTTTCTATTTAATGTAATTACTGAGTCACTTGAAGGAAAAAAAGAAAAAAGGTGGAATAAGTTGGAATCATTGAGGACGCTCTGCGCTCCATTTTGTAACAGTTTGGCAAGGAATTAATAAAGAAATGTAGCACTGATTTATGGGATCCCTGTGGTATGGATTTTAGCACTATTCTTTCCTTTGTGATCATTTGTTAATTTTTATGTTTGCCATTCATTCATTCATATTTCTGTTTGTATGTTTTCAAGATAGATAGGTAGAATCCATTATATAATGCTCTTCCTTGGGAAAATCATTCAATACTCTATGTTTTCTGTTGTTTGAAGAGGATCCATCTCCTATGCCCTTTTCAGCTTCTCACCAGTCTTAAACATTCCATCATTATTTCAAACAAGTTTTTAAAATCCCTGCCTACCTTGCCCCATAGAATACCATGTATCTCTTATTTAATTCCCCAGATTCAAACTTCCCAGCCCCATCTGATCCATACAACCCAGAAAATGGATAAAACATTTTGAGCTACTATACCTATCCTAAAATCAATTTGCAGTTATACTTCATTGAATATTTTTCATGGAGAGAGCCCTCTCCTGACCTTGTAGGGCTAGCTAAGGCTGAGCATGGTTTGATATTACCCTGATTTTCCTTCCTTCAGCCTGAGGTTCAAATTAGGTGCTAATAGATACAGTGTTTGAAGAACTTTATTTGATTGCCAAAATCAAATAAGAAAGTGAAGGACAATTACTGAAGATTGTCAAGGAAGAAGAAGAAGATGTTGAATTTAAATTGCAGCGTACTAATGGTGTGAAATAAATACAAAAGAGATGGCTGAAATGTTTGCTGGAAACAATTATACAAGAGCAAGGAACTGCAGACACTGAAATAAAGATGCCTAAAGTTGTGAAAGGAGCATGTACTAGTTTGTCAAATTTAATTATTCTTACTAGTATAGAGAGAGAAATGAATGAGTATGTTAATGCAAGTAGAGAATTAAATGATAATTTATTTTTTGAAGATAAATTTTCAGGTGATGAGAAGAATAAAATTGTTGCAGAGGGAGATATCTTAAGAGATATTCAGGATTTTTGGGAGGCAGCAACAATCGGGGGGACAACATTTGTAGCAGCAACATCAATGTTGGCAGCAAGAAAGGTAGTAACAACAATAACAACAAAAGAAGCTACAACAACTGAAATTGAAAGCAGTGGGAAAAATAATTTCCAGACAGGAGATAAGCTAGACAGAGAGATTTTCAAAAGAAGCAAACAACAACAACAACAAGAAAGTAGAAAATTTTCAGCAAGGAAAAGACAAGAAGAGATTTTGAGAGCATAGCTGGAGGTAATATGTAAAACAAGATATGGAAACCTAGAGAAGTGCAGCAGAAAAATAATGCAGCTTATGGAAAGCAGAAAAACAAAGTATGGGATCCAGGAGGCAGGGATTAAAAGCACATGATCAGGAGATAATTATTAATTTTGACCTTGGGAGTCTGATGCAGGGGGATTAGGCTAAAACAATTCCATGTATTTTTATTAGACTTAGGGGTTTTTGAGTTTTCAACGAAGTTCGATTTTATGTAATAAATTGAGTGATTTTTAATTTTTTTTAATTAAATATTGAGAGGAATTGTAAATGTTCTTGAATGTTTGAGAACATGAGAGAATTTTATTAGCTAAGAGTGCATAGGGATTGAGAGATTTTATAAATCTTAATTTAGAGTTGGTTCATTTATTTTGGATAAAAGAGAATCCTTAGGGATTCAATAGTGATTTTAGGATTTTGTTGAGACAATATAGGAACTGAAAACTAAAATAGATTCAAGACCTTTTGTATAAAATATAGGCCTAAAAGGCATTAAAAGGACAGATTAGAGAGCGGAGATTGAGTAGAGTAGAAGCATAATTTTCTTCTTGTAAGCCTTTGGGCAGATTGTAGGATATGGCCACTCATTGAAAATCAGACCGAGGAGGAAGAATTTTGATGTAAGTTTTGTGTATTAATAGAATAACTCGATTTTCTGAGTTTATGTTTCATTCCTGAGTTATGTGGTGTGTGAATGAAATTGATTACAATGTAGATTGATTGTGAAAAATTGTGCATTTAATTGTGATTGTGAATTTGGTAAATCGATCACAAAATGGATTGATTCCATCAAAGGATGGATTTGCGTGTCTAAATTAGACATAAAAAATGGGTTGTAGGCATTTAGAAATCAGATTGAATTCTTATGAAGTATGTAATGGACGAGAATTTCTCTGTATAAGACGAGAAGGATTCAAATGTACATTCAAGGTTTTTATGGTGATAGAATTTGAGTTGTGTGTTGTTGAATACGCATAGAGTTTGAAGTTGTTCGAACTTTGAAACGGGAGAAGAAATAACAAAACTGTTAGTGTTCAATATATTGAATAGCGTTGAAAGTTTGAAGATTGTTTTGACATCGTCAAAACAGTGACGCTATTTGGATGATGGATGTACTGAGGAAAAGAGTTGAATTCAATCGAATTCAATTATAGGCCCTATGCAAAGAAACCGAATGGAATGAAATCCATTCTATGAAGTATCGCTGGTCTAAACATATGCAAGAAATCATGAGTAGCATCGAAACTGAATTGTAATGTCGTAGAAATGGTTTATTTAAACACAGAGATTCCGTATTGAAGATTTGAGACATAATCATGAGCAATAATAATGGCACAGCAAAGGATGGTTAGAGCGATGAACAACAAAAAACATGGTGGAGTCTGTATTAAAAATGAAGTCGGAACCACAAGTTAGAGAAAGCATGATGGAATTATGCAACTGGAACCTTGAAGCAGTCTTCGGAAAACAAATATGGTTTTCGCGTGCGTTAAACCTGGTACATGGTTTCAAGGAAAATAATGTGATAAAGTTGAATGCTTGACACGTGGTTTGAGATGGTATTCAAATACCATTTATTTTGAAAAAAAATTGCACGGTAATATACGGAGGTTGAATAAGTGCGATATCCGTCGGATGTGTCGATCAAGGGATCGGACGCTGGTCACATCTTCAAGCTGCTTGAAGGTTAACGCAAGGTAAGTATAGTTGCTGTGGGACCAAACAACATTTGTTGGCACTTGAGTTTTAATCCAAAGCCGAAGGTTCATATAATATTTGTTTGGATTGATTAACATCTATATGCATTGGGTATTAATTGAACCAAGTTCGAACTTTTAAATTGAAATTTCTGTGTGGTTCAAACGCATGTGAAGAGTTGATATGTTGAGGCCAGTTCTTAGTACTTTGGTTCTTAATAAAAGATGAGGGTTAAATTTAAAGTGCGCTGGTAATTGTAAGGGTTGAAAACTTGCGTTGGGTTATATAAGTGCGAATGTTGATTCGCATTTGCATAAGGCGTGAGAACCCGAAGTTTACATTTGGGTTTAATTGAACTTGGAATAATTGATTTGAAAGTTCATAAATGGGGTTGAACTTTGTAATGAAATGAATTGGTATGCTGCGGCATATTAGATGATGGGTTTTTATCATATGGTTTTATAACCATGATTTGAAGGTAAAGAATATAATAGCTTCCGCATATATTTACGATTGCCCAGATTGTGAAATTGAGGACCATTTTGGGTTTTAAATGGAAATGCATTTTTACATATGCAAATGAGAGTATGATTTTGGGTTAAGCGAGATTTTACCGCTATCACGTTGTATTACATTTGAATAGAGTATATGCAATAAAAAACCCAGTGTTGTTAAGATTATTTTTGAAAGTTCGTCTCTTGGAAAGAGAATTTGATTATATTGAGTATCAACATATTCTGAGAAATTTAAACACTTTAGCTGATGTAGTAGCTTCTAGTGTTATAAACAGACATTTGTGATAATGAAATCAATAGATCAAAATAACATTCGATAACATGTTAAGACAGATAACTGGAAATAGTAGTAATATCATAGCATAAGTGTAGTGTTTTCAAAAAATATTACATCGTGCTTGATCATAGGTCCAAAATGCCTTATGATCGGAAAAAAGTGATACAAAAAATGATACAAGTCTACATTATCAATCATCCACTATCCGTGGTGATGATCATGATAAAACACTACAACCCATGCCACCTTGCTCAGAAATCTCTTGAACGGTCATAGAACCTCAATAACATATCTCTATAAGCAGAGCAGAATGTCATCTATGGTAGTCTCTGGAATATCTAAGGTCAACCGCTCCAGATGGTTCTCCAGATCGGTAAGGACCTCTACTGTCTCATCCTATGGTGTTGGTGGTGCTACAGCTGGTTTCCTGTTAAAAGGACGGAAAGTGGCTGGCTGACGTGGACCCACATCTTTCCCTTGAGTTTCTCAAGGGAAGCCCGAAGATTCCGAGAATTGAAAATATTTCACCAAGGAAAGGGAAAGGTTGCACTGACTATTATAATTTAGAATATATTTCCAAAGAAAAACATGTGCTTCAAAGGCTCTAGAATTGGAAATTTAAAGCTCCTCACCTTGACGGTCAAATATTTAACTAGGATTTTTTCCAGGATGAGTTTAATGAATTACCATGGATTCCACATTGAATACCATAATTTTTGGTAGTGAGTCTCTCCTAGTCACACGATGTGAGCTCAAGAGATTAGAGGTCAAAGTGGTATGCTAGAGGAGGAAGATTTGATAGAGGTATGGAGATGTGAGGTTGTGCTGCATTTACAAAATGCTAGACAATTGAGGAGGAACATTCCACATGCAAGAGTTGATATACATAATAGAATATATAAGGAGGCATGTTAGCACACCCCCCCCAGTAATATGTCTAGGTGGGATTGTGGTAGCCTACCCATCAGCTTTTCTCGTACTAAATTCCTGCAATGTAATTTTTTGGAGCTCTTCTGCTTCAGTCTGTTGCTAGGGATGAACTAGGAAATGAAGGAGAGAAAGGGGGAAATTCCAGCCCAACTCCACAGCAAAGATGGAGGTCTCTACAAAGAGGCACAGCCACATAAACTTGGAAATAAAATTTAGTGGAATCTCCAATCATGTGTTAATGTGTTTGGTGCACGTATGTACGAAATCACACCAACTTAAAGGGTGTGGTTTTCCCTCTTAAGTTATTGGTCACAGGAAGAAAATAGATGAAGTCAAGAAAGTTAGTTGAACATGCTAAAACATACACATACTAGATAGAGAAATAGCATGCATATTCAAACATAAAAACTAAACTAAAACTAAAACAAATAACACAAAATCTCTAAATCGATTCAAACAACTTCAATAATCCAAACGGTGTCGCTTACGTCCCCTCTTATTGAGTGCTGGTAGGAAATGAGGATGAAACTATTACCCACTTGCCAAGGGGCCCTTAGAACTAGGGGTTCTAAGTCCCGATGCAAGGATGTCTTTACTTCCAAGCTACCTTGGCACAAAGTCTCCCTCTCTATACTATGGTGGATTGGAGTTGTTGGATGGCCAACAACTGAGTCCCCTCTATCTCTGTTCCGGATCACACACTGCTGGTATTTCTTGGGGAAATTCTGGCTAGCATAACAATGTGCTCTCTTGTTGTTCATCTCTTGGTGGCCTTTTATAGGAGAATTCAAATCCTCTTTCCCTCTCTTGGTACATTGGGGATGGTGACCCAAGAGAGGAGGGTGATTCCATTATGTGCCACATTTATTCCATTGCATGCTCCCTTGATGTCCTAAGGAGGCTTCGGCGGTTGTCCTTAGGCAGAACCAATGTCCTGGAGTGTGCCTTATGGTCCCAGAAAATGACTTATGCAATTCACATGAATGCACGCTTTTTTGGGCAAAAGGCACGCAAAGGCGGGTTTATTGAAGACTTTTGCGTGCAAAGGCACATTTGACTAGTCCTTCTTGTACGCAATTTTATTTTTCCTTAGACCTTAGATATTTTTAAATATTTTAAGATTCTCTAATGTCTCTCGGCCCTGTAAATCCTTCTGCCTGACATTAAATAATTTCACCTTCACTTGTACGATTTTCCAATGATAACGGTTGCCCCCTAATGTGTGAGGTCTAGGAAGAACTATATAGCTGAAATACATTATATTTTATTTTCTGTATTCTGTGTGTAGAGAGAGAGAGAGACCTGTGTGTAGCTTGGAATTGGAGACACCCTGCACTGGGTCGAAGAGCGACCATGTCCCGTGGGATCCCTGTAAGAAATGGTATAATGCAATATATACAAATTTTCTACAACGTGGGCATGTCCCATGCTCATGATGCTTTGGCTAGTTAAACAAATCTATCTGTGTCATTAACATGGTAGTGATTTTTTGGTTGATGATGACAACTGATGATGCCCTCAGGGGCACTTTTTCTTTGAAAATAGTTAGAAAGTTGTACACTTATGCGTAGACTTGGTATGGCATATAAATGCACATTGTATGCAAAGGCTTTGGATGGGTCCTTCCCGTGTAAGACTTTCTAAAAGAGACACTTATAAAGGCATGAGTCTTCGACGAATTTGATCAAAGTGCAATGGTTTTAAGGTACAATACCATCCTGACATCAAATCTTGTGTTTTAGTCGAATGTCGAGAGGATCGATGACATCTGTGGGCAATGATGTCTCCCACAGTGCCACTCGAGGATGTCCCTGCTGCGGAGAGGGGTGATCTAAGGTACCGCTTCCTTTTTGGAAAAGAGGTGTTGATTTCGATAAGAAGGAAGCCTCAACCAAACAAGGGGGTCACTGATATGGAGGATCAGGATCCTAGATGTGATTGGTTTAACATAGGAATGATGGAAAGAGGTGACTGAACACTGATGATGGGGATTCAGTGGCCCAAGGTCGGATTATAAAAGCAGTGTGGTGGCAGTCATAACTATTTCTGATGGGGAAAACCCTGGAGTCGGTAGGACTTACAGGGTGGGTATAAACTAGTTATGAATGTCATGGTGGCTTTTGGGTGTGGGTGTGATACTCCGACAAAGGGTGACGAGGAACTGTTGTCATGGGAGAAAAAATGAATGAGTGGGTGGGAAACATAGTGCACCGTTTGTGGTCTTTCTACACTTACCAAAAGAATAAAATAAGGGGGTTTGGTTTTTACAAAACACAGAGACTGGTGCCCCAAAACGTTTAAGTGTTCAATCATTGAGGATGTGAGGAAGGAGTTTTTCCAAGGGTGGGGGCCCCATTGGTTGGTCTCATGTGTGAGTTTGATGAAGCAGATGAAAAAGTATCGCAGATGGGTTATGCTAATGGAGGTATGGTGGGCCAAGTGCGAGGTGTGGTAGTGCACTTTTCGATCCGCTTGTACAACCTGGTGGTTTGGGAAAGGGGTTTTATTTCATATGGTAAAACCTGACCTTATGCATGATGACTGAATGGGCATGAGATGCTTCCTAGAATATGGTGGTATGGTTGTGGTGTCACTTTTGTTGTGATATATGATCTATTGTGGGTGATGAGCTCCATGGAGGGGAGGCTCTACCGAAAAATGATGATTCTTATCATGTGCAAGTTGAGGTGATGATAATCATGGTCGGGTGTGTGGAACCTATGGTTGATTTCTGATGGAGAAATGATGTCAGGATATGCAGATTTTTTCTAGGACTCTATCATGCTGGGGGTAGAATGTTACCTGCTCTGGAACTTTCAATGGATGGAGTTGTGGCTGGTTTGCATACTACCTGCAAAAACAACTACCCCAAGTCAAAGAATTTTCTTCATCCAAATATTATTGAAATACATGTGCTTTTTTTAAAAATAAGATGAGAGAGGGCATATTTGTTGATGCTAAAAATTTATTTTTTCGGGGGTGAAAATGTGTGGCACCGCCTTTGGGCATTATGGAGTGTTGATCACAGTGACGCTTTTGGTCTGGTGATTGGGCCTTCTGGGCTCTCGTCATGGTCCTCAAAAGTTTATGAAAAGTGTGATATATGGAAGAATATGGCTCAATTCAATTCATTTGTGTTTGTTGAGTACTGTGAGGTCAGAGGATTTTGTGTAGCATTTATTTCCATTGTTGTCAGCCTATGAACCTAGGAATAGTGATTTTATGACCAAGTAAACTCCATGACGTCCATAATTTTATTTTTTCCAGTTTTGGATGCTGGGGTCCATACAATACTAGTTTGTATGGATTCTGAGCCAGTTTTTTCTCTATATTGCACAGGCGATCAGGGTAAGGGCACGCCTTCTGCATGCAAAAATAGGGTTTTGCGTGCCTTATGCATGCTTGTATCAGCATTGGGCATGCATTCTCTGTGCCTGTGAGAGATACAGGTGCACCTTCCTCGTGCTTTTTTGAGGGACAAGTGCACGGAGAGCCGAGGCAAAAGTTTTGGAAATTTTTCTTGATTTTGATGTTTTTATGCTGCAAATGTGCTCCTGCTTTGATGGCAAGATGTTGTGGAGGCAGTGGGATTGGCTCGAGTTTCGTACTTCTTTATCCACTAATGGTTAGGCACGTCAACAGTTGACGCGACGGTGTCTCCAAAAATTCATGGAGAATGACCTCCTTCGGTCACAGGATCGACTTGTGCATTACCTGATCCAGTGTTGGATCAGGCGACGCAAGATGTTTGTGCTACGTGGGTGTGACCTCACTATCCGTCCTGAAATGGATATTTATTTTTTGACCAGTATGCGGCCTCAGGGTGAGGCACTTCAGTATCCACTTCCTTTTGGGAGGGTGGATCTTGATTGGTTTCGTGCGCGTTACTACGGCGGGGCGCCCCTTATGGAGGGGTGAATAGATATTGCCACAGTGACATATTTGGCTGAGTGGTGCACTTCAGAAGCTATAGTGCAACTGGTAGGGTCATCTGCTTGACATCGAGCATCGATCCTGGATGTTGGTGTCTTACGTCGGCTGAGGGTCGGGCACTTTTTTGACTTCACCCGTTTTTGCTATTACGAGATGCTGGCACAGCTTTCCAAGGTCCGATATGGATCTAAGATTTTTTCCTATGACAGTATTTTGTGCATCATCATGTACGAGCGGGTGGTGCTGCTGAGACCAGTGGTGGCGGTGCCTATTAGGGGGCCACAGGAGCCTCGTATGAGGAGGTGGGCTACCATGATGCCTCGAGGGGGTGGGGGTAGGGTGGGGCGTTACTGGAATGCCACGACGGAGGCTTGGTTTGAGGCCAACCCTTAGATGTTTCTACCCTTCCCTATGCAGGGATGGACTTCCGGGGGGATCCAGACATGGGTCTTCCTCCATGTTATTATTGGGGGCTAGCAATTATGTCTTTGTTTTTTTTGCATGTATTTGTGTTTTTTATGTTTATATGTGTATCATAATGAAAATGACACAGTTTTTTTTTACTCTTGTATATGTTGGTGAGGTTGGGTAGCTCGGCTGGTTGGCCATGATCCTATTCGGAGACCTCAGGGAGCTCTTTGGGGGCTAGGAGGAGTTCCTGAATAGCACTAGGGTGGGATCATTGGTGGTGAGGCTGACCCTTCGGGAGAGGGCAGCGGCTTGGTTGCTGCTGAGATTGTAGCTGAGCGAGCTCGTGTTGACTGCGCAAGTGTAAGTCTTGGAGGATGCCTGGGATCGACTTGACCACTTGACCTAGGGTATGGAAACTCGAGGCTTTTTTTATGACCTCAAGGAGGTATGGCTGGAGACCTTGATGGCCCGAGAGAGGGGCTATCGGCAAATTTTGCATCGGGTGGCAGTCTCAGTATTAGCGGCGGCTCTAGTAGTGGTACCAGGAGCGGAAGTGGGTCCAGGTGCCCCACCTGGGGGAGCACCACCATAGAGTTATTTTGTACACAAGGAAAGCACCCATTATGAGGATGCTTCCCCCATTTTTGACGACTTATATGTGTAGCTTTTTGGGCTGCCCAATGGGTCAGAGATACTATTTTTTGCACTCAACACATACATTTATATATATATATATATGAGAGATATTTTTTTTGGCTTTACATGGTGTGCCCCTTGTTTCTACTTATGGATTATGTTATGCTAATGGATGTCTATGTTTTTATATGTTTATTGTTCTTTATGTATGATGGTTTATTCGAGATGCATTCCAGTTTAGAATATTGTTAGCTATGTGATCAGTTGTTTGGTTCTGACTCAATGGTACATGTGTGAATGTAATGTAGTCAAATTGTATTCTTAATATTTTGGCACACAAATATTTTATAAATAGATGTGGATCGCGTGTCTCAAATGTTTGGTTTAATTGAGACACAAATAACTTGGAATCAAGGTAGATATTCATATGGCATATACCCTGATGGAGGGCGTTGCACATAAGTCCGATAAAGACTTCATATTCTACCTGATTGCCTGTTGCTGAACCGATGCACACACCATTGGTGCATAGTGGTGATTAGTCAGGGTGATAGATAATCCAGGTAGATGTTGCTAAATTTTGAGACCATCTCGACGCTCCATCCACAAATCTAAAGTAAGGGTCGAGTTGGTCATCCATTGTGACACTCGAGTGTGTTTTGTAAAAAGTGTTTGATAAAAAATTTAAAGTGTTTGGGTTTGTGTATGTTGACTCTAGGGTAGGGCATTTTTGGTCCTTATGGATAGAATTTATTGAGGTATAGGCCGTTGACAGGGTTGCTGAAGTGTGTCCCGTCCAGTTTCGTCAATACTTATGCCCCCTGGAGGAGGAAATGTTTTATGATGTAGGGTTGTTTCCACAAGGTTTTGAACTTTCCTGGCCCTAGGGCCTCTTTTGCGACATCATAGTAGAGGACTAGCTCTACCTCAGTAAATGAGCGAGGGTTGATGTGGTGGTTGAACAACGCTTTTACACTTTTCGTGTGGGCCTCATTGTGTTGCAGCGACTGTCTTCCACTTTCTTCGACGACCTCTAATTGTACTAGGTGTTGTTCTAGAGGCTAGGTATCATCGAGGATTTCTATGGCAGCATGCAAATTCGAGATCTCACGTTCTATGGGAAGCAAGGCTTCGACCCCATATACCAAGTGGAAGGGAGTGAAACTAGTGGACATCTTGATAGCTGTGCGGTATGCCCACAGGGTGGAGAAGAGCATATGGTGCCAGTTAGTTTTATGGTTATTCACCATGCATTGTAACATCATTTTGAGGACTTTGTTTACAACTTATACCTATCCGTTGGATTGGGGGTAGTATGGTGAAACTAATTTGTGGGTGAATCCAAGGTGGTGAGATAGCTGCTCGAACACGTCATTCTCTCCCATATTCAGAGACTAACTCTTTAGGAACGCCGAATCGAGAAATCACGTGGTTAAACAAAAATCGAGCAGCGGTTTCTGCGGTGTTGTCGTATGTCGACATGGCTTCTACCCACTTGGTGAAATAGTCGACAACCACTCTGATTTATTTATGATTTCCAGAGGATTCGGCATTGTAAGTCATGAATTCGATTCCCCACTTACAAAAGGGGCCAACAACGATGACAGGGTGCAGAGGAGCGAGAGGTGCTCTTGCTTTATGGGCGAAGTCCTGGCATCGTTGGCATCTCTTGAACGCTATAATGCAATCACGAAATAGGGAGGGCCAGAAATATCATGCCCATAGGATTTTCTGGGCGGTGTCCATCCTAGAGAGGTGGCCACCGCAAGCTCCTTTGTGGCATTCATTGAGGGCTTGTTCCACCTGGTCGTGAGTAAGGTATCGACGTAAAATGGTGTTGATGCTTCATCGGTACAAAACATATCCTATGAGGAGATATCGAGGGGCGTGATCGCAAATGCATCAATCGTTGTCTTGAGTGAGATGAGGCCTGAAATTTTGGGTTCACAAGAAGAGGATAATTTCTCCGTACCAAGTGTCATCGGTTGCTACGAAGAAGAGATGTTCATCTGGTAACGAATCATTTTCTAGTGATCCCTTGGTACCTCTTGGGAGGTTTGTAATGAACTCCGCTAAGATACGCGCCCTTTTTCTTGTAGGGGAGCGAAACTATAAGTCATATTCTTGGAGAATGACTATCCAACGCGTGTACTTATGGTTCATTAGGTGGCGCGTCAGCAGATATTTGATGGGATTAATATTTGCGATGACCATAGTGGTCTTTAAGATGATGTAGTGGCGAAGCTTCTAGAATGTGTGTATTAATGCTAGGGCAATCTTTTCTTTGGCATCATATATTAATGCTAGGCCATCTAAGGTTTTACTGACATAATACACTACGTGCTCCTTCCCATCTGGGCCTTCCTGGATCAAAACTCTGGCCAAAGCGAACTCGAAAGCTAATAGATACAGGATGTAATATTTTCTGTAATCTAGGGGACTGATGAGCAGTGCTAAAGACAATGTTTCTTTCAGCGCATCGAATGCTTTTTGGGAATAATCATCCCATTTGAATGGTATTTCTTGGTGTAGGAGGTGCATGAACCTTTAAGTGCAAGTGGCATAAGCTGCGACGAAGCGCCTCATAAAATTGGCCTTCCCCTGTAGGCTTTGGAGTTGCCTGAGGGTTCGAGGTGGAGTACCTCTTTGGTGGCTTGGATCTTAAGGGGGTCCACGCGAATCCCCTGCTGGGATATGATAAAACCTAAGAGTCTTCGTGCTGTGACATAGAAGACACACTTGAGGGGTTTCAAGTGTAGGTTGTATTTTCAGCATCGTTAGAATACCAATCACAGATCCTTTAGATGATCTGAGCACTTATTGGAGTGGATGTTCAGGTCATCCAAGTAAGCGAGGATAAGGTGTGCCAAGTCATGAAATATATATTTCATGGGCCTCAGGAAGGTGGCTCCAAAATTTTCTAGGAAAAATGGCATTACCTTGTATGAAAATGTGCCCCAGGGGGGTGGTGAACACGGTTTTATACCGGTCTGTATGGCGAATTTGAATTTGGTTGTATCTAGAGAATCCATCCATAAAGGAGAGAGCCTCGTGACTCACACAAGCATCGATGACCTGGTCGATGAATGGGGTAGGATAATTGTCCTTAGGAAAAGCCTTATTCAAATCCAGAAAATCGGTGCAAACACATAAGGTGCCTTGTTTTTTCATGACAGGAACAGGGTTGGAAACCCAAGATGTGTAAGAAATGGAGTAGATAAATGTGGATTTATGAAGCTTGTTGATTTCTCATTTTATTGCTTATGCCTTTGATGGGTGCAGTTGACGCTATTTCTGGCGCATTGGGGGTACGTCAGGCCAAGTGTCAATATGGTGATCTACAATAGTGGGACTAAGCCCAGGAATTTATGAGTAGTCTCATGCGAAGATATCTCGATATTCTTGTAGCAATTGGGTATAAGAGGATATTTATTCTGGAGATCATGCTACCCCTAGTGATATTTCTTCGACCTTTGCAGGGTTTTGGGATATGTTCACCTTGATGGTAGGTGAGATATGTGACATATTTCCTTCATCGAATGCATCGAGCGTCGGGATGGAATTCTTGAACCAATCTAATTTTCATGATGGGAGGAAATATTTTGATTCGATCGCATATATTTCTTGTTCTTTTGTCTTGCCAGGACCGAACATGTTCTTGGCGATAAAAAGCGAACAGTGATGCATTGCACCACATGGATAATATGGCTCTGTTATTACCTCTAGGATGTCCTCATTCAAGTGAAATAAGGATCCTAAGGGGGATTGATCCTATGCAAGGTTATGCTGCATAGGTTCAATCCTCACAGAGCTGGTTGAGAGACACGAGAAGGATTCCATCGTTGATGTGATGGAACCAGACACGGTCGACAAAGTGTAGATAGATTGGGTCTGCACTATCATAGGAACAAATACTCTCATAGTTGCAGCTAACTCGACACCTATGGTAGATGAGCAGACATATCAAGTCATAGTTTCAATATATGAAGACATGAATTGTATATGGTGTATCATGTTGTCGGTGTTTGATGGGGGGGAAATCTCTATGATGGGAGTTTACGTGAGTGTAAGGTTAGGTCCCTCGCTAGGATGGTCAATTTTCTGTTGGTGAAAATTGTGCCTGGTGCAGAGGTGCCTAAATGTTTCCATTAATGGGCATGCCTCTAGTTTGTGGTTATGGCCAGTGCAAATGGTGCATGGTACTACTATGCAAATTGAGTAGATTGTGTGATAACCAACACTACTCTTCGTCCCAGATGTGGACGCTTGGAAAGGATTTGATGTAGAAGATGAGGTCTTATGTTTCCATTTCTATGTCGTTGGCTTGGGTGTATCTAAATCTTTTGGGGAGTGTAGACTCAACGCTGCTCTTTCCGCTCTTTGCTTGGGGATATGCCCACACTTAACTGTATGGTTAAAGTGTGAAAAAATATGACAATAAGTATGCGTGAATTTCTCTTGGTTGGAGAGAAATATCTATGGGAGAGACGAGACTACGTGAAAAATGTTTGCGAGGTGCTTCAGTTCTTTGCACTGATTGACCCGGTGGCCAATCAGGTCGCATAGTCTGCATGTTATCCTAGGTATGGCCTGGGTCATGCTTGGTTGGTACTCTATCCCAGTTTTCCCATTATTCTGATGTGGGTGTGGGGTTGCTAGCGTAGGGGTGATGTACTTTCTATATCGTTTGAGGAGATCGTCCCATTTCTTCTCTATTGTATGAATCATATCAATGAGAGGATGTACTCTCAGGACATAGGTACAACACTGTCCATAGTGATTTTCTTGGCATACTGGGTGAAATGGCCTAGATATGGGGGTCCCATCATGCTTAGTTTGTGGTCTGGTGGGGTACCAACGTCGTAACACTGCTAAATCAGGGCAAGTACCGACCACAAGATTGGGTGTTTTATATAACGCACATGTTGGTATTTTCTATAGAGAGCAGTTGGGGGTAACTAAGGGTTCCCTAATTGATTTCTTTTCAGCTGACAGAAAGAGGACGGATCTACTCGTCACATCGTCGTGAGTTGTCGAGCTGTTTGCAGATTCCGATTCGGAGCAATCTTCCCGGGAGAGGAGGACTATGGATGAGCGAAAAATATCCAGCACTAAGCGGAATCGGGAGATATAGTGGCAATTTTTCAGGATGTGATTGTCAGCACATAAAGGACATGTGAAGTGTGATGCCCGCAAACCAACATAATAAACACGTTCTATAGGATACCATCTGTTGATGAGTTCCAGGGCTGCGCAATATTCGATGAAGCGACCACATACATCACATAGCGTGCAGTGTATGATATGAGGGGCAAATATGAATGAGAGTCTTTTAGGTGGTTGTCGTTCCTCCTGTAGGTACAAGATGGTGCAAGTTTCATTGCCAGATGACTGGGTGGAGGGATCCTCTTGATAGTATCGCTCGATGGTGTGTAACGCATCCCTATATCATGGGATTTATGGGAAATGATGGGTATAGTGCCCATAATTCCTGAATATAGCACATGCGTGATTGGTACGCAATGCTTTGCCTTTACCTTTGGTGGTAAGTTCCTTTTTATAGGAACACGACGTTGCAATGTCTGCCTAAAAACTAAGGAGCGGTTTTAATTCATCCATCTCTAGGTAGATGTGGGTAGGGTGTCCTACTACGTCACATATGGCGCAACCTGGTGATTCATTTTGTGTGGTGGGAGTCTCCAGCTTCTTTCCTCTTCTCTCAGTTTTCTTAGCCGTAATCATTGGTTTTGCAATGGGAATTTCCTTTGCAGGGATGTTTTTGTCAGTTTCCTGAAAGGGTGGGGCCTCCTCGGGAATGAGGGGCTTTAACCCTATGGCAGTGATGTGTGTGGATCCTATCCGAGTAGGGGGAATGAAGTACCAAACTGGTATTGCAAAAGATATGTTTGGTAACACCATGGTGACCAAGAACTGTTGGGATACAAAACCAACTGGGGGGTAGAGGAAAGGGGTTTGGGAAGCGGCGTAGGCTAGAGAGGCTGTTGTGGTCGAGGACTCATTGTCATTACTGCTTGTGTCCATGTCCTGACTAGATTCGGCACTTGATGTAGACATCATGCACACCAGAGCCCCTATTACATTAGGTGATGACTTAGGTATAATAGGGGGATCTCCTAGGAATGATCCTAGGATGGACGACGGTTTGAACTATTTGGGGCCATATTCTTGGTACCGTGAAGGCACGTTCATAGATTTTTCTACGTAGGGTAGAATGACATCGTTATTTCTTAGAGGCCGCTTTTCACTATGCATTAATTGGTTGACAGTAACGATGCATTCCTCATGGGAGAACATCATAGTTTGGAAGAAGAAGGAGGCGATGACTGACGTGGCGTACATATAACTCCAACCAAGGAGTATATTGTAGTCCAAATGGGCATCCAAAACTTCAATTTCTATAAGAACCATCTTTCCGACTAAGCAGATTGGGACATTTTGGTAGAGACCAATGGGGGTTGAAGGGCGACCATCGTATGCCCTAAGTGTGATGTTTGATGGCTTTAGCTCGGGAGACCCTAAATTTTGCCAAGATTTTTTTGACATGATGCATGTGGATGCACCCTCGTCAATGACACATCAGTGAATGGTAATTTTTTGGACCGATACTGGTATCTGAAAGGTGACCATTGAGGGAAGCCTAGGGGTGGATTTATCTAGATCAAAAGCCATTAGGCATGTATCGGCAGGGTTGATAGTGCCTACGCAGAAAGCAAGGCTTTCCATTGCTTTGGGCATGACTGTAATACCTCCAAAGCTAACATAGCGGCGGGAGATTGAGCTAGATCATCCATGATGCTAGAGTTATGGGCTACTTTGTAAGAGTTTCCTACTCGCCTAGTTGGTCCCTTAGCCATCTTGGGCAAAGGTTCAATAGGCATATTTGATATGGTCAAAGGTGTTGTTGGTGCATTAGAACTAGCCCCTGACACGTTGGCATCTTGTGGGGTATTTTAATTTCGATTCTGTGTTTGAAAAAAAAAGTTCCTCGCCAGTCATGTAGATTTCATGGTTGTTTTTTCTGGAGTCGTCGGGAGCTGTTTGCTGAGTTCTAACTTACCCTTGATGGGGGAAGGGCTCAAGCATTACTGCTCATTGCTGGGCAGATCCCCCTTGTCCACGGCTACTATACAAATTCTTCAGCTCAGGGGTGTCAGGACAGTGGTGAGTGTAATGGCCATACTTACCACAAATTGAGAAAGAGTGGTTTGTTTGAAGAGGCAGCCTTTTTTTCTGCCTCTGGGAATTGCTTGGCTCCTAGTTTTGATTTTGGTTAGAGTTGCCTCCAGCCTGAGATCATGAAGGTAATTGTTGCTTGTTTCCCCCCTATCTAGGATTTCCTTTAGGCTTGTTTTTTCCTTTTTTCTTAACCGCATTAGGAGGATAATTCCACTGGTTATATGTTTGTCGCAGTTGGTTTTGGGAAGGTTGCAAAAAGTTCACCTGTGCATTATTTTGCATGGGCGGGTATTATGTTGGGGACTTCGCATAATGTGTTCCTTGGTTTGTAAATGGTTGTTGGGGGGGAGCTCTTCCCTTAGTATTTTTATCTGCGTACTGGTCCCTTGAGCCGAAGGATAGGGTCCTCCATGCTGATGGTGATATGATGACGTCCTACTAGTCAAATTTTGTAGAGGCATGTGATGAATTTAGTAGCTGGGTTGTGGTACGTTTTGGGTAGAATCGTACGTGTAACCGGGGTAATGAACGCTGCTGCTTGGGTGACTTTGGGTCAATGACCTAATTAAACCGTTTGCAGAGTTTGATGCGTCTGGAAACTCATTGTAAGTTTGAAAGCGTGGGGCATTTGGAAGGATA
Source organism: Pinus albicaulis (assembly GCA_034641835.2). NCBI lineage: Eukaryota > Viridiplantae > Streptophyta > Pinopsida > Pinales > Pinaceae > Pinus > Pinus albicaulis. Next base: position 540,784,765 of record CM076584.1, on the reverse strand, counting down.
TTTTAAATATATCCTAACTGTGTGTAGAAAAACTTGAGTTGTTGGGCCTTACTGATGGCATCCTCTTTGGATATGGGTCTTTTGCTGTGTCACATCCTTTGAAATATCTGTCGTGAGAGTTTTCAGGAACATGTCTAACAGAAGTCGATCATCGAGTTTGGCTTTGCACAAAATATGACACCGCTTCCATTCATGGAGATGGCCCGAGATATGGATGGCAGGGGTTTGCCTAAAATGTGTAAGTAATTCCATTCCAGAATCATGGTGGATGGGTTAATGAAAACAGGTCAGGAACGTAGTGGCAACTGCGCTAAAGGTTCCACCTATAGCAGAGGGTTGCTCCACATACCATTTCACTGCTACTCTGGTTAGAGTGCATTGAAATAGTCTCAGTCAAATAGTATCATCAACGATGTTGTTCGATGAACACCATAGGTGGAAAGTCATAACACGATTTCCAGGGTCTTTTGCTTTCTTTCCTTCGAACTTTGGAATTTCAAAAGGGAGCTTCGTGGGCATGGGAGGCTATATGGGGTTGTGCGTAATGGGGTTGTTCATTAACTTGGTTAAATCTGGTAGGTTCAATAAAGCTAGAAAAGGTGACTATGAGGTTGTAGCCATTGCGACTTGTGAAAACACAATGTTCTAGTTAGGAATAGGGTTAGTCTGTGACGTACCCTATTGTGCGTTCAACTGGCTTCCCGAATGGGTAGCACTCCTTTGTCATCTAGGGGTTGTGGGAGGAGTGGTTTGTGGTGTGGCGTTGGGATACCAACCAGGGTTCCGAAATAAATATTCCCCAATAATGGTGGCAGTGTTATGTCTTTGACGCCTAAATGGTGAAAAACCTGGAACCCCTCCCGGTAATGGGGGGAGGTCTAAAAGACGTCTAGATCGATGAGGTCCTATTGGGTCCATTATGGCGTCGAATAGATATGGCTTTGGAAATATTTGAGAGGATAGAGATTATAATCAAAGCAAAATTCTAATCACATACATAAAACAAAGTGAAAATAAAATAAATTTTCCCTTTTAGATTTAATCCTATGTGATCAGTCAATAATAAAAATATGGTTTTTGTTTGTTTGCGTATGATACTCAAATCTTAGAAGACATATTCATCCTCACACACTCAAATGTAACTGAGTCTTGAGAAGATATCTTGTGAGTGCTGGCACAACATCTCGTAAGAGCTGGCGACACCCCTAGTCAGCCGAAGAAAATCCACCAAGGTAAGGGTAGAGGATCTAGTGCTTTCCTCCACCATCACCTATAGGGAAAGGATGCCCTAATTTTGGCCACTAAGTACCACTGTCCCACGTGAGTGTTCGATTCTTGGGCTTCCTAGTTGTTCAAATAAAAGTACCGAGTATTAGTTGGGTTCGGTAGCCCCAACTGATATCGCACGCACTACGCCTAAGTCTAATCCCCTCTGAATCAGGTCTCTACCGCGCTCAGGTTTTCTTTTCCATGGGTTTTTAGGTGGATTTGAAAGCTTCCTAAACAATCAACTTCCATGTTTCAAGATGAAGAATGATAAAGGCGGGTTATTGGATACCTACCCCCTTGATCCTAACTCAGACTATAAATTCTTTTGTGGCCCCTATGGGGAGAATTTAGTGAGTTTTGTTAAGTTAGTTTTAGGTGTCTTTTAGTTTCTTAGTGTGTGGATGTGTGTGAGAAAAAGTGAAAAAGCACATAGTTTTAACATGTGGATATGAGATGATCCTTTTCAAAAATATCCTATTTAAACTATATTCTATTGTTCCTTGCTAAAAAGAAAAACATGCGCGGATATGGGCTGCTTTCAATTTTTCCTAGTTAATCTATGTGATCAACTATAGGGAGATGGTGAGTTGTTAATAGAGAGTGTTCAAATGCTTGCCTAGGATCACTGGAGGGTGCAAAGGTAGCATAAATTACTTGCTCTTCTATTGACAATTCGATCCTGGTCTCGAAATCCTGGTGAAAAAATTGAACTAAACTAATGACTTTTACACTAGAAAAATGAACTAGCTAAGAATGTGTGGACTTGGGCCACTTACTTTGGCTAATTATCTGGGTGTTTTGGTAACTAAATTCTCAAAACATATTTTTTTTTTTGGAATGCAAGTTAATTTTCCTCCTACTTAAACTATGTGTTAACTTTTCAAAAATCAACTTGAAATAAAACAAACACCAAGCCTACCAAAAGTGGCTAAAAGTAAGTTTTAACAAGCTGTGGGGGACATCAACTAGTGGTGGCAGATTTATTATGGGTTGCCAGTCACTTTTTACAAGCAAGAAAAAATGGAATTGTTGGAGAAAACTCTCATTCTATTTTTTGCGTACAAAAGGCTGAAACATGCACGATGTTTGTGCACAAGTCAGATCTGAACGCGTGCCTTGGGGCGCACCTATCTATAATAAATGCGTGCAAATTCCTACAATGTAATTTTTTAGAGCTCTTATGCTTCAGTCTATCACTAGGGATGAACCAGACAATGAAGGAGAGAAAGGGGGGAATTCCAACCCAAATCCACAACAAAGATGAAGGTCTCTGCAAAGAGGCACAACCACATAAACTTGGAAATAAAATTTAGTGGAGTCTCCCATCCTATGTTAGTGTGTTTGGTGCTTGTATGTATGAAATCACACCAACTTAAGGGGTGTGGTTTTCCCTCTTAAGTTATTGGTCATAGGCAGAAAATAGATGGAGTCAAGCAAGTTAGTGGAACATGATAAAAAATACACATACTAGATAGAGAAATAGAATGCATATTAAAACATAAAAACTAAACTAAAACTAAAACAAATAACACAAAAGCTCTAAATAGAGTAAACAAACTTCAATCATCCAAATGGTGGCACTTATGTCCCCTGTTATTGAGTGCTTGTAGGAAATGAGATGAAACTTTTACCCACTTGACAAGGGGCCCTTAGAACTAGGGGTTCTAAGTCTCGATGCAAGAATGTCTTTACTTCCAAGCTACCTTGGTGAAAAGTCTCCCTCTCTCTACTATGGTGGACTGGAGTTGTTGGATGGCCAATAAATGAGTCCCCTCTATCTTTGCTCTGGATCACACACTGCTGGTATTTCTTGGGGAAATTCTAGCCAGCATAACAATGTGCTCTCTTGTTTTTAATCTCTTGGTGGCCTTTTATAGGAGGATTCAAATCCTACTTCCCTCCCTTGGTACATTCTGAATGGTGACCCAAGAGATGAGGGTGATTCCATTGTGTGCTCCCTTGATGTCATAAGGAGGCTTGGGCGATTGTCCTTAGGTCGAATCAATGTCCTGGAGTGTGCCTTGTGGTCCCGGAAAATGGCTTATGCCACTCCCAGGAATGCACGTTTTTTTTGGAAAAAGGTGAATTTATCGAACACTTTTGCACGCAAAGGCACATTTGACTAGTCCTTCTTGTACACAATTTAATTTTTCCTCAGAAATTAGAGATTTTTAAATATTTTCAGATTCTCTAATGTCTCTCAGCCATGTAAATACTTCTACCTGACATTAAATAATGTCACCTTTTCTTGTACGATTTTCCAGTGATAACAGTTGTCCCCTAATGTGTGAGGTCTAGGAAGAACTGTATAGCCAAAATACATTATAGTTTCTTTTCTATATTCTGTGTGTAGAGAGAGAGAGACCTGTGTGTAGCTTGAAAATGGAGACATGCTGCACCAGGTCGAAGAGCGACCATGTCCTGTGGGATCCATGCAAGCAATGGTATAATACAATATATACAAATTTTCTATGAGGCAGGCATGCCCCATGCTTGTGATGCTTTGGCTAGTTAAACAAATCTATTTGACATATATAGATTTTGTCTTTGTGATTTGCCACCTGAGGATGTCCATGTTGTGGAGAGGGGTGATCCAAGGTATTGCTTCCTTTTTGGAAAAGAGGTGTTGATTTCGACAAGAAGGAAGCCTAAACCAAACAAGGGGATCACTAATATGGAGGATCAAGATCCTGGATATGATGGTTTTAACATAAGCATGATAGCGAGAGGTGACTGTGTATGAAGAAAAAATGCGCAGGTGCCATGATGTTTTCAAAATACGATAATTCCACCACTAAAATTCTCCAAAATTTCTCCACAAGGTTCTATTGTTCCTTATCTATCATTTGCAAGTAATTTGAACCAGTCTTTCTTGAGTGGTGATAATGTGAAAATGAGGCACATGATGCAATTGACAACCCAACAACATTGCGAGCTTTAAAAAAGTCTGGAATCTAAAAGTTTTTTTCTATACAAAGGATGAAAGGTCAAGTAGAGTTAATGACTTGGCTGGTGAGGGCTTGGGATATCTAGGAACAGTGCCTTGTTATTGGTAATCAACGGCTCATAATTGACTCAGAAGATATATATTTTCTCACTGGATTGTCTCGTAGGGGATGCGATATTTACTTGTTTGGTGCACAGCTAAGTGATAAATCTACCACATCCTACTTGGCGCAATATTGTGCTCCAACTTCTCAGCTCAAAGATGGAAGGATAGACGTAAAAACTTTCCAACTCTTTGATTTAAAATCACTTCTTTTACAGTTGCGAGACTGTGCAATAGTGTGGCTCCCCACGTGGCTACCAAGGCTTAGATGCAAACTGCAGTCGAGTGTTCCCAGGGAACAATGTTTAACTAGTGTGAGGAGTGGTTGTCAATATGAAGGGAAAACTATCTCAAGCTAAGGAGGTAAAGCTAAATAAATTTGGCTATGGCACCATCCTGGTATCATTTTCTCTTGAGAGGATTCCACTCCTCATCCGACAACAACATCTAGTGGATCCTGCAGGACCTAGATATTCTCATATGTTGTGATGGGTTTCATTGATGTCACACCATGGTGGAGATGGTGGTCCAGTAGTACGATATACACCTTAGTTTTTCGTGTGGCTGGGAAGCCAAATATTTATGATGAAGGACTTCCCATATGTAGGGATGGAATACAAGGGTGACCCCTATATGGCACTCCCAGTTGGAGTACAGTGGGATGAAATAGGTAAAAATGTCTCATTTTGAAGTTTTGTATTTTATATATTTTTATTTGTTTTTTATCATCCAATACTGATAGTCAAAATGTTGATGCAGATATAGGTGCAGTCTGATCAGCAGGATTGCATCAGTTTGACCGACGGGGATACTAGCCCATAGTAGCAATGCCACCACATAATGATGCAGCTGAAGCCTTAACTGAATTGGAATACAACTTGGAGCGGCTTACTATATATATCCCAGAGACTGGGGCTGATGATTTACCTCTTCGGTACCAGAGACACGAGACTGGAGTTCCTGATTCGTTTAGGCAGTACCTATGTCGAGTGGTACACGCCATATTCTGCTATCATGATCATCATCATGGATATATGATAGTCGTTCTAAGCTACATTTTTTTTTTTCTATCGGTATATTTGGATCATAAGGCTTTTGAAGTCTATGACCACAAATGATGTATATTTTTTAACAAACTTGACAAACTGTTATTTAACCTAATTTTGGTTGCTACTTTTCGTTATCTAAGTATATTGTTCAATATGGATGGAATATTGTTTTTATTTACTTTTTATGTCACAAATTTATATTTAACACTTGATTAGCAAATGCATTGGCTAAAGTGTTTTAATTTCTTGAAATTTGTTGATATTCAAGGTAATCAAATTGTCTTTCAAAGAGACTAACCCTTAAAAACATTCTTAACATGGATGGACTTCTAACTATATAGACACCTATTAAAATGTAATATAATGAGTTGCGAATCTAACCTAACAATAAAACGTCAAATGCCAAATGCAATGGCATCAGATAATAGCTCAATGACTGCACTATATTCTGCTATGTTGTTCGTTGTTTGACCAAGGAAAATCCCATGAATAGAAACTAACTCATTAGTGGGTGAATAGGTAACCCAAGCCACAAAAGATAATTTCGAGTGCTATGACAAGTTTTATCAGCAACGTCAATGTAAGCTTGAGGGAACATCGACATTTGCAATATCAAGAGTAATCAAGATAAGTAGGAAAATTAGTGAAAATTTGTAAAGAAAAATAACTAATCTATGGTACATAGATGTAAAAAATGTAAATAATATACAAGTAATATCTCCACATGGTAAATCACGAATAATATATCTTTAGATAAATATTGTTTTTGGGTTGACCTAAAGAGACACCATCATAATAAACTAATTCGTAGGAACCTTTTGCAAGTACATGTTTAACAATGTAAGGGCCATACCACATAGGTTCAAACTTATCAGCGCCTAGCTTATCATGTGCTTGATCATAAACTAAGACTAGGTCTCCTTTTGAATAGTCACAAGGACTAACACTTTGATCTTATTATGCTTTAACATGTTTTTTATGAGCCCCGACAGCTAATGCAGCTATGCGGAGAGTTTCATCTAACTGTGCTAAGTATAAAAAACACTCTTCCTCTTCAGAAGTGGTCGATAATAACTAAATGGATAGTTTTAATGAGGTAATTTCACATTCAATTGGTAAAATAAATTCCAAACCGTAAACGATTTGCAAAGGAGTAAAACCAGTAGATGTCGTCGCAAAGGTAAGATATGCCCACAAGGCTGAAAAAACATGGTATGCGAGTTAGTTTTATGAATTCCAACAATTCGCTTGGCCATATTGGTTAAAACATTGTCTACATCTTCTGTTAGTGTCATAATATGCATTCTACCATCAGTGATCAAAATCACTCTTGTCATTCTCATTTTAGGTGTCCTACTATGTTATAGGTAAATTTGGGCAACATTCCCAATGACCTGGTTAACTGGGCATCATCTCCAAGACCAATGATCAAGGGTATATCATTCCCTATCATTTAAGTTGCAACATGCCCTAAGACAAGAAACAATACAAATCAAGCAAGACTTTCATCAAGCAAAGGTTTCCATGGTTTAAAGCTTATTATATAACATATGAGAGCTCACCAACGTAGGCTCTAAGGGGCCTAAGTGTGTTTCATATGCAGGTAGACCCATGCAAGGCTACTCTGTAAAGCACTTCCCGACATTCACAGGTGCGTTGGTCACATTAGGAGTGAAATTCTCATTGTTCCGAAATCTCCACTTGGCCAGTGCCTTCTAGAAGAGTTCACATGTGTCAAGCTTCGGATCCAAGTGTTTATTTGACATCTACATGACTAGAAACATGTCTTTCCTATTATTGGAAATTCATTAATTGAAAAACAACCTACAATTAATCTATAAATTGAGCACAGATCTAAGTGCTTGAGGAGGAAGAATTTGAGTAGAGAAATGCTAGAGAATTTTCAATTGAGAGCTAGATTTGTGTAGCTGCTGCTGGAGAGATTTATACTGTGATGAGGCTTGGGAACGTTGCTGGAAGGTCACTTCAAATCAGTCACTAGGTTGTAACCTCTCCTTCTATCATCAATAAAGAGTACTGTTTATTTTTTCCTATATTCATCTTTATTGGCTTTGATTTTCCATATTGCAAGATCTTGGTTGATGTGTATGGTTTTTGCTTTACTGATTTAGCTAACTAGCTTGAATAGATATATATATTATTGCATCTTCTATTGTTTCAATGTTCTTTCTTGCAGGAAGCATTCATCCCAAAAAACCGCTTGAACTTGAAGCTGCAACATAAGTGACAGAAGGAGCCATTTGGAATCAATTGAACAAGTAAGCCTCCAATCCTCTCTCTGTATCTGTTCTGAGTTAGGAGAAATAGTCATATAATCTTTTACCTGTTGTTCTAGACTAGCACCTGTCTAGGGAAGTGTGATTTATCCATAATTCACAATTCTGGTCCAACAAATTGGCGACTCCACTGGGGATAATTTCTCTTAGCTCTAGGTGTTTAAGCCTATGATTTTCTTTGTTTATCCACCCAGTAGTTGTTACTCATAAAGATTAAACTATCAAAGCCAAATTAGCAAAGACAGTGAGTTAAACAATAGTATTTTTCTTTGTATATTGTGCCCAACGCACCCTTAGACAAGACACAGTGCTTTGCAGAGCATTGTCTCCCTTCCTAGCCTGTGTTGTAGAGCATTATCTCCCCTTGGAGACTACGTTGACTCCTGAAAGTACCCAAATTCATTTGAATTTTCCTTTGCAATTTGCTTCAGTTTTTTTTGCTACTGTGTTTTGAAAATTTTGATCCTCAATTGACCAGTGACTCTATATACTTCTTCTCCTTTGACTAAAAATTTGTTCAATGTTGTTTTAAAAAAAAAATTCTTTATCATTGACAAGTTGATTTCAAAGTACTTTTTATGGTCACATTAAGAATCATTTTCTTTCGAAATAGGAAAATTTCGTAAAATATTCATTTCCTTGATAGGAGAAATTGTTGTTGAAATCCTCTTTTTTCCTTCAAAATAGAAATTGTTGTTTGTATTCTTCGTTTCTCGAAAGTAAAAATCATTTGAATTGTTGATTTAGTGCACCTAGTTTATTTTCTGCATTCATAGCATTAAATAAACTGAAAAGAAAAACTTGCATTTGCATGTATAATAATGTGTGTTTTGCAAAAGGAACATTACGAAATCTGCATTTAGTTTGTGATTCATTGATTTGTTTTGTTCATTGATTTTTTTGCTCACAAATTATTTGCTCTCTTCCCTTAGTAGCTAGGTTTTTCATTGAAAAAGCTGAAAGTGAAAGATTGTTTGTCATTCTTAGCTTTCATTTTAGGAATTTCATACACATCATCGCGGTGAACCTTTGAAAGGAAAATTGTTAAGCAAGATCAACATAAAATTAATCTCAATTTACTTAACAACGCATTGGAACCATAACAATAACATTTAGAAGGTCTAGGCTAGAGAAGTGTTCCAGCATCGTAAAACATGGTGGCTGTCGTTAACTTGTCTGTGATACATTCCGAGTGTGATACCTCACTCCACGTACGTAAGTATATTGTAGCTCGTCCACGTACTTTCAGGTATATTGGGTGGTGTTACAGTATGATAAGTATAAAGGGGTGCTCTCACTGTGCGGTTTCACATCAGATAGCGCTAATATGGACTTGGGCCTCCACGTACCTTCGGTATATTTGGGAGGACAAATTTTAGGTGCTATCCATCCATAGTGAACCGAGTTGGCTGCCTTGAAAATGTGATACACCGAACATAGCATTTGGGGAGATTACTTGCCTGGACTTCTTGGTTCACCAGGAGGTATTCTACAGTATATAGTTTCTTGGTAAACCCTTTTGCCTAGCATTACACTCTTTTTGTTTATTTTATTTTGGCTAAAATAAATCAATAATCGTGGAAGAACAAAATCCTATCCCCCATCGTTCGTGTAGATTAGCTTTAAAACCACCTTTACAATTGGAAGTTACTTCTGGTAGGCAAAGGTGATCACGATCTGTCGAATCAAGTACAATCTGTACCTCTGGTGAAACATCATCTTTTAAACTAGATTTAGCTCAAATTGTTTCCACACATCCTGGTTCATCTACTGTTGTCGAAACAGAGTCTTCACAGCTATCCGTGGTCACTATCCATTCAATTGCTGAGACCATACCTCCTGGACCCGACGTTGTTCAATCACAAATTGATCCAGATCATGTCTCTTCTTTGCCAGAACATCTGAATCCTGAATTTGAACAACCGGAAGTTGTTCCTACGTTGGTCATCCCACAAATTTTTGTAACTATTGAAACTCCTATATCACACAGTCAACCATCTAAAATGTATTTTGGGCTTGATGGTGAAGTTCTTCCTCCTAGTTTAATTGCGATTGAAGAAATCCCACAAGACAATACACCTTTAACTCCAACCCATTTTGGGAGGGACCTTTACCTGTACAAGTCTTTTCCTCAATCATTTCCATTTGCTTTTTTTGATCCTGTTCCCATTCAATCTCCCGTCGATTTTCGAAGGTATACATTTTGTCACACAACCATGTCTGAACCAACATCTTCGGTTGGGTCTGCTATTCCAATTACGTTAGCTATTACCCTCGCTACTCTGTCAATGTTCACAACTTCACCAAAGTCATATTTGCACGGTGGCCCTGCGGTCCCAACAGGTTACAAATCATTATCTGGCACTTTCTCTGGTGCATCCTCATGATCATGGTATTTTCCAATGTCATCATCTGGTATTTTAACTGGTAATCCTATTGTTGGTACTAAACGACTTGATTCATTACATACATCATCAGGGCAATATCAAGTCGGTACTTTTGGGTCAATTCCTTTAACTACCATATCAACTAGACTCTCAGCATTTGGAGAAAATTATTTTCCATCTTATTGTCCTCCTTATGCTGGGGGAAATCTTTGGTCACCCAATATGACAGTACTCCATCATTTTTTGGTCAAACTAATGTTGAGATGAATGTTTGTCAATGGCAGCCCACTCTGCCTATCCAACCACAAACGGTTGTACACTCGTATCAACCGGTTCAACCTGTTACACCCACTTCATTACCACTTGTTAATACATCTATACCCCTGTTGCAGAATCAAAATATTGTACATCAACCTTATCAGGTGGGTCCTTCAACTCAACATCATCAAATGTTGGGTCCACATACTCAAAATCCTTTGGTTAATTTACAACAACCTATATCAGGAATCATCTATTCACAAGCTGGAGTACCATTTTATGGGATGTCACAAACGCAACCTGGTTATACATATCAACCGAATCCAAGTTATACTAATTTGGGTTATCACATTGGTGGACAGACCCCTTGGTAGCCACAAGCACAAATGCCTCAAACTTCATTTCATCAAGTAACATATCTAGGTTTTGGTCAACAGAATCCTCAAGTGTTTGCTATGCAAAACAACCCATATCCAGGTTACCAGTAGCAGATTTCGTATGCTGGTGCTCAAAGGCCTATTTCTCAAGAAATTCCATCTTACCCTGGCTATGCTCAACCTGATCTTAATAGATAGTTTCCTTTTGTTGCAACATTGGAATTACCAGATTTAAACTGGTTAACTAATGATCCTATAAATTATGCTCCTTGGTGGCCGGTGATACCTCATAAATTACCCTCCGATATTACTAAATTCAATGTAAACCCTGGAGAAGATCCGTCGACTCATTTCATGACTTATCATTTATGGTGTTCATCAAATTCCCTAAATGATGATTCTGTTCGACTACATCTTTTCCAGTGTTCGCTCACAAGTCCGGCTGCTAAATGGTACATTGAGTTACCTAGAGCTTCTTTTGACAATTTCACTGCCCTAGCTACTATATTTTTGACCCATTTCCAGTTACCAATCAAATACGAAACTGGAATGAAATTCTTGACCAACTTCAAACAGAATAATGCTACTCACATTTCTGATCATATTCATGAGTGGCGTCACCGTCGACGAATGGTTAAGACATTTGTTCCGAATCAACTCCTTGCTGAATGGTTCATTAAGTCCCTATTACCATCTATAACTGAGGATGTGGCTAAGGGTGGTGTCGTCATAGAAGAGCAAGTTATCGCTCATGCCCAATATTTAGTCTTGATTTACACTCAGTCTGGCACGCTCTATGAAAAAATTCTTAATGCGCCGAGATATAATTTCAATGTTCCTCCTCAAATAAAGGACTCTCATGCTAGAGACGGCTTGATAGGCATTGAAAACACGCACCACACTATTGCATCTAATCCTGCTCCTACTTCCGAAATTAGTGCCGTGTCATTTGACAAAGGAAAAAGTAACAAGCAACTAGGAAGTAAGAAAAAGGGGAAATCAAAGAAAAAGAAAACTTCTAACTCGTAGGAAAGATCATCTGATCAACCGTCTGGATCACAAAAACCTCATTATCCATGCATAATATGTAACTAGGAACACTTTGTTAGGGATTGTCCTCACCATGTTGAAGTCTCAAAAATCATCAAGAATTCCCATGCATCAGCTGTGTTGACAGACCCATTTCCAAATCCGGACACCAATTTGGTTGCTACGGAACCAGCTCCTAGTTCCCAAGTGTTATTGTTATCCACCACAAAACCTTCACAAGATATTTTGGTGTTGATGTGGAATAAAGACTATGGTAGTCCGGCCACTGGTCAACCTACTACCTCAACAACGAATCCATCTAATGAATCAGTACCACCCACTGCTATTCCTGAATTGACAATTAAGCCACCAAAGGGAGTAATTCATAAATCGACATATAATCCTTGAGCAAGAGCTACACAAAATTATAATATAGTTGAATATTTGGCTCAATCCCCTTCAACTATGTCTGCTCTTGAGGTATTACAAAATTGTCCCTCCCAGAAACAGGGTTTATTGTCGGCCATTGGTGGAATTGATCCGACTGATTCTAATCTTGTCGTCTTTAATCATATGGGCTATGTGCCACAGCTACCAGTAGAATTGGCATTCTCCATACAAGTAAATTTTCTCAATCACCTTGTTCATCGCACTATTATTGATGAGGGAGCATCTACATGCATTATGTCTCTAAACTGTTGGAAGTCACTTGGCTCGCCACGATTATCACAATCATCAATGATGTTAAAGGATTTTTATGAAAGAACATATAAACCTTGTGGTATTATCAATAACCTGCATGTTGAACTAGGAGGAAAAATAGTGAATATTGATGTCGAGGTTGTTGAGGGACCCCTTGACTATACTATTTTACTTGGAAGACCATGGGTATATGCAATGACTACCATTGTTTATACATACTTTAGAATGATTGCCTTTCCACATAAAGTTACAATCATAGTCATTAATAAATTATTCTTTTTTTCCTCCGCTTCGCAGGTAACTGGAAGCGTTCCGTTTTTTCACTTACCCCAACTAGAAATTCAAAACATTCGTGAAGGACTCTTAAATGATTCCACTCTTATGTGAACCTTTGCATTACCGCCGCCTGTGATGTCAGTATAAATTGCAAGTATAGAGACCTGCTACAAGATCTCTTCCACTCTATCTGGCTTAAGGGAGAGTACGGGTGATTTTGTTATTTCTATGTTGGATGAATTTTTACCGCCCAGCCCTATTGAGCTAGCATATCAATCAATCTATTTTTCTTGGGCGCCAAATCCAAAATCAGCATCGCCGAGTGTTTGGGTTGATCTTTCCTTATATTTTGGTACTCCATCTGATCCATTTTCCTCAAAGTTTTTGACAGATGAAATTTTTTTGGAAGCTATGATGTCAGAAGGAGAACCATGGGAAGATTATCATCATCGTTCCCATCTTCCTGATTATGAAGAAAAAAATCTCAGTGAACTATATCACCCATCCATCAAAACTTTCTTTTCGAATTATTTATCGATTAATGTAATCGATTTCGAGCGAAACTTATCAAATATCGAAGAAACCATTTCTATCGATATCTCGACCAAACTGGGCATTGCAGAAAATATTCATGTCATTGTATCTTGTTCTCCATCAGAACTTGATTCATATCACTCTCTATTTCGTGAATTTCGTGACGTATTCACTTGGTCTTACGAGGAAATGCCAAGCATAGATACTAGTATAGTTGAACACACTATTAATATGTATCCTGATGTCAAACCGGTGTGCCAATGACTTCGTCCTGTTCATCCAAAGAAAGCCGCTGCCATCAAATCAACAGTTGAAAAATTTTTGCGTGTTGGTTTCATTTACCCTATTCCGCTAACTGAGTGGGTTTCCAATATCGTTCCCATTATGAAAAAACAAGGAACCATTAGAGTGTGCATTGATTATCGAGATGTTAATCATGCTTGTCCAAAAGAAAACTATCATACTCCCTTTATTGACCAGATTATTGACGATTGTGCTAGATGTGAAATATTCTCATTCATGGATGGATTTTCCGGCTACAATCAAATCAATATCCGCCTAGATGACCAACATAAGATGACATTTATCTATCCCTGGGGCACATTCACATATAGGAAACTTCTGTTTGGTTTAAAGAACGTTGGGGCAACTTTTCAGAGAGCAATGGATTATGCTTGCAATGACATCAAGCACATTGTTCAACCATATCTAGACGATTTACCAGTGCTTCACGAAATCGGACTGATCACCCGATGTATTTGAGAGCCATTTTCTTATGCTGCCAACACTACAAAATATGCCTCAATCCACATAAATGTGTGTTTTGTGTTGGTTCTGGTTGATTTCTTAGATTCGTAGTCTCAAAAGAAGGAATTAGAATAGACCCACTGAAGGTTTAGGCCATTCTTGATTTTCCTGCACCATCAAACTTACTTTAGATACAAAAAATTCAAGGAAAGGCTAACTTCTTGAGAAGGTTCATTCCAAACTACGCCGAAATGGCTAAAGGATTTACTCGATTATTGAAAAAGTGGGTTCTCTTCCATTGGGATCAAGTTGCACAAGCTTCTTTTAATGCTGTCAAGGACACTATTATCTGAGCGTCATTAATATATCCTCCTAATTATCAAAATGATTATTTCCTATATATCGTCGTGGCTGAAACGACCATCGCTATGGTTTTGGTCCAAGTAGAAGATGGAATTAAACATCTGATCTATTATTTGAGTCATAATCTCAATGATAAGGAAGTTAAGTACTCATATGTGGAAAATCTTGCCTTGGAAGCTGTTCAAGCTATCCAAATATTTCACCAATATATCCTGCTCCGAAAAACAATAATAGTTTTAGATTGTAACCCCATGACTTATATCTTATCACGCCAATTGCTGGGGGGGAAATATTCAAAATGGATTGTCATTTTGCAAGAATTTGATTTGGAATTATTCAAATCCAAGTCAAAGAAGTCTTTTGTTTTGGTTGAGATTCTCTGTGAATTTCCCTCTGATAGTACTGCTACTATGTCGGAACCATCTATTTTATACGAGTCTCTATTTCTGATCGGATCATCTGATCCTTGGTATGGGGATTTCATCATTTATCTCCAAACCCAAACTTTTCAACCTAATACCTATCGCTTTGAACAGCAACGTATTCGATACCAAGCCAAATATTATCTGATCGTCGGCGATACACTTTATTTTCGTGGTGTCGATACCATTTTAAGGAGGTGCCTCACTCATGAGGAGGCCGAAAAGGTGTTAAATGATTGTAATGTTGTGGCTTGTGGTGGAAACATATCTGGATATGCTACCGCGCAGAAGATACTCCGCGCTAGTTACTTTTGGCCTACTATTTTTTGAGATTGCATCCTCGCAGTCAGAAGTTGTCATGCATGCCATATTTTTATCGTAAAATCCGCAAATCGCCAGTGCTAATGCATCTTGTTGTCTCTGCTAGACCATTTACGAAATGGGGTATTGACTTCATGACCTATAACCCTCCTTCATCCGGGTGGCATGGTTATATTATTGTCGCAGTCGACTATTTTACCAAATGGGTCGAAGCGATGCCTACATTCAATAAAACAGGACAAACAACTGCATTGTTTTTCTTCAACCACGTTATTGCATGGTTTGGGGTCCCACATGCTATAGTTACGGATCATGGGAAACATTTTTGCAACCATATGATGTCTGAATTGACTACCAAGTTAGGATTATCGCATGATAATTCTACTCATTATCCACATTCAAATGGACAAGTTGAGGCTATTAACAAAATTCTTAAACGAATTCTTCAACGAATGATAGGAGTCCGTAAAAGGAACTGGCATAAGATCCTGTACTCCGCTTTGTGGCCGTATCGAGCCTCGGTGAGAAATGCAATCAAATTTACTCATTTTCAATTGGTGTATGGTCTGGAAGCTATCTTACCAATCCAATGTGAAATATCATCGTTAAAACTCACGATAGACTTGTTACCTGACACCTCAGAAGAAGAAGCGTGTCTCCTTAACCTCATCCATCTTGATGAAACATGACTTGAAGCCCAATTGGCTAATGAAGCGCATAAGAAATGTATAAAGGTGTAATACGACAAAAATGTCCTGCCTCGCATCTACTCAAAGGGTGACTTGGTCCTTCTTTACGATAAAGAAGCTGATGTAATAGGTACAGGGAAATTCGAGCCATTGTGGCATGGCCCCTATATTGTTAAAAGAGTTCTTGCTAAGGGTGCCTATGAGTTAGTTGATTACGATGGTATTCCATTGGCTCAACCTAGAAATGGGTTGTATCTTAAACGTTACTATGTTTAATGACGAGCGTAGTAATGTTTTGTATTATATTGTATATATGTTGTTGATTTGCATTCACTATCTTAATTTGTTTTTAGAGTTTTCTTGATGTTAGTTATTTGCTTTACATTTTATCGCAGATGTCTGAATATTCGGAACCATTTGTTGGATATGTTGATGGTGCTAGTCGTAGTACGCAAAATCTATCCTCTGCAGCGTGGGCCATTTTCGCTCCAAACTGTGAGTTAGTGAGTTTTCGAGGGATTTGTATTGGTAGATCAACAAACAATATCGCTGAGTATAGCGCGTTGATTGAACTTCTCTCTGATTCCATTTCATTGGTATTAACCGCATAATCATAAGGTTAGACTCACAACTTGTGGTATTACAACTTACTAGTGTTTATACTGTTAGAAATCCAACACTTCTTAGATTGTTCCTAAGAGTTCGACTTTTGGAAAGACATTTTTATTTCATTCAATATCAACACATTTCTAGAAATTTGAACACATTGACTGATTCATTAGCTAATCAAGGTTTAGACAGACATTTGTAACATAGGTAAAGAAAAAATTCACATCATTGAATAGGATTGCGCATTAAACATAGGAAAAAACCTGAAATCATATAGATAGATAGTTATAGGTTCTTACAAAATTTGTGCCCAAGACACATTGGTCATCTGACCTCAAAATCTATAAAAATGTCACAAGTAAACTAGTGGTGCTCATGGTAACATGCTATAGATCTAGCAATCCTACGGAGAAACCGCATCCAATGGTTAGGAACCCCAATAGTGTGTCAATGCAGTCGCATGGGAAGCTCTTTGATCCGGAAATCTGAAATCCCAAAGGTCAACCCCTCTATGTGTTGTTGAAGCTTAGCAAGAGTCTCAGCCATATCAAGGTCCTGAAGGACTGCTCTCCCGACAGCCCTCTCTGTTGGCACATCTGCTTCGTGCTCTGGCTCCTCTACTGGTTGAACACGGCCAATATCTGCATTACATAAAACATTTAGTTTAGTCTTGGAAATAAATCAAAACAAAAAAACATTGTATAAACCTTAGAAAAATAAAAAAAACATGGTCAAATCATTCTTACCTATTGCACCCCACTTAGCACCTTCTGGTAATACTAAATCTCGATCTCCTCAGAAGTCGACACCTGTGTATGCGTACTCATCGATGGCGATGATCTGTCACTGAAACCAAGCGAAGAATACAGTAGAGAACACAATGGTCGTTGGCCTACATGTTGACCCATGATTTTTACCCATCTCTGCATTCGAGGATCTATAGGAATAGATATATCCAGTGTTACATGTTGTGGCTGCCTCAATGGAATCCGTTCCAAAGTGAAGGAAATAAGGATTGAATCATAACTGAAATTTTTCTGCCTTCCTCCCTTTGCTTTGTTCAGTTGTTCCTTTATCTGAGATAGAACAGCTTCAGACCAGTTGAAGACTGTTGGCTCTAAGCACTCTAGCGCATACTGCATATACGATCTGTTTGCTACATGTAGTGTAACGGTGCCAGCAAGTTTAGCAATCGTGAAAAGGATGGTTCTCAAAGGCAAATCCTTGACATCCCGGATGTTTATTCTTCTATATTTGCTAGGTTCTGCCCCTGGATAGCAATACTGCATAATATAATCCCTCACTGTCTCTCCTCCAACAGTAGACCCTGTAAGAGAAATGGGCAAACCTCTCCTCAACAAACCTGTGAGAAAATACACGTCCTCAACTATTTTTGGAACCATTTTTTTCTTAATGTGAAATGCCTCTATCGTCGGATCCCATGCTCGAACTAAGAAATCCAAGAGTTCTATTTTTTGCCTCATTCCCGACAATTTAAAGTACTTAAGTAGTCCACAATCTCTTAGGGCTCTTACAGTACCTGGATCATTCAAGGCAATCATATCTTGTTCTTCTTGTTCTCTTTACCTCCATGTAATCGTCATTATAATCCGATGGAAACATGAAATACAACCATAAGATCCATTAGATTCCATTCGTTGCAAAAAACTAGGAAAATTTTGGGCACAACATGAAAAACAAAAACTTGAACTACATCCAACGCACTCCCTGAGTTGAGATAGTGTGTTGCATATGAAATTACCCTTCACTGTACCTACTATGCAATGTAGGTTTTGACATTCAGGGGTGCGTTGCCCTCATTTTGGGAAAAAATTACCTTAGGGGCCTTAAAACCCTAAAAATCTGCAAAGAATGGAAATGAAATGAATACCAAAGGGAAGAGGAGGTTCATGGTACTAACCTGGATTAAACAGTGACGAAATCCATCCACAAAAACGACCGCAATCGACGACTGAAGTTTGGGGGAAAAATCAGGTGCAGAGCTCCAAAATGCAAATGGAACTATGGAATGGTAAATATGAATAGTGAAACTACTTTTTATAGTCATTTAATTGTTTGCAAGTTAAATTTATTGTTATGACTATAGTTTTATTATTATTTTTATCATGAAACAAGTATTTTTAATCCATTTGATGTTGTTCTGAACAGGAAATACAATTGATGAACATATTACTCGTGCGGATTTATTCAAATAATGACTTGACCACAAAGCATACTTTTCCTCCTTATTTTTCGAGCTTTGTTAAAAATGAAAAAGGATTTGAAGCACACTTTTATCTCTTTTTAGAGCTTTGATAACAACGAAAAAGGAACCCCTAGAGTCTTCTTTCAGCTCTTTTCAGACTCTGATAATGTGAAATGATTGTCGAGCACTTGTCTTTTCGAGCTCGTTAAAGTAAATGAATTGATATCTACTCAGTATAAGTTTAACCCTTTTTCGGACTGAGATGGATTATATACGAAAAAGAAATATCTTTGTTAAACATTACCAAAGAGGTTATCTCAAATATTATTTTACACTTTTTTGGATCTGAGTGACAAATTTACAAAAAAAGTACTTTTTGGAGTTCTCTTTCGTCCTCTTTTTCAGACTCAAAATATGAAAAAGGACCGGTCTATTACTGTCGTTAAGCTTGTTAAAACATAAAATAGCGACAGGCTTGTTAATCATGGCAAGAATCGAGTTTCATTCATCACTAGACTCGTTAAATTATTAAATAGAGATACTTTATTCGCCCGAAGCGTTGAATTATAGATCAAGAAAATGTTATCCTCCTCAAGCTTGTTAAAAAATAAAGAGGCAATGGTCGACAAATGACTGGGGAAAATTTGGGAAAAGTGAGCAAAGTTTCATTTTGGTAGCAAGTCGCTCTTGAACATGACACTTCTTTCACTCCATGTCCATGACGGTTTGGGTTGGGTAATCATCTTGACAGTTCATTAACACCTATGGTTCATCATACCTTCACTTTGGTTTTGGGTCAATGTTTCAAACTCATCACAGTGTCAACGATATGTTCAAGAGAAGTCATCTAGTGATTAAAAACGCATCCTTCTACAATACTCGTAAACCTTCATTTTCATGACCGTCATCCCTGAAAATTGCTATATCAAGTCATACCCTTGTCTCCGAAATCAGTAACTCCAGTTTTGCAATAAGGTGACTTCCTGTTGATGAAAAATCAATATCCAGGATGTTCACTTTGAAACATCAGATTCCAGTACCATGAGGCTTGTTACAACATCAACAAGATCCTCGCTTTCGGACCTTTGACCGAAATATTTTGTTTGGTGTTCGACATCAAATCATCTATTCACGCCTTACAAAATTTACTGCAGTACCTTAAGGTCCATTGACATTAATGGTGGTTCTCTTGCGTTTGTTAACAACTCACATCATTGGCTAGTAATCAAACGATGTCTTTCCATGTTCGACTACAAATCATATATTCGCATGGCTAGACATGTACCCGAATGATCGAGTGAACGAGATCAGAAGACCTCGGATCTAGTTTCATCCATCTAGGCTGCGATTCCAGGATTTTTTTACATATCATCTATATGGTGACTTTACAGATGGATTGTCATCCAAACATGGGCCTATTTCTATAGGAATGTCTGCATCTAGGCAACATTCCAATGAAGACGACTTTCTGAATTATGTACAGGTTATTAGATTGTTTTATGTGCTGAACATGGGAATTCCTACCCTCAAAAATTATGATCAAAGAGGATATTTCATGATACAATGTATTGTAAGATTGATGTAGGTGACCACTCAGCTTCGTTTCCAGGCTCATCATAGTGTAAAGCATCTCAATCAAATGTTCTTATTATTTGGATCTCATGCTTTAAGAGGAAATTGTTATAGGTCAATTTGGGCACCATTCCCAATGACCTGGTTAACTGGGCATCATCTCTAGGAGCAATGATCAAGGGTCTATCATTTCATATGATTTCAGTTGCTACATGCCCTAAGACAAGAAACAAGACAAATCAAGCAAGAATTTCATCAAGCAAAGGTTTCCATGGTTTAAAACTTATTATATAACATATGAGAGCTCACAAAAACAGTCTCTAAGGGGCCTAAGTGTGTTTCATATGCAGGTATCCCCATGCAAGGCTACTCTGTAAAGTACTTCCCGACATTCATAGGTGCATTGGTCACATTGGAAGCGAAATTCTCATTCTTCCGGAATCTCCACTTGGTCAGTGCCTTCTTGAAGAGTTCACACGTGTCAAGCTTCGGATCCAAGTGTCCATTTTACATCTACATGATTGGAAACATGTCTTTCCTATCATTGGAATTCATTGGTTGCAAAAAAACCTACATTTCATCTATAAATTGAGCACGTATCTAAGTGCCCAAGGAGGAAGAATTTGCGTAGAGAAATGTTAGAGAATTTTCAATTGAGAGCTAGATTTGTGTAACTACTGGTGGAGAGATTTATACCGTGATGAGGCTTGGGAACATTGCTGGAAGGTCACTTAAAATCAGTCACTAGGTTGTAACCTCTCCTTCTATCATCAATAAAGAGTACTGCATATTTTTCCCTATATGCATCTATATTGGCTTTGATTTTCCATTTTGCAAGATCTTGGTTGATGTGTATGGTTTATTCTTTAATGATTTAGCTAAATAGCTTGAATATATATCTATATTATTTCATCTTCTATTGTTTCAGTTTTCTTTCTTGCAGGAAGCATTCAGCCCAAAAAACCGCTTGAAGTTGAAGCTGCAACAGAAGCGACTGAAGGAGCCATTTGGAAGCGACTGAACAAGTAAGCTCCAATCCTCTCTGTGTAGCTGTTCTGAGTTAGGAGAAATATTATTATAGTATTTCACCTATTGTTCTAGATGAGCACCTGTCTAGGGAAGCGTGATTTATTCTTAATTCACAATTCTGGCCCAACACACTCTAAAATTTTTATATCATTCCATTAGGTCATGCTAAAAATTGTTTCACTGATGGTATCCCTACTTAATAAAAATTCACTCTCCCTCAGAAAATCACATTTGCTGGCTCACCTTCATATCTAGCTGAGCATAGTAATACTTTTGAAAAACGCATTTCACCATGTCTTATCTCAGTCAAATTCAATCACGGAAGTCATGTCATTCAAGGTCCCATTAATTCATTAGGTTTTGTTTTTCAAGGTCCAAAAATGCACCATTTAATCTCAAAAGTAAAACAGATGTGTGAGAATGACTAAATAAACATTTTATTTTCACCTACAGAAGATCATCAACATGTAAATATCATATTTTAAATTTGTGATTTTTATTTTTTATGATTTTCATATCAAAATGTCATTTTGATATGAAAACATAGATGTAATTTATTTTTAATTTCCTATGTAATTTTATTTTTTATATATGTAATATTTTCAATCCGTAGCTACCAACTCAAAACACTCATGCCAAAATGAATGAGATAAATTACAAACTCTAGCAAGATCAACCTGCAAAAAAAAAAGTCAGAAGTCAAAGAGAATTTGTGTGAAAATTTGAAAGGTTAAATGAAACATTAGAAAAGTGGGTTTTCAAAATATAAATGAAACCCACTCAAGTATAAAATCCCTCAAAGACATCAATTAAAATTTCATTTTCTTCCTACACCCTCAATCATACTAAAAAAAGGAGCATTTTTCGAGTTTTTAGGTGAAATTGTGCAAAACAGGGGCAGAGGGCGCATTCTGCACTGGCACTGCACGTTCTACACTGGCCGTGCGTGTTTGCCTGAAAACATTAGGCATTTGTTAAAGGCATTTCACGTCTGTCAAGAGGAGGGCACGTTTAACCTGGTTGTTGCGCGTTTACCTGAAAGCCCTTAAGGATTTCCAAAAGACCACTATAAATCTCTCAAGCTTCAAAAAGGGTTGCCTACACTCTCCAACAAGAAAGTAGGTCACAAATTAATCACTTCTCTTCTCCTTAATTATTTTATGTGATTTTTAAGTTGGTTTTGGTTTCATCTTAAGTTTAAAACACTAGTATCATTCTACTAGCATCCCACTACAATTCCCGCATTTCAATTTACGCTATCCAACCTCCCATATCATAAAACACTTTTCCATAACCCCTACATAACTATCTCCTTCCCTAAGATTTCATCTCCATCAAAACCCTAAACCCTAGGTATTCATTTGCCTAGGCTCCCTATACCCTACCTATAATTAAATCCCATATTCTAAAAACCCTCATCATCACTACCCCCTTTCACCTCCCTCATATCACAAATCCCTATTCCCATCTCCTCAAATTTCCTCACACCAACCCACGCTTCTTACACCCACATTACATTCCATCATCTCCCTAGGGTTTTGACAACAAATACATCATGGCAGAAGAATAGAACAACATTCATAGTGAGGAGGAAGAAAGAGAGGAGATAAGGCCATCTAAAAAATGAGGGAGAATCATTATACATGAGCCAACAAATACCAGAGAACTCATGGCATCTCCCATCACTGTGACATGATTTAAGCATGTAGGTTGTTTTAAATTTTGTGAGAAAGTATAAATGCTCCAATACCATCCTATGCTGACCATATTATTCATTTCCAACCTCCATGACAACCAGGTAACCCTTGTTGGTGTCACTTTCACTGTGTCCCTTTCCATCATATCAGCTGCCACTGGGATCCCAAATGTTGGGGAAAAATGGCTCAAGAAAGGAGAATTGAATTAGTTCTATTATGATCCATATATTAAACCAAGGTACAAGAATGAGAGAAAGAGGATTTTTCCTTTCTCTTACCTCCTGGACAGATATGTCCCCATGATGAAAATCATTATGAGGTACTTTACTTGTGAGGGTAGGTTTTATAGACTCTACTCCTATCATGTTCGGCTACTCATGCACTTCACAAGGGTCAGAATACTCAATATACCTTAATATCTCTACCATAGCATTGAAAAGATGGAATTTATTGCCCAAAAGAGATATTATGATGATCAAATGCAAAGTGTCTTTCAGCACCCTCTCATCAAGATGATGGTCCTCCATCACCTTGATCAGTTAAACATTGCATGGGACACCTTCATATCCAATGATATTTTCACCGTCCCACCTATTCATCATGCCAAAGATTCACCTTTTTCATCTCATCCTTCCACACCCATTACTCCATCTCAGCCTATATTTCATACATCATCACCATATCAATCTCCTTCACCCACCTCACCACCGTCATCTCCATTTCACATTGAGACTGGGTCACCTAGCAGAGGTAAAATTAGCAAGCCTAAGAGGGTTGATTTGGGCACATTGGCACATACCTATTAGAGAGGTCATAGGCAGGTGTTTTCCCCACAAATTGTGGGAGGGGCCCTGCCTTCTTCACCAACAAAGAAGGTACACAAAGGAAAGGAAAATATGGCAGAGGTGGACATACATGAAGAGAAGGGCCTACATGAGAAAGAGGCAGATTTTGAACTTGTAGACTTGGACAAAATTGATGATGATTATCCTTCCTTGATCATCCAAGATATTGAAGCCAATATTAGAGAGCTCCAAGCTAATCTTGACAGGTCCAAGTTTTTCATTACCTTTCTCAAGAAAGAGAACCAAGAACAAACACTTCATCGACGAAGTGAAATGAATCAAAGCACAAAGAGAGGAAGAGAAGGCTAAAGCCTTGCTTTAAGAGACATTAGAGAAGTATGGTGAACCTGATGATGAGGAGGACTAGCCTCCAAGACAGAGACCTAGGACTAGACGGCTGAAAAGAGCTCTAGAACTAGAGAGGAAAAGAGGAGATGAGCTTCGTAAAGGGCTCATTGTTGATGACCAAATGGAAATCATGGTTAATCAAGACCAGGAGTATTTTTTTGAGAAGGTAAACCAACACTTGGAGAAGCTCTTGGAGAAGGCTCAAAAGGAAAATGATATTCAAATAAGGATGGCAAAGCATTATGCCATAAGGAACAAAATTGCAAGGGCCAAGCTCAAAAGAGCCAATGCAAAAATTGAAACCTTGACCAAGAAAGAGGAGAAAAGGATGCTAGACATACTTGTTGAGGTAACACTCCATGCCTCAAACACATGATCAGAAAACTTCCCACCAATTTTGACAAGTTTTTGGAAAATTTTGAAAGTTTGTAAATTTATGTGTTTTTAGGGACATTTTTAGCACAACAAAAATGTCAAATGCGCAACACCTAGGGTGTTGCGCTCTTTTTTGGGGCATAAAATGAGAAAATGGTCACCACCATTGAATTAATAATGATGAGGACATGCACCCTGTACATTTATAAGAATTTGGAGGCAAACTGGTCAGTGAAAAGGGAAAAAAACCACCAAAAAACCATGTTTCTGCCTCATTTTTGGCCTTCGCACTACGCGTTTACCAATATTAGGAAAATGAGTTTTTGACAAGGCAAATGAGCTTCATTTTTCAACCTGAAGGCATTCCTAGAAAGTATACTTGAAGGGCTTTCCAACAAGTCATATTGGAGAAAATTTAGATACCGGAAAGGCACCCAAAATCAACCTTGAACAAAGAGTGTGTGTTTGACAAGGAGATGGCGTGTTTGGAAATCTTCTGAAATTTTCTGAGTTTCACTCCTGTTTTGATTTTCATCTTGGGAAATAATGATTTTACCTATGTAAATTATGAAAATAAATGTAATTATCATGTTTTACTATTATCTAGATTAAATACATTAGGTAAATCAAACAAATGAGGTGTAATGAACCAATTCACTTAAGTTAGGAATGAGTCACTTGGACCATCCTATACTTCATCTATCAGTTCAAATTTTTGTATAATATCTTCCTCACCTCATGGTTTCGACCCCTGAGGATGAGTGAATGTTGTTTTCATGTCTATTTAGTCCCTTTCTTCACAATAGACAAGGATTGGAATTGGTTTTATGTTTACTAGTTGATCAAGGAAACTTTGTACTCAGTTTGGCCAAGCTAATAAAGAGGAGTTGCAGCTAATTTTATGGGATAATTGTGGTATAGAATGTCTTTCATAGTTTCTTCTTCAGTATCATATGTTTGAAAGTAAATGTGTTCATGTTCACTTTCATTTCTGTCTAAGAAAAATACATCTCCTATGATTTTCTTAGCCTTTTTACAACTTCAACACCATTCCATAACAATTCTCCTCAAGTGATAATCATTATACCTACCTTTCCCCATTGATCCTTGCAACCCTAACTCATTTTCCCTGACCTATATTTCCTTGACCTAATTTATTCATCCAGTGATTTCCCCAACCAAAACAATTCAAAACAACCCCTTGCACTCTTTAACCAATCAAGTCAATTGTTTTACCCCTTTCTGAATTTCCTGAAGCATTTTTATCCTTTTCCAATTCCTCAGTTGTGCTTTGGGCAACAATTAGAGTGACAGGGTGAGCACATATTATCTTGTACCAAAATTCTACATGGTAAGCCTTGAGATATGTTTCCAATATTGTCTTGCCACAAGGCTTGTAGTCCTAAGTCATATATTTTAGTAGTCTGTTGAACCTTTGGTTAAATTCAACCACTGTTTCATTCTCTTTTTCCTTAATGGTATTGAATTATTTTACTAAGTATTTTCCCTCTTTCTTATCCATGTATTTGTCTCTGAAATCATTAAGGAGGGTTCTTAAATAGTCAAAGGCGTTATCAACCTTGTCGTGAAACCAGTAAAGTGTGCTACAATCCAATGATAAAACAAATAATTTCATCTTGACATCTTCATGATTATATTTGATACAATGAGCATATCTATGGAGGAACAAGTCAAACCTCATAATATGCTCTTCGGATCTGATAGCATTGTTCCCCTCGAATATTGGTAGTTTTTTTATAATGGAATCATTTGGAAGATAATTTGAATATCCCTAGATATTGTTGAAGTTTCCATGCATATAAAATTCACCCATGATGTATTGATTTAGAGGATTGATGAAAAGAAAATGGAGATCAAGTAGAGCTTCTTGGATGATAAAATTTAAATGATCTAATAAGTGGAGTCACCATCCAAATAGGAAAATAACCTAAACGTCTAGGTGCTAATGGTTTGGATGAACAAGATGAAAGGATTAGTAAGATAACAAGAGATAAACTGATGAGAGGATGAAGAGTGATGAAAGGAAAGGTGCCAAAAATGGTGTGTCGCTTGACGGAATAATGAATGGAAAAAAGGATTATAAGATGATATGATAAGAAAGAGTGTCGTTGAAGCGTCAAGAATTAGATAAACTCGCCCTGACAACAACATCAAAAAATGTTGTCACCCGGATTGTAAAGGCACCACAAAAATCGCTCAGGGCAGGGGTTGTCACTCTGATGCCCTCCCAACCGCTCAAGGTGGGGGTTGTCACTCTGATCCCCTCCCACTATCTTCTAGTTGTCTCACAAAAACTGGATACGGGGGTCAACCCTATGAAATGAGGTGAAGGAAGAAAAGTTGGGAACCAACTTTCTTGGGAGACACATATGAGTGGCCTAGCAACTTGGTTGAATTTGAGCAAGATTATTGATTTTATGGACACCCACTGCTTAAATTATTAGATAACCTATATGATATGCAAATACTAGGATCTATGTGTGATGCAATGATATTGGTTATTTTTAGTTATATGCCTAGTCTAAATATAACCTCTCCCCTAATTGTTTTGAGAAACAAACTTAAAAGTAGGTTGTGAAATGTAAGCCAATGGTTAGTAGGCAGTGGCCTGATTAACAATACCTCCCCCTGTTTTCCACCCACTCAGTGCCTCTGATGTTGCAAAGGATGTGTCTCTAACGACTGCAAAGTCATTGTGTTCATTTTTAACCACTAAGAAGAGTTGAATATCTCAAGAAAATTGGAAAATGGTTGCCCTAGATCTCTATCAACCTAGCTTATGCTAAGAGGTAAATTTTAATGCAATCTAGAACTAGTATGCTTGTGCAAGAGATTATGAGTGAGACTTTGAGGTGATATTACTTAAATTTTCCTTCGAGTATTTAATTATATTTTTCCAAAGTTTAGATTTTAAGTACTTCACATTGTTTTGAAAAGGTAATCTCAACCAAAAGACAAGTGCTAGATTTAAATGGTGCCAACAAGAGATAAAAATATCCACAAGATGCAATTGCTCAAAAATATATAGATCCACAATTGATAAATAATAGAGCAACAATTAACCAATGATTCAGTATGATAATCCAATAATCATTATCCACAAGAGGCAATAAGATATCATGTGTTCTTAGCCAATATTCCTCAAAACAATCTAATTTACCAATTTTCAAGTTAAGAAAAATTAGATGCAATTTAGATCACCACCAATTAGATGCACAAATGAAACAAGTTATTTCAATACCAATTGGATTAGAAACAATTTATGTAACTCACAATGAAACACAATGTTAGCCTTTTTCCACAATGTCAATGCCAACAACTAAGAACAATAAAGTGAAACTATGAGAACACTTACGCAATTTATGTTCCAATGACCTCTTAATGAACAATAAATTAATGATATGACAACAATAAGAAATTTATAATAACAATGAGTAAATTTGCTTTGGGTGCCAAATTAAAAATTCATATGCGTGCCCAATATAGTAAAGAGAGACTCAATTATCAACTCAACTTTTCCAACTCAAGAATTTGGATGGATTAGCCTTTCAAATATGAAATTTACCACTGTTATATCAGATTTGTTATGCAAATATGACATACATTTAAACTCATATATTTATGCCAAGTAATGACTACCCAACTCAAAAAATTTATTCCTTAATATGTCAGGCAACTTCTGAATGAATTTTAGGGAAATTTATGATGTTTTTATCACTTTTATGAGTTAATTTTCTTGCTAAAATAAAAAAATGAGGAAACAAGGGATAGGAGATCAAACCCTTGAGCCCCAGGCCTTGAAGTGTACTAGCCCAATTTGTGCAAAATTTTGTCCAATGACTTGATACCTGAAAACATAAGCCTTAAACCATTTTTATACACAAAATACACCAACAATCAGTTTAGAAAAATTCAAGAGATAAGCATATGGTGATTTAGGTCCAAGAGAGGGCAAGAGAGAGGAAAAAAATGAAGGGAAAAGCCTCAATAGGCCGGCAGCTAAGGTAAAACTCCTATTAGGCCTCACGACAAGCCCTAAAAGGGTTGTCGTTGGGCTTAGGAAGGGACAAAATTCCCACTAGGAGTTGCGGCCTAGGTTTTTGAGGCCCTAAGGCATGCGACACCCTGGAGGAAGCATCAAGAGAGGCAACCACAATCCCTTTAGGGGCTATAGCTTAAGGGAGAGGGACACCAAGGGAAAATGGAGGGGCCGAGGATAGAAAGAAGGAGATGGAGGGCTAACGGAGGAATGAGAAGAGGCTACAAAATAGGATGGAGGGTTAGCATAGGAGCACAAATGCCTAGAGGAGGAGGATGGAGGGCTGAGGAAGGTTGATGAGAGGGAGGAAATTCCTTTAGCGCATGTGACAAGGATTAGAGGGCAGGCTAAGAGCCTAAGGGATTTAGGGAGGCCTGAAGGGATGACGTAAAGGGACAAATGAGAGACGATGAGGGTTTGGAGGAGAAAATTGGGGCTAGGAGCCCTGAAAACCTTGAAACCTTTGCTCAAATTTTTTTTTATTTTTCAGCACTTCAATTTTCTGAAAATTCTTCCGTGGGTTACCCTGCAAAATTTTTAAGAGACTAGATGATCCGAATGGAAAATGGCATCAACCCATGGTATTCATCTACCCATGTTATTCATCTACCCATGGAATTTACCCATGATATTGTAAATGGCATCAACCCATGGTCTTCATCCACCCATGATATTTATTCGCCCATGGTATTGTAAGTGACCCATCGTATGTATCCACCCATGGTATTCATCCACACATGGGATTTACCCATGGTATTGTAAGTGG
Organism: Pinus albicaulis; assembly: GCA_034641835.2. Classification (NCBI taxonomy): domain Eukaryota; kingdom Viridiplantae; phylum Streptophyta; class Pinopsida; order Pinales; family Pinaceae; genus Pinus; species Pinus albicaulis. The sequence goes on along the minus strand of CM076584.1, from coordinate 540,755,489 downwards.
TATCTACCCATGGTATTGGCCTATGGTATCTACACATGGTATTGTAACTCAAAAAAGGCTATAAATAACAAGCCTCATTTTGTAAAAGGACAGATTGTCCACCACAATGTAGCTTCTACAGTTATTCTTTGTTTTAATAAAACAAGTTTCTTTGTGGTTTTATTTTCTTTGTGTTCTCTCTTTTTTTCTGGCATTCTAATTTTTCAGATCTGGTCAGATCTATTTCAAATTTTTAGATTTTGGGGGCCTTCCCCCCAAGATCTGACCAGATCTGCAAAATTAGAATGCCAAAAAAAAAGAGAGAACACAAAGAAAATAAAACTACAAAGAAACTTGTTTTATTAAAACAGAGAATAACTGTAGAAGCTACATTGTGGTGGACAATCTGTCCTTTTACAAAATGAGGCCTGTTATTTATAGCCTTTTTCTTAGATGGAATACCATAGGTGTACCGTAGTTGGCTTCTGTGGGTGAATGCCATATATTACCGTGGGTAAATCCCCGTGTGATGGATACCAATGAGTGGACATACCATGGGTCACTACTGTGCCATGGGCGAATATCGTAGATGATGAATACCATGGTCGATGCCATTTGCCATGGGTAGAATACCATGGGTGGATGGACAACATGGGTAGATGAATGCCATGGGTTGATGCCATTTTCCATTCGGATCATTCCTCCCTCCTTAAGAAGCAATGGTCCCCATTGCGTGAAGTTCCCTCCTGAGAAGCCTTTGTTGAATATGAAGAGCCACCGAAGAGAAGGGTTTTGTGTAGTTAACCCATAACCATGATGAACGAAGATCCGAGGATAGAGATACCCTGTAATGCTTGTGACCAACTGTGATATTGACAGTGTGCGGCCTAGCAAATGGACTTCGATGAAGTGTGGGTTTGTGGATGAACCAAAACCATGACAAACGAAGATCCAAGGATAGAGATACCCTGTAATGCTTGTGACCAATTGTGTTACTAACAGTGTGCGGCCTAGCAAATGGACTTCGATGAAAATGATTTTGTGCGGTTGACCCATAACCGTGATGCTGATTGTTGATGAAGTATCAGGTGCTTACATAGCTTGGAGTGGGAGGGCACATCTCCAAAAAACCCAAGCCGAATGCTGCTATGCTGAAACTGATGAATGTGAAGTAGGTGCCTACTAAAGCGGGGTGGGAGGGCATGTCTCTAAAGGGAACTTGCTCCGAATGCTGCTCCAGATTTAAAATGAGCATAACTTGGTCAATATAACTCGGAATATTTATTATAACCTATTTTTGGAAATGGAATGATCATTCTGCATCTTCTCATGTATTTGAAACCACTATCTGGAGAGTCTAGACTCAAATTCGCGCTGGAACTGTCTCGCCATCACAAAATTTCTGAAAAACTCATTAATTTTAAATGAACGATAACTCCCACATCTGGACTCTGATTTGACCGATTTTTTTTTTGAACTTGGGTGATTTTTAAAGAGGAGATCATATCTATATCCATTCTTCTGAAAATTTGCACTAAAAATTGCGAAATATGACAGGAGAGCCGCCGTCCATGAATTGTCGTCAGAAAAATTGCTTCAACATTGCTGATTTTGAATCAGCGATATCTCCCTCATCCGAACTCCAATTTGGCCGATTTTTTTTTGAATTTGAGTATTTTTTCTCAAAGAATCCAGATCTGATCTTTTTTTTGGTAATTTTTTCACCAAAAGTTTCAGATCTGATCTGAAAACTCGCCGCCCAAAAAAATTCATCGATTTTGCTGAAGATTGCTGCAAAACATTGAAATTGAAATATGTTTCAAACCCTCATTCCCATGGAGGTGTAACTTGAATCTGATAACACTAATCTGGATCTTGGGGGGAGGCCCCCAAGATATAAAAAGTTGAAATAGATCTGACAAGATCTGCAAAATTAGAATGCCAAAAAAAAAAGAGAGAACACACAGAAAATAAAACCACAAAGAAACTTGTTTTATTAAAACATAGAATAACTGTAGGAGCTACATTGTGGTGGACCATCTGTCCTTTTACAAAGTGAGGCTTTTTATTTATAGCCTTTTTTGAGTTACAATACCATGTGTAGATACCATAGGCCAATACCATGGGTAGATACCACTTACAATACCATGGGTAAATCCCATGTGTGGATGAATACCATGGGTGGATACATACCATGGGTCACTTACAATACCATGGGCGAGTAAATATCATGGGTGGATGAATACCATGGGTTGATGCCATTTACAATACCATGGGTAAATTCCATGGGTGGATGGATAACATGGGTAGATGAATACCATGGGTTGATGCCATTTTCCATTCGGATCACTAGATCTTACCCTCCACTTGATATTTTGATCCAATCTGCAAAAATGAAAATACAACACCCAAAACCCCAAATATATACAAAATTCTAAAATCCCCAAAAGCCCAATTAGAAAAAATAATTTACAAGCTAAATTTACAAATTATACAAGGGCTTTCGAATAAATTTTGTGAAATGATTTTTTAAGATTTCTTCTTTTGATAAATGGCTAAAAATGCTTGAGAAACCCCATGCACACTTACCTAGAATGTAACAAATACTCAAGGTCCTACTAGGATCATTTACATTACATAACTTCCAAAATGGGTTTACAATGACATGTAGACTGATGATAGATGACCTGATCCAATTGAAAAATTTTGGCACTTATACTTCCCTGGAAGATTTGTAGATGAAACAAATGCATTCAACTCCACTCATGATCGATAACACTTATGCAATAAATTTGGTCAAGAACCCAAAGTTCCATGATCAAATGAAGCACATCAATACAAAATAACATCTGATTTTACATCATGTTGAGGCCAAAACAATCCATATACGTCGTTGTTCCACAAATGAGCAAATTGCAGACATCTTCACCAAAGCGCTTGGGAGAGAAAAGTTTGAAAAATTCAGAATGATGCTTGGACTCACCAACATCCCTTCAGATTAAGGGGGGAATGTCGACACCTAATCCTAAGGGATTGGGAGAAATCATACATTAATGTAAATAGGAAATAAATAAGTTAAAGAGATGCTGGGAAATTAAACCTAGGAGTCTCACCTCCATGTACATATTCATATGCATCCGTCATCAATTCAATTCAAGCTTACGTCCACTAAATGAAAAAAATTATAAACAACTCGTAGGAAGTCTCAACTACCTTACTACTACCTAACCAGACCTTTCATTTGTTGTTGGAATCCTCTCCAGGTTTATGAAAAACCCTATTGAGAGTCATCATCCTGTTGCACAAAGAGTTCTGAAGTACTTGAAGGGAACTCAATACATTGGACTTGTTGTCGCCCAGATTATACAGGCACCGCTATAATTTCTCAAGGTAGGGTGTGTCACTCTGATCCCCGCCCACATCATTCTAGTTGTCTCCCAACAATAGGCTATGGGTGGTAGTCCCTATAAAATGAGGTTATTGAATAAAATTTGGGAACCAAATTGCTTGGGAGACATGGATGAGTGGCCTAGCCACTTGGTTGAATTTGAGGAAGAATATTGATTATATTAGATTTTCAAGTATGGGACCAGTGCCTAATGGAATCACTTTCTTGCTTATTGTAAATTGAAACCAAGTAATCGACTAGACACCCACTTCTTAAATGATTGGCTAACCTATATGATATGAAAATCCTAGGATATATGTGTGATGCAATGATCTTGGTTATTTTTAGTTATATGCCTAGTATAAATAGAACCTCTCCCCTAAATGTTTTTAGAAACAATCTTCATAGTAGGTTGTGAAATGGAAACCAACAAAATCAATAAATGGCTTGATTAACTATACCTCCCCGTGTGTTCCACCCACCTAGTGCCTTCGGCGCTGCTGAGACTGTGGCTCTGATGACTGCAAGGTCACTGTGTTAACCACTAATAAGAGTTGAATATCTCAAGCTAATTGGAAAAGGGTTTCTCTAGATCTCTATCAACCTAGTTTATTCTATGAGGTAAATTTTAATTCAATGTAGAACTAGTATGCTTGTGAAAAATATTATGAGTGAGACTTTCATGTGAGATTACTTAAATGTACCTTCAAGTACTTATATTTTTCCCAAGTTAAGATGTTAAGTACTTCACACTATTTAGAAAAGGTAATCTCAAATAAAAGACAAGTGTTGGATTTCAACAATGCCAACAAGAGATAAAGATATCCACAAGATGAAATTGCTCAAAAATATATAGATCCACAATTCATAATCAATAGAGATACAATTAACCAATGATTCAGTATGATAAGCCAATAACCATTATCCACAAGAGACAATAAGATAACAAGTGTTCTTAGCCAATATTATTCAAAACAATATGATTTACCAATTTTCATGTTAAGAACACTTAAATGCAATTTAGATTACCACCAATTAGATGAACACATCAAACAAGTTATTTCAATACCAATTGTATTAGGAACAATTTATTTAACTTGAACCGAAGATTTGAGTGAGCTTACTAGATGTGAATCACAAACTTGATAGCATATAAACTCACGATGAAACAAAATGTTAGCCTTTTTCCACAATGTCAATGCCAACATCTAAGAACAATAGAGTGTGAAACTATGGGAGCACTTCCAAAATTTATGTTCCAATGACCTATTAATGAGCAATAAATGAATGATATGAAAACGATAAGATATTTATAACAATAGTGAGTAAATTTTTTTTTGGTGCCAAATTCAAAATGCATATGCTTGCCTAATATAGGTAAGAGAGACTCAATTGTCAACTCAACTTTGCCAGCTTAAGAATTTGAATGGATTAGCCTTTAAAATATGCAATTTACCACTATTATATCATATTTTTTATACAAATATGACAATTATTTAAACTCCTAGATTTATGCCAAGCTATGATTTCCCAACTCAAACAATTTATTCCTTAATATGTCAAGCAACATCTAAATGAATTTTAGGGAATTTTAGGATGTTTTTATCATTGTTATGAGTTAATTTTCTTGCAAGAAATAAAACGGTGAGGAAACAAGGGTTAGGAGATCAAACCCTTGATCCCTAGGCCCTTAAGTGTACTAGCCCAATTTGTGCAAAATTATGTCCAATGACTTGATACCTAAAAACACAAGCCTTTTACCAATTTTCTCTACAAAATACACCAACAATTTGTCTAGAAATTTTTTAGAGATAAGCATATGGAAATTTAGGTTCAGATAAGCATATGGAAATTTAGGGCCAAGAAAGGGGAAGAGAGAGGCCAAAAATTAAGGGAAAATTAGCTTCAATAGGAACACATATAGGGTAAAAGGCTTTTTAGGCCTCACAACAAGCCCCAAAAGGGTTGTTGTTGGGCTTAGGAAGGGCCGAAAGGCCCACTAGGGGCTGTGGGCTAGGGTTTTGAGGCACTAAGGCATATGGCATCCTAGATGGAGCCTCAAAAGAGGCAACCACAAACCCTTTAGGGTTTGTGGCTTAAGGGAGAGGGACACCGAGGGAAAATGGAGGGGTGAAGGAGAGGGAGGAGGTCAAGGGAGGGCTAGCGAAGGAGGAAGAAGGATGATGAGGAAGGAGAAGAGGCCACAGAAGAGGATGAAGGGATAGTGGAGGAAGACAAAGGCCTAGCAACAGAGGTCAAAGGGATGAGGAAGGATGAGGAGAGGGAGGAAAGGGCTCTAGGACATGTGGCAGGGATTATAGAGCATATCAAGAGCCTAAGGGCTTGCAACCAACATTATTGAGGCCTGAGGGATGACATAGAGGTAAAACAGAGAGACACTAAGAGTTTGGAGAAGAAAATTTGGGCTAAGACCTTAAAAACATTGAAACCCTTCCTCCAACAAATTTTATGCTTCAACTCTTAAATTCTCTTAAAATTCTTCCGTGGGTAACCCTGCAAAATTTTTAAGAGACTAGATCTTACCTTCAAGGGCCTAGATCTAGTTCTTCTTCCACTTGATCCTTTGATCCAACCTACAAAAATGAAAATAAAACACCCAAAACCCCAATTACCAAAAAAAAATTACAAGTTAAATTTACAAATTATACAAGGGATTTTGAATAAATTTTGAGAAATATTTTTTTTAAGATATTTTTCCTTTGATAAATGGCTAAAAATGCTTCATAAACCCCATTCACACTATAGCCTTAGTGAATATTTAATCCACCATACAAGTACATAGGATCCAAGAAAATTTATCTTTTTCCACAGTTTGTGAACTTAAAGACCAAGGACTGAAGTACCTACAAACATTATGTATTATCTCAAAATAATCAGATATAAGAACAACACAGGAAGCTTGTAGTTAGTATATACCACAAATCAATGAATAATTACACTTGAGTAGCACACCAAAGTCTTTATTATGGTAGAAAAAATAGTTCCGAGCGGGACAATAGTTTACACAAATGCTTCAGTAGCAATTTCCTAGTTAGAAATCAAGATGGCTAGAGACAACCAGTTTCTTTGATCCTTGTCAAAATAACCTCGGTCATTGATAAACACTTCAAGATCTTTTAATCTTGGCCCTTGATTTTTTATTTTGAGGAATTTTTGAATTTATCATTTAATTCTATTTTTATTAGCTCAAAGTTAATTATTTTGAGCTAATTTCCTTAAAAATTTTACTTTGACTTAACCACCAAGGTCCAAGGGTCCAAATTTTCTTAAAATATACAATATTCCCTTGGTGGAAGAATTTTAAAAATGATTCCTTTAAGACCCACAAATTTTTCCACTCGAAGAATTATTTTTCCTAAAATAATTTAATTTTGACTCTAATTAATTAATTTTCTCGCTTAGGATTTAATTTTATTTTTCAAGAAAAATTAATTAATTTACACATGAGGGGATTAAATATTTTTCCACCCTATAATACATATTATTTTTTTATTTACAACCCTCAAAGGGGGAATACATATTTGGCTTAGACACTCAAGACGCATAACTCATCTGCGACACAATATGATCTGGTAAACCAAGTGATTTGTAATAAAATAATTAAACCAAGTAGCTTAAATTATTTCCAAATCACTTTTACATCATACTAAAAATCATCATGCATATATAGAAAATATCGTTGGAATAGAAAAATCCACTTTAATAAATTGAAATATAAAAGACATAATATAAATGCGTAAAAGTAAAACTATCTAATGACATGAATTAAAAGGATTAGGGTTAGAGATACTATACATAACGATGCCCTATGGCATCAAATGTCATCAATGAGGAACAATCTCGGGCATTTATCCGCTGATTGCTAGATCACTTTGCTACTTTTCAGATGTCCCTTATTGAAACTTCATCCTTTTAGGTTGGTGTAACTGCTCATTATTGCGATATATATCTGCATTGTACTGAAATCTTCCTCTTTTTATGCTTGGCGAAGGGGATGGACAGTGGAAAAAGTGACATACTGGCTAGACAAACTCTGATTCGAAATGAAGCTGATGCTCCTGTGGCACAACCTACTCGCCATTTTCCAACTTCTTTGGAACTTCCATGTGCTATCTTCTTTCTAACTCCTTGTATAATCTGACCATTCCACTTGCTCCTATGGGAATAGTAGCATCAGATAAATCCATCTAAACATACCCACCCAAATCACCTACAAACTTCTTGGAAAGAAGCATTCCCCATCCATTTGGTGCATCAATGAATGCTATATCCATGGTAATGATTCTGTATGGGTAATTAGCTAAGGAAACCTATAAATTGTTAACCACACCAAGGACTTCAACCTTTCTAGAGTCCATTGAACAAATTTTATGATATATGGTCTAGAAATATTTAAGTTTAATTGATCCATGACCTACTTGGTCATAACATTCGTAGATGCACCAAAATATAGCATGCAATTGTGAAGTAATTTGTAATTTATGTTCAAAGTAAGAAATAATGACTAATGATTCTCATTATTCATATAATAATTAATATCTTTTAACTTAATTTCTTCATCCTTATGATTATTTCCCTCATCACTTTGTTGAATCATACACAAAGCCCTGAAGAAAGATGTCCTTTGAGAATGAATTTTAACAATTCAAGTACTAGGACAAACATCTTTATGTTATTTATCCATGCCGCCCAATCCACCTCTAAAGCAGATTTGTATATTTTCAAAGGAATTTGCTTATCTTGAATTTGGCCCTTACCCTTTCTATGGTAAGTGTAACCTTTATTCATTGCAGACTCTAGAATTTTCTCCTGAGACAACTTCTCGCCATATGCTTGAGTAATGGGGCATTTTTCTTCATTGAATGTATTGATTGTGAAGGCTAAAGATATCATATCGGTACATTGACTTTCATTATATTCATCTTGACTTGTATTATTATTTTGTTGATTTCTACTCTCCTCTAAGATCCTTCTAGTAAAGGAACATGTACTTTCTTCATGTAAGCTCTCACAAGGTTTGCAAAAGGGAATAGATTCATCAACTATGTTAGTAGACTCAAGTGGTGTAGGAGGCCTTTGATCATTTGGGAGATTCCTTCTTAGCCATTGATTATTGCTGTTACCCATGTTATTATTATTTTTCATGGGAGGCATAATTGGAATTTGGATTATTTCCATTCTTATTAATTGATTTTTAATTTTTATTGTTTTTCTGGCATGCTCAATTTTCATCTCTTTAACCAATCGAGTCAATTGTTTTACTATTTCTGACGTTCCTGAAGCATTTTTATCCTTTTCCAATTCCTCAATTATGCTTTGGGAAACAACTAGAGTGACAGGGTGAGCGCATATTATCTCGTACCAAACTTCTACATGGTAAACCTTGAGATATGTTTCCAAGATTGTCTTTCCATGAGGCTTGTAGTCATAAGTCATATCTTTTAGCAGTTTGTTGAACCTTTGGTTAAATTCAACTACTGTTTCATTCTCTTTTTTCTTAATGGTATTGAACTCTTTTACCAAGTATTTTCCCTCTTTCTTATCCATGTATATGTCTCTGAAAGCATTAAGGAGGGTTCTTAAAGAGTCAAAGGCATTATCAACCTTGTCGTGAAACCAAACAAGTGAGCTACAATCCAATGATAAAACAAATAATTTCATACTGACATCTTCATGATTATAGTCGATACAATGAGCATATCTTTGGAGGAACAAGTCAAACTTCTTTATATGCTCTTCGGATCTGATATCATTGTTCCCCTTGAATATTCACAGTATATTCATAGTGGAATCATTTGGTAGATCATGTGAATATCCTTGGATATTATTGAAGTTGCAAGGCCTATAAAATTCACCCATGATGTATTGATTTAGAGGATTGATGAAAATAAAATGGAGATCAAGTAGAGCTTCTTGTATGAGAAAATTTAAACGATCTAATAAGTGGAGTCGCCACCCAAATAGGAAACTAACCTAAACATCTAGGTGCTAATGGTGTGGATGAACACGCTGAAAGGATTAGTAAGAGAAAAAGAGATAAACTAATGAGAGGATGAAGAGTGATGAAAGGAAAGGTGCCAGAAATGGTGTGTCACTTGACAAATTAATGAATGGAAAAAAGGATTATAAGATGATATGATAAGAAAGAGTGTTGTTGAAGTGCCAAGAATGAGATAAACTTGCCCTGAAAACAATGCCAAAAAATGTTTTCGCCCAGATTGTAAAGGCACCACGGAAACCGCTCAAGGAAGGGGTTGTCACTTTGATCCCCTCCCAACCACTCAGGGTAGGGTTTGTCACTCGGATCTCCTCCCACTCTGTTCTATTTGTCTCCCAACAACTAGATATGGGGGTGGTCCTTATGAAATGAGGTGAAGAAAGACAAGTTGGGAATCGACTTTCTTGGGAGACACGGATAAGTGGCCTAGCCACTTGGTTGAATTTGAACAAGATTATTGATTAGATGGACACCCACTACTTAAATGATTAGATAACCTATATGATATGAAAATCATAGGATCTATGTGTGATGCAATGATATTGGCTATTTTTAGTTATATGCCTAGTCGAAGTAGAACCTCTCCCCTAAATGTTTTGAGAAACAATCTTCAAAGTAGGTTGTGAAATGTAAGTCAATGGTTGGTAGGCAGTGTCTTGACTAACAATACCTCCACATGTTTTCCACCCACTCAATGCCTCTGACGTTGCAGAGACTGTGGCTTTGATGATTGCAAAGTCATTGTGTTCATTGTTAACCTCTAAGAAGAGTTGAATATCTCAAGCAAATTGGAAAAGGGTTGCCCTAGATCTCTATCAACCTAGCTTATGCAAAGAGGTAAATTTGAATGCAACCTAGAACTAGTATGCTTGTGCAAGAGATTATGAGTGAGACTTTGAGGTGAGATTACATAAATTTTCCTTCAAGTACTTAATTATATTTTTCCCAAGTTAGATGTTAAGTACTTGACACTGTTTAGAAAAGGTAATCTCAACTAAAAGACAAGTGTTAGATGTCAACAGTGCCAAAAAGACATAAAAATATCCACAAGATGCAATTTCTTGAAAATATATAGTTCCACAATTGATAAACAATAGAGCAAAAATTAACCAATGATTCAATATGATAATCCAATAATCATTATCCACAAGAGACAATAAGATATCATGTGTTTTTAGCCAATATTCCTCAAAACAACCTGATTTACCAATTTTCAAGTTAAGGAAACTTAGATGCAATTTAGATCACCACCAATTAGATGCACAAATGAAACAAGTCATTTCAATACCAATTGGATTAGAAACAATTTATGTAAGTTAAACCAAATATTTGAGTGAGCTTACTAGATGTGAATAACAAACTTGATAGCATATAAACTCACAATGAAACACAATGTTAGCCTTTTTCCACAATGTCAATGCCAACAACTAAGAACAATAGAGTGTAAAACTATGAGAGAAAATACGCAATTTATGTTCCAATGGCCTCTTAATGAACAATAAATGAATGATATGAAAACAATAAGAAATTTATAACAATACGTAAATTTTCTTTGGGTGCCAAATTAAAAATTCATATGCGTGCCCAATATAGTAAAGAGAGACTCAATTATCAACTCAACTTTTCCAACTCAAGAATTTGGATGGATTAGCCTTTCAAATATGAAATTTACCACTGTTATATCATATTTGTTATGTAAAGATGACATACATTTAAACTCCTATATTTATGCCAAGTTATGACTACCCAACTTAAATAATTTATTCCTTAATATGTCAGGCAACTTCTAAATGAATTTTAGGGCAATTTATGATGTTGTTATCACTGTTATGAGTTAATTTGCTTGCTGAAATAAAACAATGAGGAAATAAGGGATAGGAGATCAAACCCTTGAGCCCAAGGCCTTGAAGTGTACTAGCCCAATTTGTGCAAAATTATGTCCAATGACTTGATACCTGAAAACACAAGCCTTCAACCACTTTTCTACACAAAATACACCAACAATCAGTTTAGAAAAATTCTAGAGATAAGCATATGGTGATTTAGGTCCAAGAGAGGGAAAGAGAGGCAAAAAATGAAGGGAAAAGCCTCAATAGGCCCGCAGCTAAGGTAAAACGCTTATTAGGCCTCACGACAAGCCCCAAAAGGGCTGTCGTTGGGCTTAGGAAGGGCCAAAAGGCCCACTAGGAGCTGTAGCCTAGGTTTTTGAGGCCCTAAGGCATGCGACACGTTGGAGGAAGCCTCAAGAGAGGCAATCGCAATCCCTTTATGGGGCTATAACTTAAGGGGGAGGGGCACTAAGGGAAAACAGAGGGGCCAAGGAGAGAAAGGAGGCCGAGGGAGGGCTAGCAGAGGAAGGAGAAGAGGTTACAAAAGAGGATGGAGGGTTAGCATAGGAGCACAAATGCCTAGAGGTGGAGGACGGAGGGCTAAGGAAGGTTGAGGACAGGGAGGAAATTCCTCTAGCACATGTGACAAGGATTAGATGGCAGGCCAAGAGCCTAAGGGATTACAACCAGCCTTAGGGAGGCCTGAAGGGATGAAGTAAAGGGCCAAAGGTGAGACAATGAGGGTTTGGAGGAGAAAATCGGGGCCAGGAGCCCTGAAAACCTTGAAACCTTTGCTCCAAATTTTTTTTATGCTTCAACACTTCAATTTTCTGAAAAATCTTCCGTGGGTAACCTTGCAAAATTTTTAAGAGACTAGATCTTACCCTCCACTTGATCTTTTGATCCAATCTACAAAAATGAAAATACAACACCCAAAACCCCAAATATATACAAAATTCTAAAATCCCCAAAACCCCAATTAGCAAAAATAATTTACAAGCTAAATTTACAAATTATACAAGGGCTTTAGAATAAATTTTGTGAAATGATTTTTTAAGATTTCTTCTTTTGATAAATGGCTAAAAATGCTTGAGAAACCCCATGCACACTTACCTAGAATGTTACATATACTCAAGGTCCTACTAGGATCATTTACATTACATAACTTCCAAAATGGGTTTACAATGACATGTAGACTGATGATAGATGACCTGATCTAATTGAAAAAGTTTGGCACTTCCGCTTCCTTGGAACTTTGGCAAATTGAGTGCAACAAAACTCAAGTATACACAGGTGGATGACTTTAACTTGACTGGACACTCTTATTCAAATTTTGATGGAGATAAAGAAACTAGAGTATCTACTTCAGGTCATATTATGAGTCTTGGATCAAGAGTTGTCTCCTGAAGGTCACACAAATAGTCAGTTCTAGCAAGTTGGACAACTAAGGCTGAATATGTGGCAATTATAGAAGCAGTGAAAGAAGTTGAGTGGCTCAGGAAAATTCTGGAATATTTGCAAGAGAAACAAGTGCATTCAACTCCTCTTCTGATTGACAACACTTCTGCAATAAAGTTGACCAAGAACTCAAAGTTCCTTGATTGAATCAAGCACATCAATACAAAGTATCATATGATTCGACATCATGTTGAGGCCATTACTATTCAACTTCGCTATTGCTCCAAAACTGAGTAGATTGCAGTCATTTTCACCAAAGCGCTTGAAAGAGAAAAGTTTGAAAGATCCAAACTGATGCTTGGACTCACTAACATCCCTTCAGATTAAGGGGGAAATGTTGACACCTAATCCCAAATGATTGAAAAATTATTGTAAATATTGTAAATAAAAAAATAAAAAAGATGAAGAGACAATGAATCTTCCTCTCCTTGTACATATTCATGATTTCTCTTAATGCAAACAGAATTTCATTCAGAATTAAAAACCTGGCCTGACAAACATGATCACTATGATGCCTGATAAAATCCTTACTTCCATACTCATGTTCCTTTTTCGAGAAATCAAGATCACTTTCATCGTTAGATGAAATAACCGCTGCTTTGTATAGTACTTCTAGTGAACTTACTTCACGGTCAAATTGTTTGTGCCTCGGTTCACACACATCAATATGAAACTTCTTCATGTTTTCCATGGAGACAGTCACGTCTTTAAAATGATCAAATAGATCATTTCTCTTGACAGGTTTCGTATGTGAAGTTGTCAACCAATTGAATTTTAATGCATCTATATCAACATTTATGAATTCCTGTTTTTATTGTTCACTGCTCCAAGTGAAGCTTTAGGTTTTTGCGCCTTATTGCTTTAGTTCGTCCCCACATATGCCATTTCCAATCTCTTCTACACTTTGAAAAGTCTGGCCTTGAATTCTACATTTGTCTCTATAGCAGTCAAGTGGTTCCTTTGTATGCAGTCAATAGGTTCCTTTGTATGCAGTCAAACTTGATTGTAAGGTGTCAATTTGACCAGAATAATTGGTATGTTGTAAGAAATTATTTAAAGGCCTTGTATCTTCACTTTTTTGGCTATCATCCTGAACTAGACTTTCACTGACAAGCATTTCATTTCCATGCTTGTGTTGGTTATCCCTACCCCAACAAGAAAGGAAATGGCTTATCCGCCTGTTATCCCCTACAATTTCTTGACCCTTTTGATAATCTCTGATTGTCGATTGTTTGCTTATTCTTTCACTGTTCTCAATGACATTGAAACTACATTATAATTTGTACATTCCTCGAGAAGGTTGTCACAATTGTCTGCCTCAAGCCAACTACTATGACATGGCCTTACATTTTCAATAATCACTGAACTATTATCCAACTCACAAATTTTTTGATCTGTTGTACTCACATAACATTATCGATATAATAGCCCATAGCCAATGATACAGAGCCGGTACATGAATGCACTGTTTCTAACTCAAATTTCAGTGAATTCAAATTCGGAAGATTAGGCTTTTGTTCCCTTCTACCAATATTCAAATTTGTAATGTTAGATTCATTGAGATCTCTGCATGAATAGTATATTCCTTACTATTTTCTTTTGTACAATTTCATGTTGGATATCTTTTTAGCATTTAAATGGATTCCATCAGAATCCCTTTCTGTTTCCAAAACAGAAGGTTCGACTTAAGAAATGATGCATAATCAGTCTTGCCAGGAGACAGTTTTGGCAATGCTACAATATAAAAAAACCTGTAAGGGATCATTACAACAGGTAACCTTTCCTCTAAGAAGCTCCTCAATGAGAAATGCAAGTATTTCCATTGTCTGCATCCAAGTGGCCATGGAATTTTTCTCTCATTAAAACCAGACATAAAAAACCGATCAGTTCCCTTTATGACAATGTAAGCTATGATATAGATGTTGTCCTCTTCACCAAGATGAAAAGAAACTGCAACATCTGCTACATCAGGATATTTCCTCAAAATGTATTCCATCTCTTCAATTCAGACTCGTTGCCCATTAATTTTCGTCCAACAGATACATAATTGCCATCATTAAGATTTCTTGCAAGGCCACCAGTTCTAAAGTACATTGTGTCTTTACCTTCGCAATCTGAAAGGATGCTATGGAATAAGCAATTTGCATTCAGTTTGACAAATTTTGAAGCATTATCTGAAGAACACCATATGAATATTTCGCTGCAAGCAATCTACACTAACCCAAATTTCTCCTTCATTATGAAAGTCTCACCTTGTTTTTTGCTGGGGCTACTGGACTCACGAATGTTAAAATCAACAATCTCAGTCTCAAGGTCCAACATTTTAATCAACATTCCTTAGAGTAATAAAAATATCCATTCATATCTATTTTAAATCAATTAATAAAAATATGAATTAGAGTAATTAGGAATCATACAAATTATAAGAATACAAAACTATGCTCTGTTCTTTAGTAAAAATATATAAACCAATCCATTAATAAAAATATGAATTAGAGTAATTAGGAATCATACAAATTATAAGAATACAAAACTATGCTTTGTTCTTTAATAAAAATATATAAACCAAGATAAATATATTGGGCATATCTCTCGACCTCAATCCACAGTTATACTCTCCTTACAACCATAATTATCAAGACATTAAAACTCAGTACACAATAATACTAGTCTTACAACAGCAATCATCAAGCTCAACATATCACTAACAAAAATTTGAACCAACTCTATAGAGAAGATGATGATATTTTTGTAAGCTATGATATGGATGCTTTTCTCTTTACCAAGATGAAAATAAACTGCAACATCTGCTACATCAGGATATTTCCTCAACATGTATTCCATCTCTTCCATCTCTTCAAATGAGACTCGTTGCCCATTAATTTTCATCGTAGGGTGTTGTCGTCCAACAAATACATAATTGCCATCATTAAGATTTCTTGCAAGGCCACCAGTTAAAGTACATTGTGTCTTTACCTTCATAATCTGAAAGGATACTGTGAAATCAACAATTCGCATTCAGTTTCACAAATTTTGAAGCATTATCTGAAGCAAACAATTCGAATATTTCACTGCAAGCAATCTATTATCTACCCCCAACCCAAATTTCTCTTTCATTATGAAAGTCGTCACCTTGTCTTTTGCTGGGGCTACTGGACTCATGAATGTTAGAATCAGCAATTTCAGTGTCAATTTCCTCAACATTTAAATGAAAATTCCTTAGCACATTTATTACATCTTCGCATGAAGGTACAAGAGGTTCATAATTATCATAAAAATTCTGCACCTCATGAACAACTTCGTCCTTCTACTCTAGTTGTTTAAACACTATCTTTATGTAGCTAATAGAGATGTTGCATAGATACATTGTTCCTAATCATCTATTGTTTTAGAGCTATCTTTTATTGAACCAGTTTTTCTTTGGGAGAGGTTTGAAATGGTGATGTCTATGGTAGTAAACAACTAGTGCGTGCTAAAGGAAATGAGTGGAAAAGCTGCTTCTTGTTGATGCTGTGCTAGTCTGGAGCTTTAGAGAAGTTGATAATTTGCCAAAGTGCATGTTGACAGTTGAATAGGTCCTTATTAGGACTGAAATCGTCATCTCTTTTATCTTCATCACGTGAAGCCTCAATCATAGACAGCTTGTTATACTGAGTGCAAATGGTTTCTTGAATCACCCTTAGCCACTCTAGAGATTTCAAAATGGTTTTTGTGTTAGTTTGGAGCTTTATTAGACATTCCCTTCAAGCCCACTTATAAATATGTGACTAAGAATATTCTATCCCTCTTGCAGAGCCGATTAGCCTACACTAGCCTACACAAGCATTTAGTACAAAGGGAAAGGTGAAAGTATTTGCATTGATTCCTGCTCCTTGAATTTGGTAACAAAAGCTCAAGGGCTTCACCACAGAACTCATTTCAGGCATGCTCTTTGATCATCATACTCCATATAAAAACATTTCCACCTCTATCGCATATTTTGTCAAACATTCTCAGCACATCCTTCAAAACAAGTAACAGCAAATAAACACTCACAAGCTTGGAACCAAAAAAATGTCTGGGTCCAATCAAATTATGAAAAGGCATGAAGTTGGCTGAATGAATTGATCTCTGTGCAGGCGGGAAACCAAAATAGGTAAACCAGCTTCAAATGGAGGCTTAGCAATTTGGTTACATTACTCTTAGACTTTTTATGCCTCTTCCCCTTGTAATAAAAAAACCCATTGAAAATAAAGTGGGGAGGAAATAGGGAGAGCTCATAGGGTAGGGGGAGTCCTTCCTCACCCTTTCTCTCTTCTGTAATTATATTGTTTAAACCTTCAGATTATGTTTTACATGGTTTATTAATCATTTTAAATTGTCAAATTAACATTGCATGTACTAAACCTTACACCCAATCATCCATTCATAACTATTTTCAATCAATTAATGAGAATATGGATCAGATTAATGATGAATCATACAAATTATATGAATAAAATACTATGTTGTATTCTCTAATAAAAATATATAAACCAAGATAAATATAATCAACATCCTTCTCAACCTTACTCCGCAGTTATACTCATTTTACAACAATAATTTACAATAATAATCATGAAGACATTAAACCTCAGTCCACAGTTATACACTTTACAACAATAATAGTTCGCAGTTATACTCACTTTACAACAATAATCATCAAGACATCAAAGCTCAACGTGTCCCTAGCAAAAGTTTGAACCGGGATAGAAAGGATAATAATAATAATTCTTCGCCACCACTAGGGATAATCCCAATTATCTTCTTTTCAAGAAATATATTTTAATATATTGAAATTTTTCTCTTCCCTCTCTAAGAAGTCCCTTGTAATCAAATCTTCAATACTTTTTTCAAATACTTTTACATTTATCTCGAACATCCCTCCATGTTGCTGAATGCGTTCGTTCATTAGTTGTTCATAATGCAAAGGATTTTCTCCCTTCATGATGCGGACTATTAAGGCACAAATTTCGTGATATTTGTTCATATCAACTTTCTCAATGACCTTTTTCTTCTCTTTTTTATCTTCGGTTGGGAGTAGGATCTTAATCTTCCCTTTTCTTGTTGTAAAACTGTAATTGATTTCAAAATTGTCGCTGAGAGATATTTCTTTTGTATCAGGCACCTTGAGAAAAATTTTATACTTGGCAAATACGATTGTATGCAGCAGCCTAACAAGATCCTCATCTCTCAAATTCAATCCAGCTTTGATGTCTGAATAACTCAACTTTTGGGAGTTTTTAAACAATAACAATAAAATTGCATAGTATGGTGTTACTATCATTTCTATTTGCTCAGCTTGAAACTTGCCAATGACATTGCAGGTCCCTGTGGAATATAGCCATGTAAGCTTTCGATGTTGAGTGTATGTAGATTAAAACTCTTTGAATGTGTCCACACATTTAATCATCTCCGATGGCAAACTAGGTTCAGAATATTTGAAAGGTGGCCAAAATGTGAACGTCAATACTCTGACATCCAACTTTATTCCAGGATGGATATTTGGTTTATTTGTAAGGTATGCCTTGAAGCGAGCTTGGTTCACCTCTGCTTGTAACATATCTTTAACCGTACTCTTCATCTTTGATGTCAATTGATTACTAAATTGTTGCTTCAGTTTTGACAACATGCTCAGCTCATGAGCATTATCTGTACTTTTATCATACAGTAGTCGACCAGCTAGCTTTCTTCTATAGAATTCTCCAAACAGATCTTTATCATTCACATATTTCAAAAATTTAGTGGCATTCTCTAGAATACCCTCAATCTCATCGGATCTTAATTTTTCACTACTGCCACCCTTTTTAAGTACCATGTCACAGAGCATGGCCAGGAATTCTTCACTTGTGTTTCCTGCAACTCTTTTATTACAGATTTCTACAAATGTTTCATTTAAAGCCCTATACAAAAGAGCATTGTGATGAAAGACATGGATAATGTACTCCACAAACTTGTCATGCAATGCCACCTGTATCCCTTCTCACTGCATTTAGTGCCCTCACAGCTAGTGGAGTCCACTCTCTAATTACATGCTCTTTGTAAGCATTTACAAGTATTTCCAAACCTTCAGGTATCCAAAAACTTCTCCCACTTCTCCCTACTCCTGTGCAAATAATGGGCAGATATGTCCTCCTCACGTTGCATACACTCTCCAGCCTTCTTTGAGCATAGTAATGTACAGCATCTTCCAACAGAGCACTTCCAATTTCTACAAAAATACCCATAACGTCTTTCAGTAAAGTGCGATCGATCTGCAGTCCTCGGCGGTCTTCACGAATCAGGATAATCACTGCATCCCTTACATGGACCCGCATTTCATCCAACACAAATTTACGAAAATACTTGTCTGCAACTTCTGAAACTGAACGCTTTATTTTCCTTATTCTCAAAAGCGTAGTTTCTGAAAAACTGAGCCTGTTTGATAGGACTGGGACCATCGCCCTGTGAATTCTCCAACGCCTGACAAATTCTCTCACCATGGCCTCGCCTTGCTTTTCCCTTAAAGCTGGAAAAACCCTTGAATTGAAGTAAATTATAAGTGACTGCTTGTACCGCTTATATATTTGCATATGATACTGAACCAAATAAACAGCCACGTAATCTTCTATGGAACAGAATGTTCTCTTTTCGCGATTTCCTTCGAGGGTGGTTATTAACTTCTGGATATTGTTATTAATAACATCCCAACTTTCGTCAGTTAAGTTTTCATAGCGCTGTTAATTTTCTTCGAATTCAGTGTTTTAGTTACCAAAACAAAATTTCGAACATTTCTGATTAATGGTGATCTCTATATATCGATGAAATAGAGGACAGGATCCATTGGAAATGGATTTACATTATTCTTATTTCTTAATCGTGTACACTTAACGCTTTACCCTTAACCCTTAGATAAATAACTTTTAGTCCTAAATCATTATTCCTTAACTTTGTACCTTTGTCTCTTAACCTCTTCAATCTTAAAACTTAGCTCTTCAACCCTTAGCCTTAAACTTTTATGCTTTCACTCTTATCCTGTATCCATTAAACATTATTCATTTACCTTTAGCTATTAATAACACAAATTATTTCAACTTTAAATCCTTAAACATCAACCCTTAACTCCATGCCTCATATTATTAATCATTAAATCCTTAACCCTTATTTTCTAATCTGATTTCTTATAATGTTTAATATTTATTGTTAATCATTAACATGTAGTTTTTCCTTATTACTTACCCTCCAAAAATGTAAACTTTTTATTGAGAGAAATTAACCCTTATCCTTGGTTTGGTAACTTTTATTTTTAACCATTAATCCTTAATTCTATTTCTAAACTTTATTTCTCATCCCATAACTAATGTCTATACATTCCCCTTAACCAACAACCTTTTGGACCTCGATCTTTTCAATCCTTAGGCCTAAACCCCAAACCCTTAATATCTAACAATTATCCTTTTATTTTAGATTTTTAAAAATTAACTCACAATTTTAATCCTTTACCCTTTACCCTTGACTATGTCATTCTATCCCCTCTAAATCCCTTAGCCTTATCATTAATCCTAAAATATTACATCTTGGCCCTTAACCATAGATATTAACCTTCCTTATGGCCCAAGACTTATGGCTTTATGATAATTCTTAGTGCTTAACAATTTCAAGTCTTACAACATCATTAGAATTATCTTCTCTTTTCCTTTTATCTATTAACCTTTAAATATTACATCTTTCTTCTTAACACTTCTTATGGCCCTAGAATTATGGCCTTGTATTCAATAGATATTCATGCTTAATAATTTCATTTCTTCCAATGCCATTGGAATATTCCATGATTGAGATTTTGTCCAGGCTTATTAATACTTATTTGTGTGTTATTAGTAGAGCCACATGCATAACCATATTTTGAGACAAAGCTAGTAGAAGCTTCAGACAAAGCTAGTGGAGGATTGATGGAGTTTTAACATGTTGGTTTGATGTTTTGTTTGAGGGCTTATTGCTTATAGTTTTCAGAAACATTTTAAGAGATAATGAGTATCCTAAGGGTTTAATGAAAAACTCTAAACTAGCAAATTCAAGGAGAGTCATAACATTATTCTCTTGAATTTTATCTCTTATAACAAATAACTTCAAACTAAAACTTAATATAAGAAATTCTAAGATGTCATTTTCTAATAAATCTTCAACAAATACATTGGAAAAAATAGGAATATTTTTTTATTTAGTCATTTATTTTTGTGAGTATAAAAGTATCTTTGCCTTTTGAACAAGAGATTACATGAAAGGCTTGAAAGTTCTATATTTCTCGGTCACTGGGGAAATTAACCTGCCCATATCTAAAAATCTAACCATTTGAGAGAGGAAGAGAGAAAAATGCTAACCAAAGATTCAAAATAAAAATGCATAGATTGATACTATGGCATTTGAGGCCACGAGAGAAAGACAAAGAAACAAGAAATTGATAAACCAAAGAAATAATAAGTGTGAGTAGACTAGGAAGAGGGGTATGAATTAGCTACTGCAACCTAGATTGGCTCGTTGTTGTTTCCGGGTGAGCAACCAATAGTAGGGGGGATGCCGAGGTGATTCTCAATGCACTCCATTCGGTGGTCCAAGTCTGTCATGTTTTGGTGCATATGTTCCATGGAGAGTAGCCAATATTCTATGTTTTCATGTCGATCCATAAAAATTTTGCTACGTAAGAACTTCATGTGCTAGTACAGGTCCACTATGTGCATTTATTAGTTGAAACTCCCATGAGTGTTCCTCGTATCAAGCACCCAATTAGACAAACCTACCATTAGCTCTGTGTCTGAAAGAAGTTGTTGTTGATTAGTTTCTTCCTTTCGACATGAGTGATTCTTCTTGAATATAAGGAAAGGTGAATTTATGGAAATGAGTTATTGAGTCTTCAACTCTATGTCGTGTTCGTGTGCTAGTTCGATTGGTTCAATCTTAATAGTATGCAAAACCTTTGAGAACAAGAGATCTTTGGCATGGCATGGTGGTTGCACAAAGGGGAGAAAAGAGTAAAAGAACCAAGAAGGGTTTTTCAGAAACTAGATGGAGGTGGAATGGAGTGGAATAACTTTTCAAAAGGCTAAATTAGGACCGTGACCCTAGTATAGCTAGAACAGGAGGAGCACCACCAAAAGTGGGGAGCCGAGTAAGCATGGGGCTCCCTCAAAAGAGAAAGGGCTCTATGGCTAGTAAGAATGAAGTAAAAACCTAATCACAATAAGGAGAAAAAATTAAGACATGAACATCTTCAGAAAGGAGGGCAGGAAATAACTAGGGTGGGAGAGGGAGAGACTTGTCATAAAATTAGGTTTCCTAGTTCTCAAGATAATGCCGCAAAAAAATAGGATGCACAAGTTGAATTTGGGGAGATGGACAGAGCACTGTCCAACGACCATTACAATGAAATGAACCAAAATGATAGTTGGAGTTAAGGAAGGAAAATGTGGTTGCCATGAAGAAAATATTGCTAATGAGTTGGAACTCTTTCCCTTGAGTTTCTCAAGGGAAGCCCAAATATTTATAGAATTTAAAATGTTGCACCAAGGGAAAGGGAAAGGTTGCGCTGACTAGTAGAATTTATATTATATTTCCAAAGAAAAACATGTGCTTCAAAGGCTCTAGAATTGGAAATTTAAAGCTCCTCACCTTGTTTGTTAGATATTTAACTAGGAATTTTGTTAGGATGAGTGTAATGAATTGCGAGGGTTTCCTCATTGAATACCATACTTTTTGGTAGTGAGTTTCTCCCAGTCGTACAATGTGAGCTCAAGAGATTAGAGGTAGAAGTTTTATGCTAGAGGAGGTAGATTTGACAGAGGTATGGAAATGTGAGGTTGTGCTCCATTTACAAAATGCTAGACAATTGAGGAGGAACATTCCACATGCTAGAGTTGATAT
Source organism: Pinus albicaulis (assembly GCA_034641835.2). Lineage (NCBI taxonomy): Eukaryota > Viridiplantae > Streptophyta > Pinopsida > Pinales > Pinaceae > Pinus > Pinus albicaulis. Next base: position 540,732,904 of record CM076584.1, on the reverse strand, counting down.
ACATAATCAAATATCTAAGGAGGCATGCTAGCACACCTCCCAATAATATGTCTAGGTGGGACGGTGGTAGCCTACCCATCACCTTTTCTCGTATTAAACACCCCATCTAGGATAAACATATGAAAATTAAATTGAATTTAAAAACCTCCTAAAATAAGATCTCATACAAATAAAGTAACTCATAAATATCTCTATAAAATGAGAGGAGTTGTTCATGTAAATAAAATAGTAGCCAAAACCATTCATATTCACTGCCACTTACATCACAAGTACATAACTATAGAAGCACCACTAAAGATGTAGCACAAATTAAAAGATACATGAGCACAATGTCATAGGATTTAAGGCAATGTTTACTCAAATTGAATGCCACATATATTAAATAAAAAAAATTCATGGAATGAGTTTAATTTCTTTAATATGGTTCAACAACATTGTTCTCAAAAGTTTGAAAGTCTTAATGGGCATATAAGGAAATTAATAAAGTCTAAATATAAATTAGGGATTCCATCTATGTGGAATTAGTTGATCCCTTTTGGACAAAAAATTAACATCAAGAATACTATGCATCTTCATCTCTTAGAGACATTCACTCAAACTCTATGAATAAGGAAGTAAAATAAAATGTTTTAGTTGTGGGCCTTTAGAACCTGAAGAGTAGTTAGGACACCAAATTAAAAAAAGGAGATCTAGCTAAGGCTATATGCTTCAACACTAGAAACTATCCATATATGCCATTGTTCTCAATGTGGAAAAACTTCTTAAGTTTATATTGGAGGGATTTACAAGGATATCCAATATGATGTTAAAATTCATCACCCTCTAGACATTTATATGACAATGATGTTGGATTGATAGATTGAGGCTAACATATTTTCCTTTTATACACCATACTCTTTCATTGATAGATGTAAGGCTCCCATCATCTCTCTTGCACCTTCCACAATCAAAATTACTCCTAAAGAAATTAGATAACAATGTGCTAAGGGTATTTCTTTTGCTGTACTTGTTGGAGCGGGGTCCCCTGTGGAAAATTTTGCTTAACTTTTTGTATGTAATTTTGGATATGTGAGCTACACGAAAATATCAAGGGGATTTGGGGTGGGTCAAAGTCCTTATTTAATCTAAATGGGTTGTAAGGGTAAATTGTGGGCCTCAAACCATGGTTTGAGACCATGTTATCTACGCGTTGGATGAAGATAACTAGATAGATAGAGTCTAGTTAGTTGAATCATGATGTTTTGGATGTAAGTATTTTTATGCTTATGTGATACATTTTTGTAAGTTTGAGTTGGGTAGAAAGGCTCCTGCTGGTTGTGTGCGCGAAGACCTAGTCTTGGCGGTGTGCGTGGAAGGGTAATTGTAAGGGGAAAGTATAATTATCTTGAAGCTACATGTTGAACCTAAGACAAGAAGCTGGTTTGGCGGCTTATACATTGTATTAATACAGAGGAATCAGATTCTTGTTATTGCTTTGAGGTCGCTTTACTTCTATTATATATGTGCAAGTAAATGCGGTTCTTTATGCATAAATATATGTTGATGATTAAGTACATGAATGAATCTACTTGAGTTGTGCGCTTTATCGATTAATGTTTATACGCGGCGAATTTGATCTATGATCTATCGGTTATATGCATTATACGTATTTGTGACAAGTTGATCTAATAAGTATTGTGCAACATATGCACGCATCTATTACCAATATACAATAAGTTCTATAATAAATTTGTTTAGGGCCACCACATCAATTTCTTCCCGGGGGTGCGAGAAACACGGTTCGATAACACCTCTCCATATTTCTTCGGGTGAGAGGGATAGATAAGGGAGCATCAAAGGTTGTTGTTGTTGTGGTTACACTTGGGGGAGTATGGGTAGAACTTTTCCCATACTTATCATGATATTTCCAAAGAGAGGAAAGGCACCTTCAAAGTGGAAAGAGGCTACCCTTCAGCATTGGAGGACAAGGAGAGGCTTCCACCTAAGGGGAGGGGCTTCTCACATAGCAGCATGTTGGTGGTTGGCTTTGGCATGTGGAATGTCAAAGAGAGAAGTAATGGAGTGACAAGAGCCTTATCGCCTAAGGCCTGGCGTTGTCACTTGGGAGTATGTTTCTATTGTGGGAGTGCTCCAAGGGGAGTATGAAACCTCTCTTTTTGCAGATTTTTATGAGAAGATTCTCATGGGAGGACTCATCCATGGACCTCACTTTCAGCTTACTCACTATGCATGGTAATAAATACATCTTTTCTCTTATTGATTGTTCTATTAAGTATTTGTATCCTCTCACCATCTATGTATAGTGCATTGCTCCACATGAGAGCAAGGTTATTATTTGGTTTTATGGTCACTTTAGGGCCAATATTTGTAATAATGATAACCCATCCCTACATAAATTTTGGCAAGTGTATTGTTGTTTTTATTGTGCTCAGCTGATATATGTTGCTGATTACTACCACATAGTAAATGAGCAAACATGCATAGCTAGTAATTCATTGGGAGACAACTTGCCACATGATGTTCTCAAGCAGTAGTTGGGAAGACTGTGTTGTATCCACTTGAGAAACCTTTGTTATCATCCTAAATTTCACATAAACTTTAGCAATTTTCTGATTTGGATGCCAAATGGTGAAGATGTGCCATCCATTTTGTATGGAATGGTTTGGGCTAGCATGATTCAGGACATTGGAGAGAGGATTTTTGGAGATCCAACTTTCTACTTGCCACTTGAGGGAAACCTTATTGCAGCCAAAGATCAACATTTTATTTACACATATCATGAGTGGAGAGAGAGACAATGTGGGGTAGGCCATTTTTCCTACCAGGTTCAGCTATTCAACCCACCTACACTTCGAGAGCCAAGGGTGGAGAAGATTTTTCATGAGTTGCCATTTTGGAGGGTGACTCATTTTGTATGGATGATAGCTTGGGGGTTGAGGTTTCACATGGGAATGACAATTCCCCATGCATTTCAGACTCCATGCCTTGAGAGGACCTCTAGACCACACCTAGTTGCCTCCTTGAGCACTTTCTTTTTTTTATGATGATGGCCATTTGGGATGTTCACCAAATGCTAGTTTGCATGCTTGGGAGAGGCACTATTTTGGATTCATTGTTGAGAAAAAATCATATTCATTAGAGGATTTTATCATATGAGGATGCTACAGGAGGAGGGGAGGAGACTCTTCAGTTATATCCTTGCAGTTGCTTGGGGACAAGCAACACTTGGGAGGGGAGGACTGTAATATTCCTAAATTAGCATGTATGTTAATTGGAATATCGATTTTTGGTTTTTGCACCTAGTAGATGAATAAATGGGTGAGGAGGCCCATAATTAACTTAATCAGCATAAAAACCCTCTTGGTATGGAAGAGGATCACTTTGGTAGCTAGATTTCACACCCTCAAGTGTGAATAGGGACTTTTGCATGTAGACAAAGTCAAGTTTGACTAAGTGAACAACATGCATGAAGAGGAGTGGATCACTTATGAAATAGCTCAATGTGAACAACGATCAGCTTAGACAGACATATCGAAGCTGGATTGAAGGCACTTTAGTGCGAACATGGGATAATTATTGATGTATGGTCTGCATGACTATTTTTCATTCTCTTGCTGTTTAGCAGAGCTGCAGTGTTGTTTAGCAGAAGGATTTCCTGCTTAGGAATTTCTTCTCCTACATTGAGAGGCCTCTTGGAGGAGTATTATAATTCAATTTTCCACATTTATGCTTGAGGCCAAACATCCTTCTTCAGCCAAAACATTATTTCTGCAGAGCATAACATTGTGTTGCAATGGAAGGTTCACAACACCACCTTCTGAGCTTATTTTTCAAAGGAGGGAGCTTCCCTTTCTTTGCAAGATCTGTAAGGAAGATCTTTGGGCATATTTTACATCTTGGAACTTGGCCAAAGTAGTCTCCATCTCTTACAACATAGTCCTTGGTAGGAACTCCGTCGTTTTACTCAGTGTTGTAGCAGCAGGGTCAAGACCCTTGTTTGTGAGCTTGTTCCCTGGAGGAAAGGGCCAACCCTTCTCCCGGAAGGATTGTATAGAACATCTTCTCCTGTTTCTTGTATTATTTAGCTATATATTTATAGAGCTGTAGTATAACTACGTTTTTTCAGATCTAGTTTTGCAGATCTACTCTTGTATACTCATTCTCTCAAGAAACCCTTCCCGGGTTATCTTCACATTGTATAAAAGAGGCTAGATCTCTATTTTTCTCTGATTTTGGGATAAATATAATAGGGTTCATAAATTTTGAATTGACTTTGATAGTATTGTAAATCTGTACATACCTTTCTTTCTGCAAGTTGTTTCCCATATTTTGAAAAAAATGAAAAATTATAAAAAGCCAAAAAGGGGGTAAGAAGTCCTAAAAGAAAAATCAAAGGACTTAGAAAAATATAGACCCCAAAAGAAAAAGAAATAAGACACAAGAAGTGATCAGAGTCCAAATGCCACTAATTTAATTTTCTTGCCAAGAATAATGATTATGTGCGAGTGTTAATAAATGCCATAATCCATGATTGGTTAAACTTGTTTTAATCTTAACTTTTCTTGTTTTCAATTTCATGTTTTAGATAGTGAATAAAGATTTATCAATCTGTTTAAACTTGACAAATCAGTAGATAGGTAGAGAATAATGAGGAGCTCAACTTTTTAATCTAAGCCCTCAGATGAAATAAGGTAGATTTAGATAGTTTTATGCTTTGAAAGAAAAATGCTTAAGGTTGAAAGCCTAAATGCACCTACAAAAATGAAGAAAAAATGTTAGAAATAAATATGGGTAGGTAGAAAGCAGTTGAGTAAGCATGTAATAAAGCATCATCAGACAAAAAATCACTAATTTCCCTCCCCTACAATTACTCTATATTCTAAAATATCAGTCAAAGAGGCTCAGAGCATTTCTCTGACTTTTGTTGAGACCGGACCCAAGGCTTGATGACTGATTGGTGAAAAATATTGAATTCTTACACAAAATTCCTATTCTCAACATTTACCCTTCATCCATTAATAATAATCCCTTTTTCCAAGTAAGAACCCATTTTTACTTAGTAAAAGTAAATCCCCAAGTAACTAATTTTATTTTCCTTTCAAAAAACTCAAAACCCATCAAATGCATTTTAGCCTAAGCTAAAGTGTGAAAAATATAAAAGGAACAAACAATGCTTTATTTGTCTTTCATTTTTACTTTACTTAGTGACAAAATATGTATTTTCATTCATCCCCTACATTTCACCTTTACTATCATATTAGCTTCTAACTTATTATTAATTCCCTAAACTATACCCTTCCCATATATTATTAAATCCATTGTATTTAAATAACCCCAAAATCCTTCTATTTAAGTTTAAACCTATGTTAATATTATCCCACGTGATGAAATAAATCCCCGCCTTATCCCATAGGTTTAAACAATATAAAAAATATAAAGATATCCTGCCCCCCTATGGTATTAAAACACTTGTTAAAAGGTTTTATATACTATATAATATATACCCACACTCGCGGTTGAGACTTTTGTTAAATGTTTTAAATTAAAACATATGACTTTACCCCTCCGCCATCATATAACATAAAGTTTTAACTTTGTAAATATATGTTTATAAAGTTTGAAAACTCGTCACACCACGTTAATAAACTCCGGACCCACTCCAAATCTCGAGCACCTTCCCAACAGATCTTAACCCTTCGCATTGATCTCCCTAATCTGATGACTGATACTTGATATCGCATGGAATAGATGCACGATCACCCGAATGCCAAAGCCACACGAAATAGGTGGTTTCACCCATTCCTATCTCCTCCACGTGTCTTCTTTCTATTGGATCACGTGGGTTGAGCTCAATACCACTTACTACCTAAAAGCCGCGTGATAACCACCACTGGTTTTCGCCTATGAAGCTCCAAAACCATTTCACTCGAGTTGACCACCATTTATTGCATACTCCTTTAGACCTAAAAACACCTAATAAACTTCGAAATCACACCCTTAATCCCTTTTCTGCACTATCTTACTGTATTTTCCCTCCAGACCCAGAGAAAAAAACCTCGAGCCATTATCATAAACCCTGTTTTCCCACAGAAAGACCTATATTTGCCTTCAAAGAATGGATTTGCTGTAGAAACCCTTTGAAAGATTCAAAATCTTTACCAATGCTCAAAATCCCAAACTGTTACACTCAATTACTTAGTGCCAACAAAGTTAAACCTCTAGAGTCAAAATTCATCCCACAGGTTTTCCCAATTCATCAAAGCCATAATCCCTCCTTGCAGACCTGGATTTCATTAATGAATTGTTTTATTTTTGCATGATATTAGCAAAAGAAAAATTTGGATAAAACAATCTAAATACTAGTTAAAGATATGTTTTGCTCCAATAACTTACAAGGAAATGAATTCAAAGGATTTCCCTGAAAAATTTTCCAGGCATCAGAGTTAAAGAATAGGCATCCCGTGAAAGATAATAGTGAATTCATAAGTTCAAAGTAAAGTAAGAATTCACAGTGACAGTGAAAATAGAGCAGTCAAAGAGCATCAGAGTTAAAATGTATCAAGTGAAAGTCAGAGTGAAAGTTAAAACAAAGTTACAAAGCAGTCAAGGTAAAACAGTAAAAGTAAATACAGATGCAGTAAATGGTAAATAAAGATGAAAATAATTTCAACAACAATGAATTTTATCCAAAATGAAATTAAAAACAGTTAAAATAACAGTAAGGTTAAAAGATGAAAACAGAGTAAGAAGGGACATTTTTTGCAGAAATTTCCTATTTAAGTTATAGTTTTGCAGAAAATATTGTGTCTCATCCAAGATGAAGTTTGCAACATTGAAGGAGGTTTATGTTCCTAAGATATCCAACTACAAAAACCTCTCTCATGTTTCTAATAGCCATTATGGATTTGGAAATATTAAACAATATTTGAAAGCACGTTTTACATAAAATTCCTGTTAAGTCATCAATTTGCAGAGAAGATTGTGGCCAATCAAAAATAAATATCAAAAAACTGAAGGAAATTTTTGTTCCTAAGAGACCCATATAAAAAAACCTATCTCACGTTTTTCACAGGTATTATATAATAAGAGATACATGTGCATATTTACAGCCTATTTTTCAGATTGTGGAAAACTCAGTTTTACACATCTTGTTGCAGAGCATATTGTGAACAACTGGAGCATAAGTTTAGGGAACGGAGAGAGGTTTAATCTTAAAAACATATTTATCTACAATAACCTCTTTCACTTTTTACATATCTATTTCGGATTGAGAAATAAAAAGGTATCATTGAACCCAAAGTTTGCAGAATTGCTGGAGTAGAATGCACAAAGAAAGGAGACAGTTAGTGACATGGATGCCTCATCATCAACTAAGAGTTGAGATCAAATTTGAATTCTCCTCTTTGTCATCACCTATCCATAAAAAATAGTTCCAAATAGATGCATTAGTTTTGAGTGTCCTTTACTTAAGTTCTATTTATGTAAAAAAGTTGGAGATATTTGTAAACCAATCTTGATATTTTTTCAAGATATTCTAGTTTAGAATTTGTATAAATACTTCACTCTTTGAAGTATTTTGGTGGAATAAAATTGTTGGAGATTACTATAGATATTTTGTTGACTTGAAGGCTTTGGATTTTGATTTTGAGTAGCAAACTAGATCACCTATTTGGCATCATACTTCAGGATCCCTGTGATAAGCTATTTGGAGTGAAGTACTCTCTTAAACTTGTCATTGTTATCTTCTTTTGTTACATGCATACATATGTGTTTTAATTCTAAATCTGAATGTATAACTAGGAGTATTACTACAGGACATGTTAATAGCACCCTGTTTTTAACTAGTTATCATTTCTTTGTCTTCTTCTGATTTCTGGTGTAGGGAACCCTTGATTGTTCCCTCTCCCATTTTACCTCTATCTAACACTTCCCTTTTTCAGATCAAAGGATCCTTAAGTGCCCTTTATCCCAAACTTACCACCTCACAAAGCCAATTTTCCAAGACCTCCAAGGGTTATCTATCTTGCCCTGAAGACATTTGACCTTTTAGGCCTTGATCCCAGTTTTTTTAAGTTTACTTAGACTCCATAGGCCAATGGAAAAATATATTTCTCTCTATCTATCCCTCCAAGTGAAATTTTCCCACCAAATCCAACAAAACCAAACCAAAATTCACTTTCATAGCTAGCCTAATATTCACAAATTAAAACAAAGTTAAAATTTAAAGAGAGAACCCTCTCTTAACCCTAGGAAGGCTAGATCCTAGAGCTTGAAGTAGGTTTGTGGTTACCTCGGTGAGTTCTCTCTTGACCCTAGAAAAATTACTAAGTGATAACACAAACTAGTCGGGAGAAGATTTTTTAGATGGTTAATTACAATGCTACAATTCAGATGGAGCCATAGAATCTCCTCGGCATACCTCTGAGGTTTATGTGATGGGATCAGTGAGATAACTTTAGGGCCTCCATAAAGAGGCATCACAGAAGTGTAAATGATTGATCTCAGTCAGAATTTTGGTCTATATCATAGTTTGGCTAAGGTCTTGGTACTGTGCAAATAAGGTGATGCTCGGTGTCAAGTATTGTCACAATAAATGACCTCGGTGATTCTAGATACAGTTCTTGGTAGTGCAGTCATGTTATGATGATCAATGATGATCAAGATGCAGCTCGGGGCTAGTGACAATATGAAGATATGATGTGCATTCTGAAAATTTTGGGGATACACTACAGTTTGGAGGGTAATCACATATCACAGTGACATTCTTGGCATGAATAAATACACAAGACTCTGGTCATTAGTACTACCTCAGTAATAGAACTATGATACTATCATAATTCGTAGTGGTCATAGCCTTGAAAGAATACAGTTTGAATGTTTAGCTACACGAATGAATGACATATGATCTCAAGTCTGGAACAACCCAAGAAGAAGATCATTCAAGGAAGAACAAGGTGAAGATCTCCTCTTCACTTGCCAAGTAAGTATTTTTCATTTTCATTTTATTTTTGGTTAAATGACTTCAATTTGCAAGGAGGTACATAAGGTGGTTGTATTACCAAAGATATTTGCATGAAACAAGGAGGATAGTCATGATCCTCATAGATAATTGAAGTCACAGATAAGGGTCTCCTTTGAATTCATGTAAAGGAACTATTAAGGTTCTCTCACATGAACAATAGTGGAGACACAAAATAAGTTGAAAGAAGAATTATGAATAGTACAAGAAAGTTCATGTCACTGAAATGGATGGAAAGAGGGAGTAAGATATCATTAAGACTAGTCTCTCTCATTATAAACTCTCTTTATAGCTCCTAGATTCTATTTAAGAATTGATGCAATGTGACATCATGGAAGTATAAGAAACAAGAACTCATATGATCATAAAGGTAACAAAAAATCATGGGATAAGTAAGTTACCTCACTCATCAACCTAGGGTTTCTATGGAAGAAGACAAGTTGAAGGTAATAGTTTTGCAGAACTCAAACATTTGTAGAAAAGGAATAACCTGATTCAAAGAAAATATAAGAAAGAAGAAGCGAGGGATCTACACAACGATTGAGATCATCTTCTTCTTTAAGTGATTTTTGTTGGTTATATGATAGGATGTAGTGTAGCATCCTAATTAAATCATGGTAGGAGATCCTAGTAAATCAGCTCTGGGAAAACCTCTTTAATAACATCACTAATGGAAAGCAGTCATCAAGAGAAAGGGTCATCATGGAAACATATTTCTATGACATTGATGAAGCATGCCAAGAGAATGAAGCTTTTCATTCTTGAGAAATTGCTACAGGATCACTTAAGGGAAAAAGGGTATGAGGTATGTATATATTTATATGCTAACATTGGATGCTGTGAAGTCATGTCATATGGTTGCAGGTAATGAACTTCTGTATTTAGAAGTATGATCTATAGAAGAGTCTCTCAATGCACGGACAGATGAAATCAACATAATATGTTCTCATGGAGTATGAGGTGGTTGTATATGAACAAGAAACTAGAAAGGTTGTAAGTTCCTCGAAATAAAGAATGTGCAGAGAGGAAGAGATCATGAAATGCAACCATGTCAAGAGGCAGTTATCATCCAAAGATAAAGAAGATGTGACTAGGAGATCTCCTGGGAAAATATGTAGACTCTGAAGGAAGTTTGGTAAAGAAGAAGACTCTTGGAAAAACATATCATTAGGAGATGTGTCAATCTGTATGAAGGATGTCGATGCCTACAGGAAGATGTCATGGTGAAAGATCATCATCTAGGTAACTTTTGTTCTAAAAGGTTTATATGTATATGTTTATCTGGATAAATTTGTGCAGGGCTACTAATCACTAGAAAGGATGTATGATCCTTGGAGATGATTCGAAGGAAAGAAACATTTCATAATGGTGGACAGGATAAGGAAGACTAATAAATCACTTTCTAATAGTGGATATGAATCGTGATTGAAAGTGATGGATGATCTATGCCCTATGAAGCCAAAAGTTGAAGATTCCTCAGTATCGAAATCCATGACATCGAGGGGAGGAACTCTTCATGAGTAGTTGGATTACTGTTGTAGGGCCCTGGTTGATGAGAAGCCTAGTGGTAAGTTTCTTACTTGAAAGAAACTTAAAATATGTCCTTCCTGCGTTAAGAGGGAGTGACGTATGTGATTATCTGTTACAAGTGTCATACACTAGACCAGGACTAACCACCGTAAGTCTTAGAGAAGGCCATGTGAAGAGAATGGATAGACACATCATTTTGGTCTTGACCTAGAAGACAGAATGGAGGATTGAGTAATCATCTGGCATTCGATACTCTTTGAGAATGAGATAGGGCATTCAAGATAAGAGTAGTCGTGGACCAATATTCTTTGAAGGTTGGCTACCCAAGAGAAGAATAGTCCAAGAAGGCCATACTCTAGGAACACCTAGGTGGGGTATGTACCTTGGAGAGACAATTACTATGGTGTCAATTAGTCATGTGTCTCGCCAACATTGTAGCACATTGTCTCGTTGAGAGATGGGGCTGTTAGTCAAGGCCATGCACTAGGACAATACTGGTTGATATGATTCTATACAAATGTGATTACCAATCCAATTCTTCTTATGAGATTCTTCAGTTTGACAGTGACCATGTACCTATATGAATACCTCCCTAGTTAAGAGGGAGTGTTGAAAAGTGTAACTAGGTCGGTCTTCATGTTGATTATGTAATTATGTATTTATGAAAAGAAGAAGGCAAAGTAAATAAAATGTATTTTTAGTATACTTGCTTCATGGGCTTCATAAGCAAGATTGTATTAAGTAGATGGACTTCTTATTGATGTCCATTAGGCTTGAGTTATGTATGCTCCAGGACCTTGTGAAAGCATCTCACAAACATAAATGAAAATATGGAATACAACCCTTAAACGTAGTGAATAAATAACTCTCCATCGCATGAAATTCACCATGATCTAGTTGGCCTCATTCACCATAAAACTAGTCGATCTAACTCATAACTATATGGTCAGCTTGCGTAAAGAGATATGATATATATATATATATATATATATATATATATATATATATGCATTTGATGTATGGTCATTATGGCAAGTGAAAAATTAACATCTCACGAGATTTAGATAAGAAGAAGACTAAAATGATTGAAGGTAGATAAGAAGAAGAAGACAAGTTGAAGGCAATAGTTTTGCAGAACTCAAACATTTGTAGAAAAGGAAGAACCTGATTCAAAGAGAATATAAGAAAGAATAAGCAAGGGATCTACACTACGATTGAGATCATCTTCTTCTTTAAGTGATTTCTGTTGGTTATATGATAGGAAGCAGTGTAGGATCCTGATTAAATCATGGTAGGAGCTCCTGATGAATCAGCTCCAGGAAAACCTCTCTGATAACGTCACTAATGGAAAGCAGTCATTAAGAGAAAGGGTCATCATGGAAACAAATTTCTAGGATATTGATGAAGCATGCCAAGAGAATGAAGCTCTTCATTCTTGAGAAATTGATACAGGATGACTCAAGGGAAAAAAGGTATGAAGTATGTATATATTTATATGCTAACATTGGATGTTGTGAAGTCATGTCATATGGTTGTAGGTAATGAACTTCTGTATTTAGAAGTATGATATATGGAGGAGTATCTCTCAGTGCACGAACATATGAAATCAACATAATATGTCCTCATGGAATATGAGGTGGTTGTATATGAACAAGAAACTAGAAAGTTTCTAAGTTCCTAGGAATAAAGAATGTGCAGAGAGGAAGAGATCATGAAATGCAACCATGTCAAGGGGCAGTTATCATCCGTATGCCAAGAATATGTGACTAGGAGATCTCTTGGGAAGATATGTAGACTCTGACAAAAGTCTGGTAAAAAAGAAGACCCTTGGAAAAATATATCATTAGGAGATGTGTCAATATGTATGAAGGATGACGATGCCTACAGGAAGATGTCATGGTGAAAGATCGTCATCGATGTAACTTTTGATCTAAAAGTTCATATGTATATGTTTATCTCGATAAATTTGTGCAGGGCTACTAATCATAAGAAATGATGTATGATCCTTGGAGATGATTTGAAGGAAATCAGCTTGGAATAACGATGGACCAGATAAGGAAGACTGATAAATCACTTTCTGATAGTGGACATGACTCGTGACTGAAAGTGATGGATGATATGTGCCCTATGAAGCCAAAAGTTGAATATTCCTCAATATCAAAATCCATGACATCGAGGGGAGGAACTCTTCATGAGTAGCTAGATTGTTGCTATAGGACCCTGGTTGATGAGGAGCCTGGTGGTAAGTTTCTTGCTTGAAAGAAACTCGAAATATGTCCTTCTTGTGTTAAGAGGGAGTGACGTATGTGATTCCCTGTTACATATTGTCATACACTAGACTAGGAATAACTGCCGTAAGTCTTAGTGAAGGCCATGTGAAGAGAATGGATAGACTCATAATTTTGGTTTTCACCTGGAAGACATAATGGAGGATTGAGTAATCATCTGGAATTCGATACTCTTTGAGAATGAGATAGGGCATTCAAGATAAGGGTAGTCGTGGACTGATATTCTTTGAAGGCTGGCTACCCAAGAGAAGAATAGTCCAAGAAGGTCATACTCTGGGAACACCTAGGTGGGATATGTACCTTGGAGAGACAATGACTATGGTGTCTATTAGTCTTGTGTCTCGCCAACATTGTAGTCCATTGTCTCGTTGAGAGATGGGGTTGTTATTCAAGGCCTTGAACTAGGACAATGCTGGTTGATTTGATGCTATACAAATGCGATTACCAATCCAATTCTTCTTATGAGATTCTTTAGTTTGACAGTGACCTTGTACCTGTATGAATACCTCCCTAGTTAAGAGGGAGTGTTGAAAAGTGTAACTAGGTCGGTTTTCATGTTGAATATGTAATTATGTATTTATGAAAAGAGGAAGACAAAGTAAATAAACTGTATTTTTAGTATAATTGCTTCATGGGCTTCATGAGAAAGATTGTATTAAGTAGATGGAATTCTTCTAGATGTCCATTAGGCTTGAGTTAAGTATGCTCCAGTACCTTGTGAAAGCAGCTCACAAACCTCAATGCAATGATGTAAGACAACCCTTAAATGTAGTGAAGAAATACCTCTCCATCGCATGAAATTCACCATGATCTAGTCAGCCTCATTCACCATGAAACTAGTCGGTCTATCTCATAACTATATGGTCGGCTTGCGTAAAGAGATATGCTATATATATATATATATATATTTGATGTGCGGTCATTATGGCAAGTGAAAAATGAACATCTCTGAGATTTAAGCTCAGATAAGAAGAAGACTAGAATAGTTGAAGCGGACTAAGAAAGAAGAAGACAACATGAAGGCAATAGTTTTTGCGAACTCAAACATTTGTAGAAAAGGAAAGAACTTGATGCAAAGAAACCTAAGAAAGAAGAAGCGAGGGATCTCCACTACGATTGAGATCATCTTCTCCTTTAGGTGATTTCTGTTGGTTGTATGATAGCAAGTAGTGTAGCATCCTGATCGAAGCATGGTGCAAGATCCTGGTGAATCAGCTCCGGGAAAAACCTCTCTGATAACATTACTAATGGAAAGTAGTCATCAAGAGAAAGGGTCATCATGGAAACAGATTTATGGGATGTGATGACATATTGATGGAGCAGGCCAAGGGAATGAAGCTCTTCATTCTAGAGAAATTGCTATACGATGACTCAAGGGAAAAAGGGTGTAGTGTATGTATATATTTATATATATGCTAACATTGAATCTTTGTGAAGTCATGTCATATGGTTGTGGGTAATGAGCTTTGTGTTATTATGGTGTTTATGGAGGACTATCTCACAGGTGCCTGAATAGATGAAATCAACATAATATGTCCTCATGGAATATGAGGTGGTTGTATATGAACGAGAAACTAGAAAGGTTGTAAGTTCCTGGGAATGGAGAATGTGCAAAAAGAAAGAGATCATGAAATGCAACCATGTCAAGAGGCAGTTATCATCCGGAGCCTAGAAGATGTGACTTGGAGATCTCCTGGGAAGATATGTAGACTCTAACAGAAGTCTGGTAAATAAGAAGACCCTTGACAAAACATATCATTAGGAGATGTGTCAATCTGTATGAAGGATGTCGATGCCTACAGAAAGATGTCATGGTGAAAGATCATCACTAAGGTAACTTTTGTTCTAAAAGTTCATATGTATATGTTTATTTGGATGAATTTATGCAGGGCTGCTAATCATAAGAAAGGATTTATGATCCTTGGGATGATTCGAAGGAAAGCAACATGGCATAGCGATGGACTAGATGAGGAAGACTGATGAATCACTTTCTGATAGTGGACATGACTCGTGACTGAAAGTGATGGATGATCTGTGCCCTATGAAGCCAAAAGTTGAAGATTCCTCAATATCGAAATCCATGGCATCGAGGAGAGGAACTCTTCATGAGTAGCTGGATTGTTGCTATAGGACCTTGGTGGTAAGTTTCTTACTTGGAAGAAACTTGAAGTATGTCCTTCTTGGGTTGAGAGGGAATGACATATGTGATTCTCTAATACATTTGTCATGCACTAGACCAGGACTAACAATCGTAAGTCTTAGTGAAGACCATGTGGAGGGAATGGATAGACACAATATTCTGGTCTTCACCTAGAAGACAGAATGGACGATTGGGTGATCATCTAGCATTCGATACTCTTTGAGAATGAGATAGGGCATTCAAGATAAGAGTAGTCGTGGACTGATATTCTTTGAGGGCTAGCTACCCAAGAAAAGAATAGTCGAAGAAGGTCATACTCTAGGAGCACCTAGGTGGGGTATGTACCTTGGAGAGACAATGATTATGGTGTCTATTAGTCATGTGTCTCGCCAGCATTGTAGCCCATTTTCTCGTTGAGAGATGGGGCTGTTAGTCAAGGCCTTGCACTAGGACAATGCTGGTTGATATGATGCTATACAGATGCGATTACCAATCCAATTCTTCTTATGAGATTCCTTCGGTTTGTGAGTGACCATGTATACATGTGAATACCTCCCTAGTTAAGAGGGGAGTGTTTAAAAGTGTAACTAGGTCGGTCTTCATGTTGACTATGTAATTATGTATTTATATGAAAAGAAGGCAAAATAAATAAAATGTATTTTTAGTATACTTGCTTCATGGGCTTACCATGGGCAAGATTGTATTAAGTAGATGGACTTCTTCTTGATGTCCATTAGGATTGAGTTAAGTATGTCCATGACCTTGTGAAAGCATCTCACAAACCTCAATGCAAGCATGGAAGACAACCCTTAAACGCTGATGAAAATACCTCCATCGCATGAAATTCACCATGATCTAGTCGACCTCATTCACCATGAAACTAAGTCAGTCTAACTCATAACTATATATGGTCGGCTTGCGTAATATATATATATATATATTTGATGTGTGGTAAAGGAAGGATTCAATGTGGATTACTACGGTTGCGACAAGGCGAACCCCGGAATTACGAGGAAGAGTCTAGGGATATATATATTACAAGAAGCATTTGTGGAACCTACAACGATGATCATTTCGGACACCACGTGAGATATGAGAATATAATATAGTGTGGATACCACAACGGTAAATGTCTGAATATCTGCATGAAATGGTCTTGAATCTAGAATAGACTTTAGTGCAAACATATACTAAGTTACGGTGTGGATAAAAGGAAAGACATCAATACAAATAAACTAAAGACAATGATAAGTGCCTAATATTTGTGTCTTGTGTTTTGATAATTGACTTGATGAGAGGTTAAGAATTAAAGAGAGAAGACATAAAGCGATTTAGAGGTGATTATCAAGAAAGAGAATATATAATAATCTATAGCCTTTCAAATTCTCAACAATTATTCCACTCCATTCCACCTCAGTCTAGTTTCTAACAAACCCTTCTTGGTTATTGTACTTTTCTCGCTTTAATACGCCACCATGCCATGCCAAAGAGCTCTTGTTCTCCAAGGTGTTGCATACTATTAATATTGACCCAATTGAGCTAGCACATGAACACAACATAGATTTGAAGACTCAATAACTCATTTCTATAAATTAACCTTGCTCCCTATTCAAGAAGAATCACTCATGTCCATAGCGAAGGAAACTAATCAGCAACCTTCTTGGTTTCTGAGAGCTAATGGTAGGTTTGGATAATTGGGTCCTTGATACGAGGAACACTCATGGGGAGTGTCAACTGTAAATGCACACAGTGGACTGTGCCTAGCACATGAAGTTCTTACGCAACAATTTTTTTATGGATCGACATGAAAACGAGAGAATATTTACTACTCTCCATGGAACATATGCACAAAAACATGGCATGAGACTTGGACCACCGAATGGAGAGCGCATCGATAATCACCTCGACATCCCCCTACTATTGGTTTCTCAACGGAAAACAACAAGAGCCAATCTAGGTTGCAACAACTAATTCATACCCATCTTCCCTATTCTACTCTGCTTATTATTTCTTTGGTTTATCAATTTCTTGTTCCTTTGTCTTTCTCTCATGGCCTCAAAGACCATACTATTAATCTATGCATTTTTATTTTGAATCTTTGGTTAGAATTTTTCTCTCTTCCTCTCTCAAATGGGTATATTTTTAGATATACCGGCGGGTTTCCCCGGGTGTAGAAATATAAAACTTTCAAGCTTTTCATGTAATCTCTTGTTCAAAAGCGGTATAAAATTTTATACCACAAAAATAAATAATAAATAAAAACATTCCTATGTTTTCCAATGTATTGTTGAATATTTATTAGAAATGACATCTTAGCATTTCTTACATTATGTTTATTTTGAAGTTATTTGTTGTATGAAATAGAAATGCAAGAGAATAATGTTATGACTCTCCTTGAATTGCTAGTTTGAGGTTTTTTTCAAACCCTTAGGGATACATCATTACCTCTTAAAATGTTTCTTGAAAAAAGACATAAGCAATAAGCACTCAAACAAAACAACAAACTAAGACATTAAAACTCCATCAATCCTCCACCTTTAATACGAAAATACGGTTATGCATGTGGCTCTCCTACTAACACACAAACAAAAGTATTAATGTTTGACAAAATCTCAATCATGGAATATTCCAATGGTGTGGGAAAATTGAAATTATTAAGCATGAATATCTATTGAATACAAGGCCATAAGTCTATGGCCATAGAGTGTTAAATGAAGATGTAAGATTTAAAGGTTAATAGATATAAGGAAAAGAAGATAATTCTAATGATGTTGTAAGACTTGAAATTGTTAAGCAGAATTATTGAATATAAAGCCATAAATCTTGGGCCATAAGGAAGGTTAATATCGGGGTTAAGGGCCAAGATGTAATATTTTAGGATTAATGGATAAGGGTAAAGAATTTAGAGGGGATAATGATTAAGGTCAAGGGTAAAGGATAAAGTTAAAATTATGAGTTAATTTTAAAAGCTAAAGTAAAAGGATATTGGTTAGAGATTAAGGGTTTGGGGTTTAGGCTTTGGGATTGAGGTCCAAAAGGTTGGTGGTTAAGGGGAATGTATCGGCATTATTTTATTTTTAAAAGTTTTGCGGTTATGGGCTAGAAATAAGGTTTAGAAATATAATTAAGGATTAATGGCTAAAAATAAATGCTACTAAACCAAGGATAAGGTTTAATTGCTCACAATAAAAAAAATTTCACTTTTGGAGGGTAAGTAATAAGGCACAACTACATGTAAATGATTAACAATAAATATTTAGCATTACAGAAATCGCATTATAAAATAATGGCTAAGAGGATTTAATGATTAATAATATGAGGCATGGAATTAAGGGTTGATTTCTAAAGAATTAAAATTGAAATAATTTGTGCTATTAATAGTTAAGGGTAAATGGATACAAATATAAGAATAAAGCCATAAAATATTAAGGCTAAGGGTTTGGGGTTATATATTTAAAGGGTTGAAGAGCTAAGATTTAGGTTGAAGAGGTTAAGAGATAAAGTTACAAACTTAAGGAATGATGATTTAGGACTAAGATTTATTTATCTAATGGTTAATGGTAAAGGGTTAAGTGTACACGGTTAAGAATAAGAGCTATGCATCTAATTAAAATCTAAGCGAAACCCGAAGGAAAAAACAAAAACAAAAAAATCCATTTGAAATGCATTATGTCTCCCTATTCAGTACGATATATATAGAGATCACTATTGATCAATGAAGAAGACATCTCCATATGCGTTAGAATATTTTGGGTAAATGAATAAAATACGAAAAATTTGTTTTGGCAATGAAAGCTCTATGGATTCGAAGAAAATTAACGGCGATATGGAAAAAATTAAGCCTCGACGAAAGGTGGGATGTTATATATAACAATATCGGAAGCTAATATAAAGCCATCACCCATCATGCCCATGTTAAACCCATCATCCCCGAGATCTTGATCCTACATATCGGTGACCCCTTTGTTTGGTTGAGGCTTCCTTCTTGTCATTAGGGGAATTTTGAGGTC
The DNA here is from genome assembly GCA_034641835.2 of Pinus albicaulis. Lineage (NCBI taxonomy): Eukaryota > Viridiplantae > Streptophyta > Pinopsida > Pinales > Pinaceae > Pinus > Pinus albicaulis. The sequence continues at coordinate 540,713,917 of CM076584.1, read as the reverse complement.
TAAAATGGGCCTCATAAGAAAAATGTACAACAAAAATAAACTTTATAACAACCAATAGGATTCAAGATGATGATGTCAACCATGGGGGATGATTCACCATTTTTTAAATAAAAAGGGTAAAAATATTAAAAAATAATAAAATAATAAAACTACTTTTTCAACTCGTATTTTCAACTTATCTCCCAAAATTTTTACTCAAATTGTGAGCGGGGTACTGTTGGATACGAAATTTAATTCCTCATCCAAGGAGTACCCATGTTACATACTTTAGATGAACTCTACTACATGAAAAATGATAAATACATAAAAACGTGATTGTAATCACGTTTTTTTATGTATTTCTCATTTTAAAATTAATGATAGGACAACAGTATGCAGCATGGGTACTCAAATTTCGCATCAGAAAGTAGTGCTCCGCTGGAAATTTATTAAAAGCTTTGGGAGATAAGTTGAAATATGAGTTGAAAAAAGTAGTTTTCCATTTTCCCTCTAAAATTTGATGATGTCATCAAATCTTATTTGATTTTCCACTATTATTTTATAATTTCCTTAGGAGGCCCATTTTAGAACTCAAAAAATTCCTAATGCGACATCAACATCTCTTTTCCAAAAAGGAAGTAGTACCTTAGATCACCCCTCTCCTGACAAGGACATCCTCGGGTGGCACTATGGAACATCATTTCCCACAGTTATCGCCGACCCCCTCCCGACATTCGACTATAACACAAGCTTCATGTCAAGATGGTATCATACCTTACAACCATTGCACTTTGATCAAATTTGTCGAAGACCATGCCTTTATAAGCGTCTCTTTTAGAAATGCTTATGAGAAGGACCAGCCCGGCACATCGTAAAATGTGAATTTATATGCCATACCAAGTCTATACACTTAAAGAGGTACCACTTTCCACATATTTAATCGAAAAAAATACACTGAGTGTCACTTGATCGTCGTCATCAACCAGAGATCACTACCATATTAGTGACATGGATATATTTGTTTAACTAGCCAAAGCATCACGAGCATGGGACACACTGCCTCGTAGACAATTTTATATATTGTATTATACCATTTATTGCGGGGATCCCACAGGGAAAAGGTCGCTCTTCGACCCAATGCGGGGTGTCTCCAATTTCAAGCTACACGCGGGTCTCTCTCTCTACACATAGAATATGAAAAAGAAACTATAATGTATTTCGGCTATCAGTGCAGCTTCCCTAGACCTCACACATTAGGGGGCAACTATTATCCATTGGAAAATTTTACAAGCGAGTGACATTATTTAATGTCGAAGAGATTATAGGGTTGAGAGACATTGAGAATCTAAAAATATTTAAAAATATCTAAGGTCCAAAAGGAAAAGGAAAATCAAATTGCAAACAAGAAAGGACTAGTCGAATGTGCCTTTGCGCGCAAAGTCTTTGATAAAACGCGCCTTTACTTTCCCAAAAAAATACACATTCTTGGGAGTGGTGTAAGTCATGCAGGACCACAAGGCACACTCCCGGGACATTGATTCGCAAGGACAGCCACCCAAGCCTCCTTAGGACATCAAGGGAGCACGCAATGGAATAAATGTGGCACACCGTGGAATCACCCTCCTCTCTTGGGTCACCATCCACAATGTACCCGAGAGAGGGAAAAGAGCCGGAGGATTTGAATTATCCTATAAAAATCCACCAAGAGATGAAAAATGAGGAGAACATTGTTATGTTGGCTATAATTGCCATGAAATACCGGCGAGTGTGTGATCCGAACAAATATAGAGGGGACTCGGTTGTTGGTCATCCATGACTCCAATCCTGATAGAAAAGGATACTTTGTGCCAGGTAGCTTAGGTAAAGACATCCTTGCATCGGGACTTAGAACCCCTAGTTGGGGACCCTTGGCAAGTGGGTAAGAGTTTCATCTTCATTTCCTACAGCACCCAATAAGGGGACATAACTACTTACTAGCTTGGATTATTGAAGTTGTTTGACTCTATTTAGAATTTTATGTTATTTTTAGTTTTAGTTTAGTTTTTATGTTTGAATATGAATGTTATTTCTCTATCTAGTATGTGTATGTTTTAGCATGTTCCACTAACTTTTCTTGACTCCATCTATTTATTTGTGACCAATAAATTAGAGGAAACCACACCCCTTAAGTTGGTTTGATTTACGTACATACGTGCACAAACACACTAACACATGATTAGCGATTCCAATAACTTTTTTATTTCCAATTTTATGTGGTTGCCTCTATTACGGAGACCTTCATCTTTCTTGTGGAGTTGGGTTGGGGTGTCCCCTCTCTCCTTCATTGCCTGGTTCATCCTGATGACAGGACTTAGGTAGAAGAGCTCCAATAAATTACATTGCGGGGAATTTAGTACGAGAAAAGGTGATGGGTAGGTTACCATCATCCACCTAGACATATGCCTAGGGGGCGTGCTAACATGCCTCCTTATATATTCGATTATGTATATCAACTCTAGCATGTGGAATGTTCCTCCTCGGTGTCTCGCATTTTTTTAAATGGAGCACAACTTCACATCTCCATACCTCGTAAATCTACACTCCTCTAGCATACAAATTCGACCTCTAATCTCTTGATCTCATCGTGTGACTAGGAGACTCACTACTGCAAGTATGGTATTCAATGTGGAATCCCTAGTAATTCATTACACTCATCCTCACAAAATTCCTAGTTAAATATTTGACGTCAAGGTGAGGAGCTTTTAAATTTCCAATTCTAGAGCCTTTCAAGCATGTTTTCTTTGGAAATATAATCTGAATTATAATAGTCGGTGCAACCTTTCCCTTTCCTTGGTGAAATATTTTTAATTCTAGGAATCTTCGAGCTTCCCTTGAGAAAATCAAGGAAGAGGCGTAACTCATTAGCAAGCTTTGCTTCATGGAAAGCAAACATTTTCCTTCCTTAACTTTCCAACTAACTTGTTGGTTCATTTCATTGTAATGGTCGTTGGAAAGTGCTTTGTCTAGCTCTTTGGATTCAACTAGTGCATCCTATTGTAGGCGACATTATCTTGAGAACTATGCAACCTAATTTTATAGCCAGGTCTCTCCCTCTCCCACTATAGTTTTCTGCCCTCCTTTACGAAGATGTTCATGTCTTAATTTTTCTCCTTATTGTGATTGGGATTTTACTTCATTCTTCTAGCCACGGATCCCTTGATCTTTTGAAGGTTCCCCATTCTCACTTGGCTCCCCATTTTGAGTGGCGCTCCTCCTCTTCTAGCTCATTACATGTCTATCTGATCATGGTTCATTTGCCTCCCTCTGCCAGAGTCCACGATCCTAGTTGTACGGAACTTTATTCCACTACATTCCACCTCTTTGTCTAGTTTAAAAACCTTCTTGGTTCTTTGGCTCTATTATCCCCTTTTGTGTAGCCCACCATGCCTTGCCAAAGAGCTCTTGTTCTCAAAGGTGTTTCATACTATTAAGATTGAAACAATATAGCTAGCACATAACAAGACATAGAGTTGAAGACTCAATAACTCATTTCCATAAATTCACCCTTCCCCCTATTCAAGAAGAATCACTCATGTAGAAATGGAAGAAACTAATCAATAACAGCTCCTTTCAAATACTTAACCATCAACATATATTTATGCATAAATAATAAATTTACCCGCGCAGATATAACATAATTAAAGCGATCTCAAAGTAATAACAGAAATGGATATTTTAGACACATAACACAAGTGCTTCGCCAAAACCAATCTTTGTATTAGATTCAATGGTTTGGTACAATCATGCTTTCCCCTTACAATTACCATTCTGCACACACAGCCAGTAGATTCCAAGACTAGTTATCCACGCACACAGCCAACAGGAGCCTTTCCACCCAACCCAAACTTACAAAAATGTATCAAAGAATCATAAGCGTACTTAGATCTAAAACATCATGATTCCACTTACTAGACTCAATCTATCTATTTATATTCATCCAACGCACAGATACTATGGTCTCAAACCATGGTTTGAGGCCCACAGTTTACCCTTACAACCCATTTACATAAAAGAGGGACTTTGACCTGCCCCAAAGCCCCTTAACCTTTCCGCGCAGTGCGCATATCCAAAATTGAAAAAAAAAGGTTACTCAAAATTTGCCCCAGGGGACCACACTCCAACAAACCCCCAACCTAAACTTGTGGCTTGTCCTGAGTCACTGTGGGGTTGGCTCCTTCATCTTGGCTTGGAGTGCAGTGACAAAATTTTTCAGTGGAAGAACCACCTCAAGACTCTGTGGAGCAGCTCCCTTCCCTTCAGTGACCAATTTTTCTGTAGTTGTCCCTTCAATGGCCATTTCAATACTTCGTTGAGTATTTTGAAGGGTATTCAGCGCAATATCCAATGTTTGTGACAATTGTAGAGCCTCCTCGGCCCACGGCTGCATCCTTTCCTCGAGCAACTGTTCTCGTCGGTGTAGGTCCTCGCTTTCGGTCTGGATCACCCAACCCTCCTGTAGGCGGGCTAGGCGTTGTGCAATCACAAGGGTGGGCGCCGCCATCCTGATATCCCCAAATTGTTGCTCCTTGATGCATAACTCATTGTGTAGTTGTTGTACCATTGGGTCATTCTGAACAAAATTTTAGACACCCATGGCCTCGTCCAAGAGCTGACCACATTGTGTGACTGCAACAACAATTCTATATGTGTCTTGTTTGACCTTGACAGCCCTTTGAGGTCTAAATTCCATCGGGGTTTCTGGCTGCAACTTTAACTGCAGGTCAAAAATCTGATGTTCAAATACAACCCAGATAGATTGGACTTTTGCGTGCAAGGCCTTTAATGCAGTAGCCGGCCCTTCTAACTTCTCTGCTGGGGCAGTTATGGCAGGGACCACGGTAACATCGTTGCAGACCTGGTTGATCTTTTCTTCAAGCATAGTGAGCTGAGTCTCGACTGCTCAACATGCTTCTTCGGTGCTCTGGTAATTCTAGTGAAGGTCTATTGTGCATTGCTAAGCTTAATTGATGTCACGATAGGCACGGGCTTCACGAAAATGTAGCTCGTCACGATCATGTTTTGAACCACGTGTAATTTCCTAGCAAGTAACACAGTCAAATCAATGATAATTTCCTGGCAGCCTTTGAGCTGTGCGCACAAAAGCTGAGACTCAACTTGGATGGCTTGTTCATGAATCTAAACCAAATGGGCTTCTCCTGTTAAATTCAAGACTTTTGTAATGGGTTTCACATCGGCAACAGATACACTCACTTGTAACGGGCTCGCTTGCGCAACGCTCGCCTAAATCAGGCTTCCTTGAGCTTTGATCTCTTAGATGCCAACCTGTACCCCATCGAGCGCAGCCTTGTACTGCACTTCAAGTTCCATCCACATATCTTGAGGGGTCTTGACCCAGGCTTAGAGTTTATCGCACAACCAAAAAACGCTCCAACTACTGGCCCTTTCGACAATGACCTGCTTGCGCAGATCAAAGTCTCACCCAAAGCAATATGGGGGGGTGATCGAACCAGGTTTCTGCACCCTGAGGAAGAAATTGATGTGGTGGCCCTAAACAAGTTTATTGCAGAACTTATTATATATTGGAAATAGATGTGTGCATATACATAACAATACTTATCAGATCAGCTTGTCACAAATACAAATAATGCATATAACCGATGGATCATAGATCAACTTCGTCGCAGATAAATGATAGAATCAGATAAAGTGGAATAAATCAAGTAGATATATTCATGTACTTAACCATCAACATATATTTATGAATAAAGAACAAATTCCTACGTGACCCGATAACCAGAGGGAAAACCACACCCCTTAAGTTGGAATGATTTCGTACATACGTGCACCAAACACACTAACACATGATTGGAGACTCCACTAACTTTTATTTCCAAGTTTATGTGGTTCTTCCTCTATTGTAGAGACCTTCGTCTTTACTGTGGAGTTGGGTTGGAATTTCCCCCTTTCTCTCCTTCATTGCTTGGTTCATCCCTAGTGACAGACTGAAGTAGAAGAGCTCCAAAAAATTACATTGCAGGAATTTAATACAAGAAAAGGTGATCGGTAGGTTACCATCGTCCCACCTAGACATATGACTGGGGGGCGTGCTAACATGCCTCCTTATATATTCGATTATGTATATCAACTCTAGCATGTGGAATGTTGCTCCTTAATTGTCTAGCATTTGTAAATGGAGCACAACCTCACATCTCCATACCTCTGTGAAATCTGCCTCCTCTAGCATACAACTTCGACCTCTAATCTCTTGATCTTACATCATGTGACTATGAGAGACTCACTACCAAAAATTATGGTATTCAATGTGGAATCCCTAGTAATTCATTACACTCATCCTAACAAAATTCCTAGTTAAATATTTGACCGTCAAGGTGAGGAGCTTTAAATTTCCAATTCTAGAGCCTTTGAAGCACATGTTTTTCTTTGGAAATATAATTTGAATTCTAATAGTCAGTGCAACCTTTCCCTTTCCTTGGTGAAATATTTTCAATTCTGGGAATCTTTGGGCTTCCCTTGAGAAACTCAAGGGAAAGAGCGCCAACTCATTAGCGAGCTTTGCTTCATGGAAACCACATTTTCCTTCCTTAACTCCAACTAACATTCTGGTTCATTTCATTGTAATGGTCATTGGAAAGTTCTTTGTCTAGCTCCCTAGATTCAACTAATGCATCCTATTGTTGGGCGACATTATCTTGAGAACTAGGCAACCCAATTTTATGACAGGTCTCTCCCTCTCCCAATATAGTTTTTTCCCGCCCTCCTTTTTGAAGATGTTGATATCTTAAAAATTTTCTCCTTATTGTGATTAGGCTCTTACTTCATTCTTTCCAGCCACGGATCCCTTGATCTTTTGAAGGTGTCCCATTCTCGCTTGGCTCCCCATTTTTGGTGGCGCTCCACCTCTTCTAGTTCATTGCATGTCTATTTGATCATGGTTCATTTTCCTCCCTCTATTAGGGTCACGGTCCTAGTTTAGCCTTTTGGAAATTTATTCCACTACATTCCACCTCCATCTAGTTTCTGACAAACCCTTCTTGGTTCTTTGGCTCTATTATCCCCTTTGTGCAGCCACCATGCCTTGCCAAAGAGATCTTTTTCTCAAAGGTGTTGCATACTATTACGATTGAAACAATTGAGCTAGCACATGAACACAACACAGAGTTGAAGACTCAATAACTCATTTCCATAAATTCACCCTTCCGCCTATTCAAGAAGAATCACTCATGTCGAAAGGGAATAAACTAATCAATAACAACTCCTTTAAGATACTTAACCATCAACATATATTTATGCATAAAGAATAGATTTACCCACGTAGATATAACATAAGTAAAGCGATCTCAAAGTAATAACAGCAATGGATATTTTAGACACATAACACAAGTGCTTCACCAAAACCAATGTTTGTATTAGATTCAACAGTTTGGTACAATCAGACTTTCCCCTTACAATTACCCTTCTGTGCACACAACCAACAGAGTCCAGGACTAGGTATCCACGCACACAGCCAACAGGAGCCTTTCAACCCAACCCAAAATTAAAAAAAATGTATCGAAGAATCATAAGTGTACTTAGATCTAAAACATCATGATTCCACTTACTAGACTCGAACTATCTATTTATATTCATCCAACGCACAAATACTATAGTATCAAACCATGTTTTAAGGCCCACAGTTTACCCTTACAACCCATTTACATAAAATAAGGACTTTGACCTGCCCCAAAGCCCCTTGACCTTTCCGCGCAGCGCGCATATCCAAAAATGCATAAAAAAAAGTTACTCAAAATTTTACCCAGGGGACCACACTCCAACAAGCCCCCAACCCAAACCTATGGTTTGTCCTGAGTCACTGTAGGGTCGGCTCCTTCATCTTGGCTTGGAGCGCAACGAATTTTTTTTTCAGTGGCAGCACCACCTCAAGACTCTGCGCAGCAGCTCCCTTCCCTTCAGTGACCAATTTTTCTGTAGTTGGCCCTTCAATGGCCAGTTAAATACTTCATTGATTTTTTTGAAGGGTATTCAACGCAATATCTAATGTTTGTGACAGTTGTAGAGCCTCCTCGGCCCATGGCTGCATCCTTGCCTCGAGCAACTGTTCTTGTCGGCGCAGTTCCTCACTTTCGGTTTGGATCACCCAACCCTCCTGTAGGCGGGCGAGGCATTGTGTAATCACAAGGGTGGGCGTCGCCATCCTGATATCCCCAAATTGTTACTCCTTGATGCGTAACTCATTGTGTAGTTGTTGTACCATTGGGTCATTCTGAACCAAAGTCTAGACACCCATGGCCTTGTCCAAGAGCTAACCACATTGTGTGACTGCAGAAACAATTCTATATGTGTCTTGTTTGACCTTGAAAACCCTTTGAGATTTGACTTTCATCAGTGTTTATGGATGAAACTTTAACTGCGGGTCAACAATCTGATGTTCAAATACAACCCAGAAATTTTGGACTTCTGCGTGCGAGGCCTTTAATGCAGCAGCCATCCCTTCTAACTTTTCTGCCAGGGAAGCTGTGGCGGGGACCATGGGAACATCGCTGCAGACCTGTTTGATCTTTTCTTCAAGTGTAGTGCGCTGAGCCTCGACTTCTCGGCATGCTTCTTCGGTGCTCTATTACTTCAAGTGAAGGTCTACTTTTTGTTGTTGAGCTTAATTGATGTCACGGTAGGCATGAGCTTCACGAAACTGTAGCTCGTCATGATCATGTTTTGGACCACGTGTAATTTCCCTGCAGGTAACACAGTCAAGTCAATGATAATTTCCTGGCAGCCTTTGAGCTGTGCGCACAGAAGCTGAGACTCAACTTGGATGGCTTGTTCACGAATCTAAACCAAGTGGGCTTCTCCTATTAAATTCAATATTGTTGTAATGGGTTGCACGTCGGCAATAGATACACTCACTTGTAATTGGCTCGCTTGTGTAATGCTCGCCTGAATCAGGCTCGCTTGAAATTTGATCCCTTAGATGCCAACCTGTACCCCATCGAGCACAGCCTTGTACTTCACTTCAAGTTCCATCTAGATATATTGAGGGGTCTTGACCCAGGACCCAGGCTCAGAGTTTATTGCGCAACCAAAAAATGCTCCAACTACTGGCCCTTTCGGCAATGACCTGCTTGCGCAGATCAAAGTCTCACCCAAAGCAATATGGGGGGGTGATCGAACTAGGTTTCCTCACCCCGAGGAAGAAATTGATGTGGTGGCCCTAAACAAGTTTATTGCAAAAATTTTTGTATATTGGAAATAGGTGCATGCATATACATAACAATACTTATCAGATCAACTTGTCACAAATACAAATAATGCATATAACCGATGGATCATAGATCAAATTCGTCGCAGATAAATGACAGAATCAGATAAAGCGTAATAACTCAAGTAGATCTATTCATGTACTTAACCATCAACATATATTTATGAATAAAGAACAAATTTACTCGCGCAGATATAACAAAAGTAAAACGATCTCAAAGTAATAACAGTAACGGATAGTTCAGACACATAACAGAAGTGCTTCGCCAAAACCAATATTTATATTAGATTCAACAGTTCATTACAAGCATACTTTCCCCTTACAATTACCCTTCCGTGCACACCTCCAGGACTAGGTCTTCGCACACACAACCAACAGGAGCCTTTCTACCCAACCCAAACTTACAAAAATGTATCACATAATCATAAATGTACTTAGAACTAAAACACCATGATTCCACTTACTAGACTCAGTCTATCTATTTATATTCATCCAGCGCGTAGATAATATGGTCTCAAACCATGGTTTGAGGCCCACAGATTACCCTTACAACCCATTTACATAAATAAGGACTTTGACCTACCCCAAAGCCCCTTCACATTTTCGCGCAGCGCACATATCCAAAATTACATACAAAAAGTTACTCAAATTTTCCCCAGGGGACCCCGCTCCAATAGGTACACCAAAGTAAAATACCCTTAGTACATTGTTATCTAATTTCTTTAGGAGTAATTTTGATTGTAGAATTTGCAAGAGATATTATGGGAGCCTTACATTTATCAATGAAAGAGTATGGTGGATAGAAAAAGAAAATATGTTAGCCTCAATCTATCAACCCAACATCATTTTCATATAAATGTCTGGAGGGTGATGCATTTTAACATCATGTTGGATATCCTTGTAAATCCCTCCATTATAAACTTAAGAAGTTTTTCCACATTGAGAACAATGGCATAGATGGATAGTTTCTAGTGTTGAAGCATGTAGCCTTAGATAGTTCTCCTTTTTTGTAATTTGGTGTCGTAACCACTCTTCGGGTTCTAAAGGTCCACAACTAAAAGATTTTTATTTTACTTCCTTATTCATAGAGTTTGAGTGAATTTCTCTAAGAGATGAAGATGCATAGTATTCTTCATGTTAATTTTTTGTCCAAAAGGGATCAACCAATTCCACTTATATGGAATCCCTAATTTATATTTAGACTTTATTAATTTCCTTATATGCCCATTAAGACTTTCAAAATTTTGAGAACCATGTTGTTGAACCATGTTAAAGTAATTAAACTCATTCCATGAATTTTTTTTATTTAATATATGTGGCCTTCAATTTGAGTAAACTTTGCCTTAAATCCTATGTTGTGCTCATGTATCTTTTAATTTGTGCTACATATTTAGTGGTGCTTCTATAGTTATGTACTTGTGATGTAAGTGGCAATGAATATGAATGGTTTTGGGTACTCTTTTATTTACATGAACATGTCCTCTCATTTTATAGAGATATTTATGAGTTTCTTTCTTTGTACGAGATCTTATTTTAGGAGGTTTTTAAATTCAAGTTAAGTTTCCTATGTTTATCCTAGATGGGGTGTTTAATATGAGAAAAGGTGATGGGTAGGCTACCACCGTCCCACCTAGACATATGACTGGGGGGTGTGCTAGCATTCCTCCTTAGATATTCGATTATGTATATCAACTCTAGCATGTGGAATGTTCCTCCTTAATTGTCTAGCATTTTGTAAATGGAGCACAACCTCACATCTCCATACATCTGTCAAATCTGCCTCCTCTAGCATACAACTTCGATCTCTAATCTCTTGAGCTCACGTCGTGTGACTGGGAGAGACTCATTACAAAAAATTATGGTATTCAATGAGGAAGCCCTCGTAATTCATTACACTCATCCTAACAAAACTCCTAGTTAAATATCTAACCAGCAAGGTGAGGAGCTTTAAATTTCCAATTCTAGAGCCTTTGAAGCACATGTTTTTCTTTGGAAATATAATCTGAATTCTACTAGTCAGCGCAACCTTTCCCTTTCCCTTGGTGCAATATTTTCAATTCTCTAAATCTTTGGGCTTCCCTTGAGAAAATCAAGGGAAAGAGTGCCAACTCATTAGCGAGATTTTCTTCATGGCAACCACATTTTCCTTCCTTAACTCCAACTAGCATTTTGGTTCATTTCATTATAATGGTCGTTGGATAGTGCTCTATCCAGCTCCCTAGATTCAACTCGCGCATCCTATTTTTGGACAACATTATCTTGAGAATTAGGAAACCTAATTTTATGATAGGTCTGTCCCTCTCCCACTCTAGTTATTTCCTGCCCTCCTTTCCGAAGATGTTCATGTCTTAATTTTTTCTCCTTATTGTGATCAGGCTTTTACTTCATTCTTACAAGCCACATAGCCCTTTCTCTTTTGAGGGAGCCCCATGCTCACTCGACTCCCCACTTTTGGTGGTGCTCCTCCTCTTCTAGCTCACTACATGTCTATCTGATCATGGTTTGTTTTCCTCCCTCTACTAGGGTCACAATCGTAGTTTAGCCTTTTGGAAAGTTATTCCACTCCATTCCACCTCCGTCTAGTTTCTGAAAAACCCTTCTTGGTTCTTTTGCTCTTTTCTCCCCATTGTGCAACCACCATGCCATGCCAAAGAGCTCTTGTTCTCAAATTTTTTTCATACTATTAAGATTGAACCAATCGAACTAGCACATGAACATGACATAGAGTTGAAGACTCAATAACTCATTTCCATAAATTCACCTTGCCTCCTATTCAAGAAGAATCACTCATGTCGAAAGGAAGAAACTAATCAACAACAACTTCTTGTGGATACAAAGCTAATGGTAGGTTTGGCTAATTGGGTGCTTGATACGAGGAACACTCATGGGAGTTTCAACTAATAAATGAACACAGTGGACCTGTACTAGCACATGAAGTTTTTACGCAACAAAATTTTTATGGATTGGCATGAAACGAAAGAAGATTTCCTACTCTCCATGGAACATATGCACAAAAACATGACAGACTTGGACCATCGAATGGATCGCATCGAGAATCACCTCGACATCCCCCCTACTATTGGTTTTTCACCCGGAAACAACAACGAGCCAATCTAGGTTGCAACAACTAATTCATACCTCTCTTCCTAGTCTACTCACACTTATTATTTTTTTGGTTTATCAATTTCTTGTTTCTTTGTCTTTCTCTCATGGCCTCAAAGGCCATAGTATCAATCTATGCATTTTTGTTTTGAATCTTTGGTTAGCATTTTTCTCTCTTCCCCTCTCAAATGGGTAGATTTTTAGATATGGGTGGGTTTCCCCGGTGACCGAGCAATATAGAACTTTCAAGCTTTTCATGTAATCTCTTGTTCAAAAGGAAGTATAAACTTTTATACCACAAAAATAAATGACTAAATAAAAATATTCCCATTTTTTCCAATGTATTTGTTAAAGATTTATTAGAAATGACATCTTAGAATTTCTTATATTAAGTTTTAGTTTGAAGTTATTTGTTATGTAAGAGATAAAAATTCAGGAGAATAATGTTATGGCTCTCCTTGAATTTGCTAGTTTAGGGATTTTGTCAAACCCTTAGGGATACTCATTATCTCTTAAAATGTTTCTTGAAAAAAAACTATAAGCAATAAGCCCTCAAACAAAACATCAAACCAACATGTTAAAACTCCATCAATCCTCCACTAGCTTTGTCTGAAAATATGGTTATGCATGTGGCTCTACTAATAACACACAAATAAAAGTATTAATGTTTGACAAAATCTCAATCATGGAATATTCCAATTGGGTTGGAAGAATTGAAATTATTAAGCATTAATATCTGTTGAATACAAGGCCATAAGTCAAGGGCCATAAGAAGTGTTAAGAACCAAGATGTAAGATTTAAAGGTTAATAAATAAAAGGAAAAGAGAACATAATTCTAATGATGTTGTAAGACTTGAAATTGTTAAGCACTAAGAATTATTGAATATAAAGCCATAAGTCTTGGGTCATAAGGAAGGTTAATATCTAGGGTTAAGGGCCAAGATGTAATATTTTAGGATTAATGGATAAGGCTAAAGGATTTAGAGGGGACAATGATTAAGGTCAAGGGTAAAGGGTAAAGGATTAAAATTGTGAGTTAATTTTTAAAAGCTAAAATAAAAGGATAATGGTTAGATATTAAGGGTTTGGGGTTTAGGCCTAAGGATTGAGGTCCAAAAGGTTGTTGGTTAAGGGAATGTATAGGCATTATTTTGTTTTCTTAAAGTTTGCGGTTATGGGCTAAGAAATAAGGTTTAGAAGTAGAATTAAGGATTAATGGTTAAAAATAAAAGTTACTAAACCAAGGATAAGGGTTAATTGCTCAAAATTAAAAAGTTTACACTTTTGGAGGGTAAGTAATAAGGCGCAACTACATGTTAATGATTGAGAATAAATATTTAACATTACAAGAAATTGGATTAGAAAATGAGGGTTAAGGATTTAATGATTAATAATATGAAACATAGAATTAAGGGTTGATTTCTAAAGATCTAAAGTTGAAATAATTTGTGTTATTAATAGCTAAAGGTAAATGAATATGTTTAATGGATACAAGATAAGAGTGAAACCATAAAAGTTTAAGGCTAAGGGCTGAAGAGCTAAGATTTAAGATTGAAGAGGTTAAGAGACAAAGGTACAAAGTTAAGGAATGATGATTTAGGACTAAAAGTTATTTATCTAAAGGTTAAGGGTATAGCGTTAAGTGTACACGATTAAGAAATAAGAATAATGTAAATCCATTTGTAATGGATCCCGTCCCTATTCAATCGATATATATAAGGTCACCATTAATCAGAAATAAAATACGAAATTTTGTTTTGGCAACGAAAACACTATGGATTCGAAGAAAATTAGCAGTGCTGATATGAAAAAATTAAGCCTCGACGAAAAGTGGGATGTTATATATAACAATATCCAGAAGTTAGCGCACCCTGGAGGAAGAAGTCTCAAAGAGAAGCTTCCCTTTCCATGGACCATTTTACATGGTTCTTTATTCCATTCAGTATTCTCTTTGTTTCCATGGTGAAGAAGGAATCAACAATTTGAAGCAAATATATAAGCGACACAAGCAGTCACTTCTAATTTTGCTTCATCCATGTAAGGGATGCAATGATTACTCTGATTCGTGAAGACCCTTTGGGGATTGCAGGTCGATCGTACTTTATTGGAAGAAGTTTTGGGTATTTTTTGTAGATATTGGAATGGAGGGCATCAGATATTATGTGAATGAAATTGAAGTTCCCTTGTTAGAAGATGCTATGAATTTTTATATTCAAAGAGCTTCAGTTTCATGGAGTTTAGGGGAAAATTCATGTATGGATTATCTGTTGAAGGCTGGAGAGTGTATGCAACGTGAGGAGGACATATCTGCCCATTATTTGCACAGGAGTAGGGAGAAGTTGTTGGATATAGTACAAAATGAACTCCTTTCAGATTACAAAACCCAACTTCTTGAAAATCTGGGTTCTTGTTGTTGTGCGCTTCTTAGGGTTGACAACAAACTTGATCTTTCAAAGCTTTACAGTCTGTTTTGTAGAATACCTGAAGGTTTGGAAATACTTGTAAATGCTTACAAAGAGCATGTAATTAGAGAGTGGACTCCACTAGCTGTGAGGGCACTCAATGCTATAACCGATAAGGCAGGGAGAAGGGATACAGGTGGCATCCAAGAAGAAGTTGCATTTGTAAATACGGTTTTGGAATTGCATGACAAGTTTGTGGAGTACATTATCCATGTCTTTCATCACAATGCTCTTTTGTATAGGTCTTTAAATGAAACATTTGTAGAAATCTGTAATAAAAGAGTTGCAGGAAACACGAGTGAAGAATTCCTGGCCATGCTCTGTGACATGGTACTTAAAAAGGGTGGCAGTAGTGAAAAATTAAGATCCGATGAGATTGAGGGTATTCTAGAGAATGTCACTAAATTTTTGAAATATGTGAATGATAAAGATCTGTTTGGAGAATTCTATAGAAGAAAGCTAGCTGGTCGACTACTGTATGATAAAAGTACAGATAATGCTCATGAGCTGAGCATGTTGTCAAAACTGAAGCAGCAATTTGATAATCAATTGACATCAAAGATGGAGAGTATGGTTAAAGATATGTTACAAGCAGAGGTGAACCAAGCTCGCTTCAAGGCATACATTACAAATAATCCAAATATCCATCCTGGAATAAAGTTGGATGTCAGAGTATTGACTTTCACATTTTGGCCACCTTTCAAATCTTCTGAACCTAGTTTGCCATCGGAGATGATTAAATGTGTGGACACATTCAAAGAGTTTTATTCTACATACACTCAACGTCGAAAGCTTACATGGCTATATTCCACAGGGACCTGCAATGTCATTGGCAAGTTTCAAGCTGAGCAAATAGAAATGATAGTAACACCATACTATGCAATTTTATTGTTACTGTTTAACAACTCCCAAAAGTTGAGCTATTCAGACATCAAAGCTGGATTGAATATGAGAGATGAGGATATTGTTAGGCTGCTGCATACAATTGTATTTGCCAAGTATAAAATTTTGCTCAAGGTGCCTGATACAAAAGAAATATCTCTCAGCGACAGTTTTGAAATCAATTACAGTTTTACAAATAGAAAAGGGAAGATTAAGATCCTACTCCCAACCGAAGATAAAAAAGAGAAGAAAAAGGTCATTGAGAAAGTTGATATGAACAAATATCACGAAATTTGTGCCTTAATAGTCCGCATCATGAAGGGAGAAAAATCTTTGCATTATGAACAACTAATGAACGAATGCATTCAGCAACATTACAAGGGACTTCTTAAAGGAGAGATACGAGTAGAGTCAATATATTAAAATATATTTAGCGAAAAGAGAAGTCAATCTTGAATGAAGTTGATCTAAGATGATCTACGATGCTAGCACATAACTAGTTAAAATTTTTGTTAGTGATATGTTGAGGTTGATGTTTTGTTGATTAGACTATTATTGTTTTTCAGAAGAAAAAAAAACGCTGAATATATTGATGGTATATATATACAGTACATGTTCATATAATCATATAATCTCAGCTGTGTAGAGACAGCGAGAAAGCAGACATAATTGCCCCATAAGATATTGCTGAGAATAAGCAGATTCGAATGAGTGGGCAGCCTCATAAAGCGGGTCAAGATCCGACCCGGATGCAAATACAGACATGTGAGAGCCATGAATCAAAAAGGTTCAGAAACATTCCATCTGCCTGATACAAATCAAAAAAGGAGAATACTAGAGAAGGCAATAGATATGAAAATATGTAAAACAGGAAATGCTACTATGACTATTATTGTTTTCGTATCTAGCAGTAGCAGGATTAGACTATTATTGTTGTAAAAGTATAATTGTGGACTGAATTTTAATGTTTTGATTATTATTGAAATTTTAATGTTTTGATCATTATTGTTATTGTTGTAAAGTGAGTATAATTGTGGATTGAGGTCGAGAGAGATGCAGATTATATTTATCTTGGTTTATATATTTTTATTAAAGAACAAAGCATAATTTTTTGTTGTTGGTATGATTAGTCATTACACTAATCCATATTTTTATTAATTGATTGAAAATAAATATGAATGAATGTAAGATTTAGTACATGCAATGTAACCAGACTTGCCAAGCCTCCATTTGAAGCTGGTAGGCCTGCACAGACATCAATTCATTCAGCCAACTTCATGTCTTTTCATAATTCATTTAGACAGGGTACCAAGCTCGTGAGTGTTTATTTGCAATTAGTTGTATTTGCAAGAAATCTTAATGATGACCATTATGTATTTGTTGGACGACAGAACCCTACGGTTAAAATTAATGGGCAACGAGTCTCAATTGAAGAGATGGAATACATGCTGAGGAAATATCCTGATGTAGCATACGTGGCAGTTTCTTTTCATCTTGGTAACGAGGACAGCATCCAGATTCCATATCATAGCTTACAAAACTATTATCATCTTCTCTATAGAGTCAGTTCAATTTTTTGTTAGTGATATGTTGAGCTTGATGATTATTGTTGTAAGTCTATTATTGTTGTAAAGTGCGTATAAATGTGGACTGAGTTTTAAGGTCTTGATAATTATGGTGGTAAAGTGAGTATAACTGTGGATTGAGGTCGAGAGAGATGCTGATTATATTTATCTTGGTTTATATATTTTTATTAAAGAACAGAGCATAGTTTTTTATTCTTATAATTTGTATGATTTTTAATTACTCTGATTCATATTTTTATTAACTGATTCATATTTTTATTAATTGATTGATTGAAAATAGATATGAATGGATATTTTTGTTACTCTAAGAAACGTTGAGGACCTTGACACTGAAATTGTTGACTTTAACATTCATTAGTCTAGTAGCCCCAGCAAAAAACAAGGTGATGACTCTCATAATGATGGAGAAATTTGGGTTGGGGTAGATTGCTTGCAGCGAAATATTCGAAGTGTTCTTCGGATAATGCTTCAAAATTTGTCAAACTGAATGCAAATTGCTGATTTCCTAGCATCCTTTCAGATTATGAAGGTAAAGACACAATGTACTTTAGAACTGGTGGCTTTGCAAGAAATCTTAATGGTGGCAATTATGTATCTGTTGGACTATAGGACCCTATAGTGAAAATTGATGGGCAACGAGTCTGAATTGAAGAGATGGAATACATTTTGAGGAAATATCCTGATTTAGCAGATGTTGCAGTTTCTTTTCATCTTGGTAAAGAGAAAAACATCTATATCATAGCTTACATTGTCATAAAAGGAACTGATCGGTTTTTTATGTCTGGTTTTAATGAGAGAAAAATTCCATGGCCACTTGGATGCAGACAATGAAAATACTTGCATTTCTCATTGCGGAGCTTGTTAGAGGAAATATTACCTACTGTAATGATCCCTCACAGGTTTTTTTATATTGTAGCATTGCCAAAATTGTCTTCTGGGAAGACCGATTATGCATCATTGCTTAAGTCGGACCTTCTGTTTTGGAAACAGAAAGGGATTCCGATGGAATCCATTTAAATGCGAAAAAGATATCCAACATGAAATTGTACAAAAGAAAATAGTAAGGAAGATACTATTCATGCAGAGATCTCAATGAATCTAACATAACAAATTTGAATATTGGTGGAAGGGAACAAAAGCCAATTTGAATTCACTGAAAGTTGAGTTAGAAACAGTGCATTCATGCACCGGCTCTGTATCATTGGCTATGGGCTATTATATCTATAATGTTGGTAAATATGTGAGTACAACAGATCAAAAAATTTGTGAGTTGGATAATAGTGCAGTGATTATTGAAAATGTAAGGCCATGTCATAGTAGTTGGCTTGAGGCAGACAATTGTGACAACCTTCTCGAGGAATGTACGAATTATAATGTAGTTTGCAATGTCATTGACAACAGTGAAAGAATAAGCAAACAATCGACAATCAGAGAGTATCAAAAGGGTAAAGAAATTGTAGAGGATAACAGGGGGATAAGCCATTTCCTTTCTTGTTGGGGCAGGGATAAGCAACACAAGCATGGAAATGAAATGCTTGTCAGTGAAAGTCTAGTTCAGGATGATAGCCAGAAAAGTGAAGATACAAAACCTTTAAATAATTTCTTACAACATACCAATGATTCCGATCAAATTGACACCTTACAATCAAGTTTGAGTGCATACAAAGGAACCTATTGACCGCTATAGAGACCAATGTAGAATTCAAGGCCAGAATTTTCAAAGTGTAGAAGAGTTTGGAAATGGCATATGTGGGGACGAACTACCTACCAAATACCTCAAAAGCTATAAGGTGCAAAAACCTAAAACTTCACTTGGAGCAGCGAAAAATAAAAACAGGAATTCATAAATGTTGATATAGATGCATTAGAATCCATTTGTTTGACAACTTCATATATGAAACCTGTCAAGACAACTCTCAATCCAAGTCTCATAATATAACCTGAAGTAGTTACTCTAGTTTGTTTATATCCATCAAAATTTGAATAAGAGTGTCCCATCAAGTTAAATTCATCCACCTGTGTATACTTGAGTCTTGTTGCACTCAATTTGCCAAAGTTCCAAGGAAGAGGATGTGCCAAGCTTTTTCAATTGGATCGGGTCATCTATTATTAGTCTACATGTCATTGTAAACCCATTTTGGAAGTTATGTAATGTAAATGATCCTAGTAGGACCTTGAATATATGTAACATTATAGGTAAGTGTGCATGTGGTTTCTAAAGCATTTTTAGCCATTTATCAAAAGAAAAAATCTTAAAAAATCATTTCTCAAAATTTATTCTAAAGCCCTTGTATAATTTGTAAAATAATTTTGTAAATTTAGCTTGTAAATTATTTTTGCTAATTGGGGTTTTGGGGATTTTAGAATTTTGTATATATTTTGGGTTTTTGGTGTTGTATTTTCATTTTTGTAGATTGGATCAAAATATCAAGTGGAGGGTAAGATCTAGTCTCTTAAAAAATTTGCAGGGTTACCCATGGAAGAATTTTCAAAAAATTGAAGTGCTGAAGCATAAAAAAAATTGGAGCAAAGGTTTCAAGGTTTTCAGGGCTCCTAGTCCTGATTTTCTCCTCCAAACCCTCACCGTATCTCCTTTGGCCCTCTATGTCATCCCTTCAGGCATGACATAGAGGGCCATGTGGCTAGATGTAAGTGCTTAGGCTCTCGGCCTACCCTCTAATCCTTGTCACAGGTGCTATAGGACTTTGCTCCCTCTCCTCAACCTTCCTCAATCCTCCATCCTCCTCCGCTAGGCATCTGTGCTCCTCTGCTAACCCTCCAGCCTCTTTTGTGGCCTCTTCTCCTTCCTCCACTAGCCGTCCCTCGGCCTCCTCCCTCTCCTTGGCCCCTGTATTTTCCCTTGGTGCCCCTCTCCCTTATCCTATATCCCATAAAGGGATTTTCGCTGCCTCTCTTGAGGCTTCCTCGAGGGTGTCACATGCCTTAGGGCCTCAAAACCCTAGGTTGCAGCTCCTAGTGGGCCTTTTTTCCCTTCCTAAGCCCAACGACACCCCTTTTGGGGCTTGTCGTGAGGCCTAATAGGTTTTTTACTCTAGTCGCGGGCCTATTGAGACTTTTCCCTTCATTTTTTGCCTCTTTCTTGCCTCTCTCTTGGACCTAAATCACCATAGGCTTATCTCTAAATTTTTTCTAAACTGATTGTTGGTGTATTCTGCATAGAAAAATGGTTTAAGGCTTGTGTTTTCAGGTATCAAGTCATTGGACAAAATTTTGCACAAATTGGGCTAGTATACCTCAAAGCCTTGGGTTCAAGGGTTTGATATCCTATCCCTTGTTTCCTTACTGTTTTATTTCAGCAAGCAAATTAACTCATAAAAGTGATAAAAACATCATAAATTGCCCTAAAATTCATTTAGAAGTTGCTTGACATATGAAGGAATTAATTGTTTGAGTTGGGTAGTCATAACATGGCATAAATATAGAAGTTTAAATGTATGTCATCTTTGCATAAAAAATCTAATATAACAGTAGTAAATTTCATATTTGAAAGGCTAATCCATCCAAATTCTTGAGTTGGAAAAGTTGAGTTGATAATTGAGTCTCTCTTTACTATATTGGGCACGCATATGAATTTTTAATTTGGCACCCAAAGAAAATTTACTCATTGTTGTTATAAATTTCTTATTGTTGTCATATCATTAATTTATTGTTCAGTAAGAGGTCATTGGAACATAATTTGCGTAAGTGCTCTCATAGTTTCACTCTCTTGTTCTTAATTGTTGGCATTGACATTGTGAAAAAAGGCTAACATTGTGTTTCATTGTGAGTTACATAAATTGTTTCTAATCCAATTGGTATTGAAATAACTTGTTTCATTTGTGCATCTAATTGCGGTGATCTAAATTGCATCTAAGTTTTCTTAACTTGAAAATTGGTAAATCGGATTGTTTTGAGGAATATTGGTAAGAACACATGATATCTTATTGCCGCTTGTGGATAATGAATATTGGATTATCATATTGAATCATTGGTTAATTTTTGCTCTATTTTTTTATCAATTGTGGATCTATATATTTTTGAGCAATTGCATCTTGTGGATATTTTTGTCTCTTGTTGGCACCGTTGAAATCTAACACTTGTCTTTTAGTTGAGATTACCTTTTCTAAACAGTGTGAATTTCTTAACATATAAACTTTGGAAAAATATAATTAAGTACTTGAAGGAAAATTTAAGTAATATCACCTCAAAGTCTCACTCATAATCTTTTGCACAAGCATGCCAGTTCTAGATTGCATTAAAATTTACCTCTTAGCATAAGCTAGGTTGATAGACATCTAGGGCAACCCTTTTCCAATTTGCTTGATATATTCAACTCTTCTTAGTGGTTAACAATGAACGCAATGACTTTGCAGTCATTAGAGCCACATACTTTGCAACATCGGAGGCACTGAGTGGGTGGAAAACAGGGGGAGGTATTGTTAATCAGGCCACTTCCTACTAACCATTGGCTTACATTTCACAACCTACTTTTAAGTTTGTTTCTCAAAATATTTAGGGGAGAGGTTCTTTTTAGACTAGGCATATAACTAAAAATAACCAATATCATTGCATCACACATAGATCCTAGGATTTTCATATCATATATGTTATCTAATAATTTAAGCAGTGGGTGTCCATCTAATCAATAATCTTGCTCAAATTCAACCAAGTGGCTAGGCCACTCATCTGTGTCTCCCAAGCAAGTTTGTTCCCAACTTTTCTTCCTTCACCTCATTTCATAGGGACGACCCCCATATCCAGTTTTTGGGAGACAACTAGAACATAGTGGGAGGGGACTAGAGTAACAACTCCCGCCCTGAGCGGTTGGGAGGGGATCAGAGTGACAACCCCCACCTTGAGCGGTTTTCGTGGCGCCTTTACAATCCGGGCGACAACATTTTTTGGCGTTTTTTTCAGGGCGAGTTTATCTCATTTTTGATGCTTCAACGACACTCTTTCTTATCATATCATCTTATAATCCTTTTTTCCATTCATTAGTCTGTCAAGCAACACACCATTTTTGGCACCTTCCTTTCATCACTCTTCATCCTCTCATCAGTTTATCTCTTGTTCTCTTATTAATCCTTTCATTTTGTTCATCCACACTATTAGCACCTAGAGGTTTAGGTTAGTTTCCTGCTTGGATGGCGATTCCACTTATTAGATCGTTTAAATTTTCTCATACAAGAAGCTCTACTTGATCTCCATTTTCTTTTCATCAACCCTCTAAATAAATACATCATGGGTGACTTTTATATGCCTTGAAACTTCAACAATATCCAGGGATATTCAAATGATCTGCCAAATGATTCCACTATGAAAACACTACCAATATTCGAGGGGAACAATCCTATCATATCCGAAAAGCATATAAAGAGGTTTGACTTATTCCTCCAGAGATATGCTCATTGTATCGACTATAATCATGAAGATGTCAAGATGAAATTATTTGTTTTATCATTGGATTATAGCGCACTTGACTAGTTTCAGGACAAGATTGATAGCACCTTTGACTCTTTAAGAACCCTCCTTAATGATTTGAGAGACAAATACATGGATAAGAAAGAGGGAAAATACTTGGTAAAATAATTTAATACCATTAAGAAAAAAGAGAATGAAATAGTGGTTGAATTTAACCAAAGGTTCAAAAAACTGCTAAAAGATATGACTTAGGACTACAAGCCTCATGGCAAGACAGTCTTGGAAACATATCTCAAGGCTTACCATGTAGAAGTTTGGTACAAGATAATATGTGCTCACCCTGACACTCTAGTTGTTGCCCAAAGCATAACTGAGGAATTGGAAAAGGATAAAAATGCTTCAGGAAAGTCAGAAACAGTAAAACAATTGACCTGATTGGTTAAAGAGTGCAAGGGGTTGTTTTGAATTGTTTTGGTTGGGGAAATCACTAGACGAAGAAATTAGGTCAAGAAAAGCTAGGTCAGGGAAAATGAGTTAGGGTTGCAAAGATCAATGGGGCAAGGTAGGTATAATGATTATCACTTGAAGAGAATTGTTATGGAATGGTGTTGAAGCTGTAAAAAGGCTAAGAAAAGCATAGGAGATGTATTTTTCTCAGACATAAGAAGATGAACAAAGTTACATGATCAGTTACCCAAAACAGAGCATGTGCAAACATGTATTCTGATTATCTAACTTGTAAAAGATCATAACATAGAAATGAAAGTGAACATGAACACAATAGTTTCAAACATATGATACTGAAGAAGAAACTATGATAGACATTCAATACCACAAGTATCCCATAAAAGTAGCCGCAACACTTGTTTATTAGCTTGGCCAAACTGAGTACAAAGTTTCCTTGATCAACTAGCAAACATCAAACTGATTCCAACCCTTGTCTATTGTGAAGAAAGGGACTAAATAGACATGAAAACAACATTCAGTCATCCTCAGGGGTCGAATCCATGAGGTGAGGAAGATATTACACAAAAAATTGAACTGATAGCTGAAGTACAGGATGGTCCAAGTGACTCATTCCCAACTTAAGTGAACTAGTTCATTGCACCTCATTTGTTTGAATTACCTAATGTATTTACTCTAGATAATAGTAAAAACATGATAATTACATTTATTTTCATAATTTACATACGTAAAATCATTATTTCCCAAGATTAAAATCAAAACAGAAGTGAAACTCAAAAAATTTCAGAAGATTTCCAAACGCGCCATCTCCTTGTCAAATGTGCCCTCTCTATGTCAAACGCGCCCTCTTTGTTCAAGGCTGCTTTTGGGTGCCTTTCCGGTGTCTAAATTTTCTCCAAGATGGCTTATTGGAAAGCCCTTCAAGTCTACTTTCTAGAAATGCCTTCAGATTGAAAAATGAAGCTCATTTTCCTTGTCAAAAACTCATTTTCCCAATATTGGTAAACGTGTAGTGCCAAGGCCAAAAATGAGGTAGAAACATGGTTTTTTGGTGGTTTTTTTTTCCCTTTTTCACTGACCAATTTTCCTCCAAATTCTTAGAAAATGCATAGGGTGCATGTCCTCATCATTATGAATTCAATGGTGGTGAAAATTTTCTCATTGGATGCCCCAAAAAAGAGCGCAATACCCTAGGTGTTGCACGTTTGACATTTTTGTGGTGCTAAAAATGTCCCTAAAAACACAAAAATTTACAAACTTGCAAAGTTTGCCAAAAAATTGTCAAAATTGGTGGGAATATTTCTGATCATGTGTTTGAGGCATGGAGTGTTACTTCGACAAGTATGTCTAGCCTCTTTTTCTCCTCTTGCTTGTTCAAGTTTTCAAGTTTTGCATTGGCCCTGTTGAGCTTGGCCCTTGCAATTTTGTTCCTCATGGCATAATGCTTTGCCATCCTTCTTTGAATATCATTTCCCTTTTGAGCCTTGGCCAGGAGCTTCTCCAAGTGTTGGTTTACCGTCTCAAACAAATACTTCTAGTCTTTATTAACCATGATTTCCATTTGGTCATCAACAATGAGCTCTTTAGCAAGCTCGTCTTCTCTTTTCCTCTCTATTTCTAGAGCTCTTTTTAGCCCTCTAGTCCTAGGTCTCTGTCTTGGAGGCTAGTCCTCCTCATCATCAGGTTCACCATACTTCTCTAGTGTCTCTTCAAGCAAGGATTTAGCCTTCTCTGCCTCTCTTTGTGCTTTGATTCATTTCACTTTGTTGATGAAGTGTTTGTTCTTGGTTCTCTTGCTTGAGAAAGGTAATGAAAAACTTGGACCTGTCAAGATTAGCTTGGAGCTCTCTAATCTTGGCTTCCCTCTATTGGATGATTAAGGAAGGATCATCATCATCAATTTTGTCCAAGTCTATAGGTTCAAAATCTACCTCTTTCTCATGTAGGCCTTTCTCTTCATGTATGTCCACCTCTGCCATATTTTCCTTGCCTTTGTGTACCTGCTTTGTTGGTGAAGAAGGCAGGGCCCCTCTCACAAGCTGTGGGGAAAACACCTGCCTATGACCTCTCTAATAGGTATGTGCCAATGTGCCCAAATCAACCCTCTTAGGCTTGCTAATTTTACCTCTGCTAGGTGACCCAGTCTCAATGTGAAATGGAGATGACGATGATGAGGTGGGTGAAGGAGACTGATTTGGTGATGATGTATGAACTATAGGCTAATATGGAGTAATGGGTGTGGAAGGATGAGATGAAAAAGGTTCATCTTTGGCATGCTAAATAGGTGGGATGGTGAAAATATCATTGGATATGAAGGTGTCCCATGCAATGTTTAACTGATCAAGGTGATAGAGCACCATCATCTTGATGAGGGAGTGGTGAGAGACACTTTTCATTTGATCATCATAATAACTCTTTTGGGAAATAAATTCCATGTTTTCAATGCTCCGGTAGAGATAGTAAGGTATATTGAGTATTATAACCCTTGTGAAGTGCATGAGTAGCCGAACATGATGGGAGTAGAGTCTAGAAAACCTACCCTCACAAGTAAAGTACCTCATAATGATTTTCATCATGGGGACATATCTATCCAGGAGGTAAGAGAAAGGAAAAATCCTCTTTCTCTCATTCTTGTACCTTGGTTTAATATATGGATCATAATAGAACTAATTCAATTCTCCTTGCTTGAACCATTTTTCCCCAACATTTGGGATCCCAGTGGCAGCTGATATGATGGCAGGGGACACAGTGAAAGTGACACCAACAAGGGTTACCTGGTCGTCATGGAGGTTGGAAATGAATAATATGGTCAGCATAGGATGGTATTGGACCCTTTTTACTTTCTCACAGAACTCAAAACAACCTACATGCTTAAATCATGTCATAGTGATGGGAGATGCCATGAGTTCTCTGGTATTTGTTGGCTCATGTATAATGATTCTCCCTCATTTTTTAGATGGCCTTATCTCCTCTATTTCTTCCTCCTCACTATGAATTTTGTTCTCTTCTTCTGCCATGATGTATTTGGTGTCAAACCCCTAGGGAGATGATTGAATGGAATGTGGGTGTAAGAAGCGTGGGTTGGTGTGAAGAAATTTGAGGAGATGGGAATAGGGATTTGTGATATGAGGGAGGTGACAGGGGGTAGTGATGATGAGGGTTTTTAGAATATTGGATTTAATTATAGGTAGGGTATAGGGAGCCTAGGAAAATGAATACCTAGGGTTTAGGGTTTTGATGGAGATGAAATCTTAGGGAAGGAGATGGTTATGTAGGGGTTATGGCAAAGTGTTTTATGATATGGGAGGTTGGGATAGGGTGAATTGAAATGTGGGAATGGTAGTGCGATGATAGTAGAATGATACTAGTGTTTTAAACTTAAGATGACACCAAAATCAAATTGAAAATCACATAAACTAATTAAGGAGAAGAGGAGTGATGAATTTGTGACCTACTTTCTTATTGGAGAGTGTAGGCAACCCTTTTTGAAGCTTGAGAGAGTAATAGTGGTTTTTTGGAAATCCCTAAGGGTTTTTAGGAAAACGCGCAACAACTAGGTTAAACGTGCCCTCCTCTTGACAGACATGCAGCGCCTTTAACAAATGTGTAGTGTTTTCAGGCAAACGCGCACGACCAGTGCAGAACGTGCAGCGCCAGTGCAGAACGTGCCCTCTGCCCCTATTTTTCATAATTTCACCTAAAAACTCAAAAAATTCTCCTTTGTTGAGTATGCTTAAGGGTGTAGGAAGCAAATGAACTTTGAATTGATGTCTTTGAGGGATTTTATACTTGAGTGGGTTTGATTTATATTTTGAAAACCCACTTTTCTAATGTTTCATTTAACCTTTCAAATTTTCACACTAATTCTCTTTGACTTCTGACTTTGTTTTTTGCAGGTCGATCTTGCTAGAGTTTGTAATTTATCTCCTTCATTTTGGCATTATTTTTTTGAGTTGGTAGCTATGGATTGAAAATATTACATATAGAAAAAATAAAATTACATAGGAAATTAAAAATAAATTACATCTATGTTTTCATATCAAAATGACATTTTGATATGAAAATCATAAAAAATCAAAATTACAAATATAAAAATATGATATTTACATGTCGATGATCTTCTGCAAGTGAAAATAAAATGTTTATTGAGTCACTCTCACACATTTTGTTTACTTTTGCGATGAAATGGTGCATTTTTGGACCTTGAAAAACAAAATCTAATGACCTAATGGGACCTTGAATGACCTGACTTCTATGATTGACTTTGACTGAGATAAGACATGGTGAAATGAGTTTTTCAAAAGTGTTAGTATGCTCAGCTAGACATGAAGGTGAGCCAGCAAATGTGATTTTCTAAGGGAGAGTGAAGTTTTATTGAGTAGGGATACCATCAGTGAAACAATTTCTAGCATGACCTAATGGAATGATATAAAAATTTCGGAGTGGGACACCTAAAATGAGAATGAAAAGAGTGATTTTTATCACTGATGGAAGAATGCATATTCTGACACTAATAGAAGTTGTAAACAATGTTTTAACCAATATGGCCAAGAAAATTGTCGGAATTCATAAAACTAACTCGCATACCATGTCTTTTTCAGCCTTGTGGGCATATCGTACCTTTGCGAAGACATCTACTGGTTTTACTCCTTTCCAAATCGTTTACGATTTGGAAGTTATTTTACTAATTGAATGTGAAATTCCATCATTAAAACTATCCATTTAGTTATTATCGACCACTTCTGAAGAGGAAGAGGGTTTTTTATACTTCGCACAGTTAGATGAAACTCGCCGCATAGCTGCATTAGCTGTCGGGGCTCATAAAAAACACGTTAAGGCACAATACGATCAAAGTGTTAGTCCTTGTGACCATTCAGAAGGAGACCTAGTCTTAATTTATGATCAAGCACATGATAAGCTAGGCGCTGGTAAGTTTGAACCTATGTGGTATGGCCCTTACATTGTTAAACATGTAATTGCAAAAGGTTCCTACGAATTAGTTGATTATGAAGGTGTCTCTTTAGGTCAACCAAGAAATGATATTTATCTAAAGATATATTATGCGTTATTTACCCAGTGGAGATATTAATTGTATATTATTTACATTTTTTACATTTGTGTACCATAGATTAGTTATTTTTCTTTACGAATTTCCACTAATTTTCTTGCTTATCTTCATTAGAATTAATTAACCTAATCACAAAACATGCTCCTTCCGACAGGGGGTTACGCCTATCGGCGTAGTGCTCTTGATATTGAAAATGTAGACGTTCCCTCAAGCTTAGATTGACGTTGTTGATGATGCTTGTCATAGTACTCGAAATTATATTCCGTAGCTTGGGTTATCTATTGACCCACTAATGAGTTAGTTTCTATTCATGGGATTTTCCTTAGTCAAAAAATGAACAACATAGCAGAATATAGTGCAGTCATTGAGCTATTATTTGATGCCATTACATTTGAAATTTGACATTTGATTGTTAGGTTAGATTCGCAACTCATTATATTGCATTTGAATAGGTGTCTATACAGTTAGAAGTCCATCCGTGTTAAGAATGTTTTTAAGGGTTCGTCTCTTTGAAAGACAATTTGATTACATTGAATATCAGCAAATTTCAAGAAATTAAAACACTTTAGCTGATGCATTGGATAATCAAGTGTTAAATAGAAATTTGTGACATAAAAAGTAAATAAAAACAATATTCCATCCATATTGAACAATATACTCAGATAACGAAAAGTAGCGACCATCATTAGGTTAAATAATAGTTTGTCAAAATATATACATCATCCGTGGTCATAGAATTCAAAAGCCTTATGAACCAAATATACTGATACAAAAAACAAAAATGTAGCTTAGAACGACTATCATCTATCCATGATGATGATCATGATAGCAGACTATGGCGTGTACCACTTGACGTAGGTACTGCCTAAAAAAACTAGGAACTCCAGTCTCATGTCTCTGGTACCAGAGAGGTAAATCATTAGTCCCAGTCTCTGGGATATATATAGTAAGCTTCTCCAAGTTGTATTCCAATTCGGTTAAGGCTTCAAGTGCATCATTCTGTGGTGGCATTGCTGCTATGGGATAGTCTCCTCGTCGGTCAAACCGATGCAATCATGTTGATCAGACTGCACCTACATCTGCATCAACATTTTGGCTATTAGTATTGGATGATAAAAAACAAATAAAAATATAGAAAATACAAAACTTCAAAATGAGACATTTTTACCTATTTCATCCCACTGTACTCCACTGGGAGTGCCATATATGGGTCACCCTTGTAGTCCATCCCTACATATGGGAATTTCTTTATCATTAATATTTGGCTTCCCAGCCACACGAAAAACTAAGGTGTATATCGTACTACTTGGACCATTGCCACCATGGTGTGCCATCAATGAAACCCATCACAACATATGAGAATATCTAGGTCCTGCAGGATCCACCAGATGTTGTTGTGGGATGAGGAGTGGAATCCTCTCAAGAGAAAATGATACCAGGATGGTGCCATAACCAAAGTTCTTCAGCTTTACCTCCTTAGCTCGAGATAGTTTTCCCTTCATATTGACAACCACTCCCTCACACTAGTTAAACATTGTTCCCTGGGAACACTCGAACACAGTCTGCATCTGAGCCTTGGTAGCCACGTGGGGAGCCACACTATTGCACAGTATTGCAACTGTAAAAGAAGTGATTTTTAAATCAAAGCGTTGGAGAGTTTTTATTTCTATCCTTCCATCTTTGAGTTGAGAAGTTAGAGCACAATATTGCGTCAAGTAGGATGTGGTAGATTTCCCACCTGGCTGTGCACCAAACAAGTAAATATCACGTCCCTTACGAGACAATCCAGTGAGAAAATATATATCCTCTGAGTCAATTATGACCCGGTGATTACCAATAACAAAGCATTGTTCCTAGATATCCCAAGCCCTCACCAGCCAAGTCATTAACTCTACTTGACCTTTCATCCTTTGTATAGAAAAAAAATTATAGATTCCAGAATTTTTTAAAGCTCGCAATGTTGTTGGGTTGTCAATTTATTTTACATCATGTGCTTCATGTTCGCATTCTCACCACTCAAGCAAGACTGGTTCAAATGACCTGCAAATGATAGATAAGGAACATTAGAACCTTGTGGAGAAAGTTTGGAGAATTTTAGTGGTGGAATTATCGTATTTTGAAAACATCATGGCACCTGTGCATTTTTTCTTCATACACAGTACATTTTTGCACAGCTTATATAATGAAAAACCACGCACCCTCGGTATTTTTTTGTATAGAGAATTATCGGGGGTACAGGACCCCGATGAGGAAACCTTGCGCACCCTTGCAGGCGATTTTAAAAACCATAAACCCTCCTAAAAATCATCCTAAACAATAAAAAAGGAAATCTAAATAGTTGAAATGGAAGATAATGAAGATATTTGTTACTTGGAAGAGATGGTTCGTTGAAAGGTTCACTGGTTCACACCATATCAACTATGGAAGTTCTGTAGTAAAAACCCTTTATTACTACTCTCAAAATGAAATGGTGAAAATGACTTGTCATTTTCAACTTTTATAAGATTTTATGAATAAAATATTATTATTTTACTCCTTTGACCTTTTAGAAGTTGAATTTTTCAATATTTTTACCATTACAAAGAGCATTTATCGTAATTTATTGAGTTTTATGTGCAGAGAAAAGGTTGTGCTTAAAAAACGAACCATCTTGATCACAGAGTAAACTTTTATCACTTTTTCAGATTCTTGAAAGACACGAAAAAGCGAAATGCTAGAGTTATTTTTTAAGCCCTTTTCGGACTACCTAAACATGAAAACATTGTCGAGTAATTGACTATTTGAACTCGTTATATTAAATGAACAGTCGTTTATTCATTATAAATTTACCCCTTTCCAGACTGGACTAGACTATTTACGAAAAAGGTATACGTTTAAGCATGGTCAATAGAGTTCTCTCCTGCATCATTTTATCCTTTTCTAGGTTTGTGGGACTAAATTTATGAAAAAATCATTGTGGAGTTTACTTATGTTTTTCTCTTGACTCGCTAAAATTGAAAAACAACGAGCTTTTCTTTCTTTGGGCTCATTAAAAATCTACATTGAAAGAACTGATTAATTTTTCTTTTTGTGTCTTTTCAAACTCTTTAAATATTAAAATGACATTGAGCTAATCCTACGCTAGACTCGTTAAAATTTAATAGTGCAGGATTCGTCAATTACAACGAGATTGAACCACTCCTTCCTAGGGTTCGTTTAAAATACCTTGGAGGACCCATCTAAAGGATGAGATTATACAAATAAGCAAATGTTATTCTTCTCAATATTGACAAAAATAAAGAGGTACTTTCCAGTAATGGTGGGGGGGAATTTGAGAAAAGGAATCTATATTTTATAATTTTTTTAAAAGAAACATGGCGCTCTTAAACACGACACTTTGTCACACTTGTGTCTAGGTTGGGTAATATTTTTGTCTTAAAAATAATTGAACTTTATTGAAAGTATTCAGTTGGTTTTGGGTATTGTCTTTAAGTCAAATGCTGCCAAGTCAATTATCATGGCATTATGTGTTCAAGGGAATTTTCAACCTTGGTTCATTGTTCACTTGAAAATATTCATTTCCATTCACATTGACCATCCCTGAGTCAGTACCTGCAAAAAGATTCCTTCAAATTGACATAATAAGTTTTGTGTCGTAGGCCCTCCTGCGACAAGTCACTTCCCATCGACTTCAAATCATTATCTAGGAAGTTGATCAAAAAACCTTATCAGTACCTTGAAATCTTCATGCCCTAATGGCTTGTTTCTCACCTTCAACAACATGTTTTCATCATTAGCCTTCGATCAAGCGAATCTATGAGTGTTCAACTATAGATAATTCATTCACAATTCATAGATTGTATTGAATTACCTTGAGATCCATTGTCACTATTGGTGGTTTCCCTCGCACTTGTTAACGATTTTCATCATTGATCGGTAATCAGGTGGTTTCTACCATGTTCGACTTCGACACATTCAATCACATGGTTAGATTCATACTAGTTCAAGAGATGGAGATCAACACCATGGATCTAGTTTCATCCATCCTAGTTGCGAGGAGTTATGTATTCATGTTTGAGTAGACTAATTCATGACAGGTGGTTGCTCCATACTGCGTCTAATATTGATGTAATTCTAGGTTATTTGTGTACCAGTACATAGAGTTAGTTTTTACTTTGAGTATGGGAATGCTACCTTAGCGATGATTATATATTTGCATTGAATGTTCATTGCAGTTTTCTGAGCAGTGTCTCTAATCCAATCCTTGGTATAATAAAGCACTTCAATGTTGTAAATACTTCTCAGACTTCGCTCTTTAGGGGGGAATATATTACACATCATTTTTTCACCATGACACTTGACAGTCAAAATGGATCTATCACCATCCATACTCATACTCCCTTGCAAGTCAAACATTTATATTCCTTGACCAACTCATGAATTTTGGGAAAAATGACTCTTTAAACTCTTAAATATGGCTTGCACACTTTTTACAATAATTTCTTGCACATGTGTTTTTACTGCAAATATTCCTTGCACAGTTATGGGCTCTGTTTTCCACTAAAAACTTTGCAACTGACTCAAAGTAAAGTAAAAAATAAAAGTAAGATCTAGAAGCATATTGGGTGCATATATCCCAACTAGAAGCCTCTGATTCATATCATTTCGAGACAAACCCCTCCAATCATGGAGCTAATTCCCTTGGATCATGGAACCCTAATCCCCTCATTTGTGGATCTCACCCATATTTGGTGAATCTGAAACCTCTTTAGTTTCTCCTATAAATTGAGCTGAGACTTCAGGGTTAGGGGAGCTCACATGTAGTAGTCTTATGTTGGTATCTTTAGATTGGAAGATGTGCTAACCAAGGAGGAATATTGGAGGCATTCGGGAGGAACCTATATGACATCAAGGCTTGGTTGTAAGATTTATCTTTTCTCTCTAATAATACATTTGGATACTTTTTCTCATTGTTTTGTTTTCTTGGAATTGTGAATGATTTGTTTTCATATACTCATAAAACAATTTCATTTCCTAATCTCCTTGGTCATTAGGTTAAGTTTCTTTTTAGATTATTATTATATTGCAGATGCCTTTGATCCTTTGCATATTTTTGGTTGTGGGTTTCTTCTAAGCATTGAGGTGCTTCATCGGAACAAAGTGTGGGGTCTTCATCAGGCATTTCATTGAAAAAGGTAAGAGCATCATCATTTTCTCCTAGTTTTAGTAATCTGAAATCTGTTAGCTTAGGAAAAGAGATATTCTCATGTTTGTTTGTTTGTAGTTCTCTATTAGGATTCTAGGTAGATCGCTCTTGTCTACAAGAGCGATTTATCTAGGTAAAAATAACTAGATCCATTATTTATATACATAAATAATTTGTTAAATTATTTTTAAATTTTATATAAAATGTATAAATTAATTTTTCTTATTATAAAATTATAATTTATATGATTATTTTTCTTTTAATATTTTGTTGAAGAATGATTTATTGGGGTGTCAAACTTACTTTTATTTATGTAAAATTTATCAACTCAAATAGAAGTTTCTTTTGGAATTATACACTTCTCTTGTAGGAAGACATTCAAGGTTCTTGAAGATATACCACAGGATCAAGAAAAATATAAATTGGGAAGATTTTAAAGAAGATGTGAAGAAATTTGTGGTTGAATTTTTGGTATGCCAACAAAATAAGGAAGAGTCAGTTTAGACCTTAGGGTTCATACAACCATTAGCCATACAAGGCAGTGTTGGGAAGAAGTTGCAATGGATTTGATTAAAGGTTTATCTAAATCAAAAGGAAAGAGTGTCATTATGGTAGTGGTGGATCGAAAGGCAAATTATGCCCAATTTTGATCTCTTCCTCATACTTTTAAATAAATTATAGTGGAAATATTCCAAAATCTACATGGAATAACGAATATTATCATAAGTGATAGAGATCCATTTTTACTAGAAATTTTTGTACTTATTTATTTTCTTATTTGGGTGCTCAATTGGCTCACAAATTATCTCACCATCCAAAATATAATGGAAAATTTGAGATTGTGTATAATTTTTTGGAAGGATATCTACGTTGTTTTGCATCTAATAAATAGACACTGTGGGTTAAACAATTTCCCTTAGCAGAATGGTTGTACGACACATCCTTTGATACATAATGAAAAATGTCACCATTTATGGAATTTAATGGATACCATCCTCCATCTATAACATCAATATTGAAAGAGACTCTAAAGGCTCAAGCAATAGAGGACCACATATGATACCAACCAAAGGTCCTCAAACCATTGAAGGAAAACTTGGTTATAGCAAAAAATAGGATGAAACAAGAAAATTAATGTTGTATTGAAAGAAGAGAATAATCTTACAGGCAAGAGAACAAAATTGCGTCCAAGACTTTTGGACCAATGAAACAACTCAAGGTTATAGGAATTGGCTAACACAGGTAGATGGTAGACAGACTAGAACAATGAACATCAAAGAGACATTTTGGAGGAATTAACAACAAAAATAAGAATAAGAACTCAGCATGGGCGAGACATTCTTCGTTGGGGCTATACTCCAAGTGGTAACTACTCAAGTAAGGAAGCCTATCATCTATTACAATAGTCGAACCCTGGCCCTACTAATCAGATATAGAAGAAGATATGGACTACTAAGCTCTAGCCCAAAGGAGCTACATTTTTATGGTTGCATAGTAAAATACACATCCTCACATGGGAGAATATTTTGAAGTAGGATTTTGTGGGTCCTTTAGGGTGTCCCCTATGTCAGAATGACATTGAAACCATCGATCATTTGTTGGACCTCTGCCCCATATCCAACACTTTTTGGGATAGGATTGAAATCTTATGCAGAAGATCCAATCGAGACAAGGGTAATCTCACTAATACCATCAGCAAATGGTAGGATAATCCCTATTCCAACAATCTTCTGAATTATCTCTGGCAACTAATTTTAGGTCTACTCATCTGGAGTCTTTGGAAAGAAATAAATAATAGGATCTTTAAAGACACAACCTCAAATCAAGAGAAAATCTAGGCCAATCTACACGACAACTTAGAAGAAACTCTCACCATGGCTCACTGGGGGAAGGATCACCTCCCATCAGGGGAATTTTGAGGTCTAAAATGGGCCTCCTAAGGAAATAATAAAATAATAGCTAAACTAATAAAATAATATTTATGAATTTTCAATTCACTTTTTGCACCACAATCCATGTAACCATAGTTAAATTCAATTCAAAAGTTGTACCAAAATAAAATTAATAAAAAAATTGTATTGATGTGACTATAAATAAGAATGATTTTTTCAAGAAAAAGTCATTATCATTGAACAACTAATGCATTTGTCCTTTGTACTTAAATAACTTAAAATAAAATATAAATATAAATTTATAAATTTTTAATTATATTATATGTTATTAATTAAAATTTATATTATTTAAATTGTATAATAACATGTAATTAATATACTATATAAAAATAATATAATATAATATAATAAATGTATAGGGATATGCATTGTTTCTTTCAAGAAATATAAAATGACAATAATATATTTTTATTCAAAAAGTGTGAAATGACATTTATTATGAGTACTTTACTTTGACTTTAAAAGTACTTAGAGCACTACCATGGTTAACCATGAGTTTTTATCCACCATTGAGAATGTGACAAGTAAGTACTCTTAACTCAAGAAATGCCACCTCAACTACTATGGATGATATCATCCCCTAAAATGTGATTGGTTCTCATAAAGTGAATTTTGATTGTACATTTTTCTTAGGAGGCCCATTTTAGACCTCAAAATTCCTCTAATGCGACATCCACCGCCGAATGTACCATCCGGAACAACAACTGCACATATGCATTAAGCCCCTAATGTATAACTCCTTCTCGAGCATACAAAATCCACAGACTCCGAACAATGGAAACCCCCCTCGGCTGGTTTCTTCAAATTCAACTTTGATGGAGCTTCAAAAGGCAACCCACAGAAAGCAGGATTTTGGGGTATCTTCATATATTCTCATGGAAAACCCCTCCATGCCTATTATGGAAACCTAGGGTGGAACAACAACAACTTAGTGAAGCTAGAGGGGCTCATCTAGGGTATCTCCAAAGCCATTGAGCTTAAATTTTTTCTACTGGAAATGGAGGGAGACTCGTAACTCATCACTCATGCACCACCACCATTCTTCTTGGAACTTCCCGCTCAAAGGTTTCTACCAGCTGGAGGCTTTGGAATCGTCTCAATTTCCTGGAATAAATGTTACAACACCATAGGGCCATTACCTTCCACCATGTGTAGAAAGGAAAAATTGTATCTCGATCTTCGTCAACAAAGGAGTGGATATCTAGTCAAAATTATATCACTCTAACTTCTCTTAGATTGGGGATGAAACCTTGCGCGAGGAATTCCAAACTCTCCTCCAAAAGGATCAACCTTCCTCGGATGTGGGTGACATGTCGTGAAAGTGCGAAGCTAGTTCATCCCATGCATAGGCTGACGATGCCTTGCACAGCCAGATTTAACCTGATGTGGAACCTCTTCTCAATAATAATTCACATGCGCACTCTGTTTCACCTGATATTATTCCATACACTAAATCACATGCAATCTCAAGCAAACTGTCCCAACTCGCATATGTGAGCCTGCCACAAAATCACACAACATCTATGCTCGTGCCACATGCATTCAAAAGGCATGGTCTCTCCTCATTCTGTCATCCCTTCGTTGCTCCAGTCAGCCTCTAGAGCCTTCTCCACCTCCTCCCTTTCCATTACATTGCTGCTCATGTTTCCATGCGCGCTCCCCCGACTGTGTGTTCTCGCTGATGCACACCACCTTATTGGTGCTAGCATGCATGGTGCTTCTCTCACTGATTCCCTTTAGGCTGTGCGCCCCCCACGGCGTCCCCCCTAGCTGGGTGCCTCCCTCTATAATTCACCACTTATTTGGATTCATCCCGCTGCGCACTTTCTAAGGAAGACACCCTTGCTGCGCACCCCCCTTCTGCGTGCCCCCTGCTACATAACCCTATGTTGCATACCCCACCTCTCGCATTGTGCTTCTATGTTGTGCACTCTCTTGTTGTGCACTTCACCACTTTTAGACCCTCCCCCTCTCTGCTTATTATCCCCCCCTCCCCCCCTCCCCCCTATGGCTCCTCACCAGTGCTAAAATACTATTAGGGGTAGCCAAAGAGGTGCGTTCTTGAGTTGCTATCAATGCAAATATGATCAATGTTTCGAACCCATTGAAGGCTCTTCTTCTGGTAGCCATGAAAAGGAAGCACCAAAATGGTCTGAGCGCACCCAGGATGAGATCGCCTTAGCTCCAGAGAATCAGAGGGGTAGAAGACGCCCCAAGGAGTCCACCACTGCACACTAGAGTCGCTCACTCCTCGAAAAACAAAGCCTCTCCCAGTTCAAGAGGCCTCAGAGGAGGATACAGATGTGTGGATCATGGATTCGAACGGAGTTTGGACGAGATTTCCATATGTTGAGTGCCCAATCGCTCCTATCATCTGCACAGCTGCTACAAAGCCCCGACGTGTGCCTTCTATTGAGGAGGAGGCCATAGTGCAGGAATATGGATGCCGCATCGAGGAGGAGGAACTTGCTACAGAGGATGATGAAGGAACACCATGACTGCGCGGATGCTTGGTTCTTTTATGTTTTCTGTTATTTTAGAACATACTACAGATCTTTTGTTTTTATATGTGTCATGGCACACTTTGTAAATAATTATTGTTTGATACTATTAAGGGGTTAGTTTCCTCCTAGGAGGCAGCCCCAAACCTGCGCTATTTTGAAAGCTTCTAAGGTTGGGATTGGTTAAGAACCACTTACCATCTCAGCCCAATGTCTATGTAAATTTTTATTTTGATCTAATATAGTTTAGCCTAAATTACAAAAATTATTGTACTGAAAGAGAATATGAAGTTTGGGAGTGTGTATTTGAGAGACTACAACCATATAAATAGATGTACCTCAACCAACATACACATATAAAAATAAACATAAACATCACGATACACATATAACATAAAAAACTTAAATACATGAAAAAAACACAAAGACGTACCTATTGGCCTCCAAGCATAACCAGGAGGAAGACCCATGTCAGGATCCCCTAGAAGTCCATCCCTGCATAAGGGAAGGGTAGAAAAATCTAGGGGTTGGCCTCAAACTAAGCCTCCGTTGTGGCATTCCAGTAATGCCGCACCCTACCCCCACCCCCTCGAGACATCACGTGAGCCCACCTCCTCATATGAGGCTCTCATGGCCCCCCAACGGGCATCGCCACCACCAGTCTCAACAGCACCATTCGCTCGTACATGATGCTGCACAAAATACTGGCATAGGAAAATATCTTAGATCTATCTCGGACCTTGAAAAGTTGTGCCAGCATCCCGTCATACAAAAAATGGGTGAAGTCAAAGAAGTGCCCGACCCTTAGCCAACGCAAGACACCAACCTACGGGATCGATGCCCGATGTGGAGCAGACGACCCTGCCAGTCGCACGATAGCTGCCAAATTGCACCGCTTGACCAAATCGATCACTGTGGCAATAGCTATGCACCCCTTCATAAGAAGCACCTCTCCGTAGTGACGCGCACGGAACCGATCAATATCCACCCTCCCAAAAGGAAGTGGATACCGAAGCACCTCACCCTGATGCAGAAACCTAGTCACAAACTAGATATCCGTCTCAGGACGGATAGTGAGCTCACACCCACATAGCAAAAACACCTTGCGCTCCTTATTCCAACATTGGATCAGGTAACATAGAAGTCAATCGTGTGACCGAAAGAGGTCATTCTCCGTGAATTTAAGGAGACCCCATCGTGGCAACTGTTGGCGTGCCTGACCATCGGCGGCTAAAGCAGTATGGAGCTCAGGCCAATCACGCTCACTCCATAACATCCTACCATCAAAGCAGGATCACATCAACAACATTAAAAAAATTAAAAAATAGGCAGCATTTCCGAAAAAAATTTCCTCGGGTCTCCGTGCGCCTGTCCCTCAAACAAGTGCGAGGAATGCGTGTCTATATCTCTGACAGGCACGCAGAAGGCATGCCCAATTCTGAGATAAGCATGCATAAGGCGCACCCTTGCCCTGATTTCCCGCGCATTCTAGGGAAACAACTTGCTCAGAATCCGTACAAACTAGTATTGTACGGACCCCGGTAGCCCAGACTGGAAAAAATAAAATGTTGGACATCATGGAGTTTACCTAGTCATAAAATCGCTAATCTCGTGTGCTCAGGCTGATCGCAATGGCAAGAACTGCTATGCAGAAGCCTCTGACCTCTCAATACTCAACAGACACAAATGAATTGAATTGAGCCATATTCTCCCATATATCGCCCTTTTCAGAAACTTTGGAGGATCTTAACGAGAGATCAGAAGGCACAATCACCAAACCGAAAGAAACATTGTGATCAACACACCGTAACGCCCAAAGGTGGTGCCACACATTCGCACCTCGAAAAAATAATTTTTTAGCTCTGGCAGGTATGCCCTCTCTCATCTTCTTTTTTAAAAAGCACATGTCTTTCAATAATATTTGGATAAAGAATATGCTTTCACTTGGGGTAGTTGTTTTTGCAAGTAGTATGCAAACTAGCCACACCTCCATCCACTGAAATTTCTAGAGAAGGTATCATTCTACCCCCAGCATCATAGAGTCCCAGAAAAACTCTGCATATCCTGATATCATGTCTCCATCAGAAATCAACCATAGGTTCCACACACTCGACCATGATTATCATCACCTCACCTCACACATGATAAATATCCTCATTGGTCAGTAGAGTCTCCCCTCCATGGCGCTTGTCACCCACAATAGATCATATATCACAACAAAAGTGACGCCATAGCCACACCACCATATTTCGGAAAGTATCTCATGCCCATTCAGTCATCATGCATAAGGTCAAGTTTTACCATATGAAATAAAACCCCTTTCCCAAACCACCAGGTTGTACAAGAAGATCAAAAAGTGCACTACCATGCCTCGCATTTTGTTGGCGAGCAGTCAGGTCTCGCGGACAAGACCCAGGTTCAAGAGTTGTGGCCAACAAAGGGGTCCGGTGTAGTCTAGGAACACACCGGAATTTTCACCCTGCTCTGGAGAGTAGTGTGTCTCACCCGAGGCATGCCGCAACCACATGCAGAAGGGGATGAGATCAATGGCAAGGAACAAACCCGCAACTAATGAAGGACAGTGCATCCATTACATATACAGAGTTATATACGCAAGATCACTTAATAAGCATTCAGACACTTGCAAATAAAATTTTAAACCAGCATAAACACATTACAAGCACATGAAAATCTTATTGAGACAACAATCTTCCATTGTATTAATCTCTTGGCA
The DNA here is from genome assembly GCA_034641835.2 of Pinus albicaulis. Taxonomy (NCBI): domain Eukaryota; kingdom Viridiplantae; phylum Streptophyta; class Pinopsida; order Pinales; family Pinaceae; genus Pinus; species Pinus albicaulis. Next base: position 540,673,305 of record CM076584.1, on the reverse strand, counting down.
GAACACAGGATTACATGGCATTCTCGCTGATAGCTTACAAATCTGATACAGAAGGATTTCAGAACAGAAGGGTAGAATAGAGAAGATAGAGAGCCATAGGAAGGACATGCATGGTTCCTCTGCAGCTGCTCTGTGCGTCTTTCCCTATCTCGAGCCTCGCAACCTCTTTAGCATCCCCCTTGTTTCAGCCAGGTGACTGTTATTTATTCACCCGCTCGTGCGACTATCAGTTCCTCTGTGGCTCTACTTCGGCTTCTCCCGGCTTCTCTCATGTTATCTTCGTGTTCTACTTCCTGTCTTCTGCTGTGTGTTTCTCTCATCTTCACTTGTCCCTGTTCTATCTCCAGCTATCGCATGCTTCCGCGCCACCTTGGTAGCTCCGTGACTCCTGGTAGTTGCGACGCGGTCGCGGTTGCCATGTGTATTCATACCGCAACTCAAAAAGGGTCAAAATTCAAAATGTCTTAGCCAAGATTTCAAAACTAAACAAAAACAAGGGCCCCAACAGGCCCCGACCACAATTCCTTGACTCGTCCCCAAGTCAATCACAAATAACCATCTCTACTTCCATTGCCCCGCTGGCTCCCATGCTCTGTTCTGCTGTGCCCTCGCCCTGCGCTCTTCCCTGCTGTGCTCCGCCGTGCGGTTGTTCAAACAAGGGCCCCAACTCCGGGACCCTGCGGAGCGCTGTATCTCGAAGCCCAGTGAAGTCCGCCACCGCTTGCTGCCATTCCTGCATAAGCAAGTTGGCTTCTTCAGAGATCCGGGTGACGGCGGCCTCGTCCAGAGTTGTTGGGGCAGCCCTGAAAAACGTGGCCAGCTGGGCGGCTGCCTTGGCATCCAGCTGTTGGATGGAGTCAGCGTTGACGCGAATAGGCGGACGGATCTCCCGGATGACCTGTTTAGCCACTGCCATGTCGGCCTCAGTCTGTTGCATTTGAATTTCCAGCTCGTCTGCCTGGGCATAGAGCTGATTTAACTGTGTTGGGTCCAAGGTCTCCTGAATGTCACAGGAAATTTGTTGCGGCTGGGCAGAGATAGGCTGCGTCTTGACAGTTAGAGCGAGTGAGCACTCCTGCAGACTCCGCAGAAGGGCGGAAGCCGCAGCCGCAGTGGAATGGAGAGTTGCTTGCATATTAACTGCCTGCGTCTGCTTGGTAGTCACTTGTTCTGAATGGACAATCTGTGGGTCTGGAAAGGTAGGCTGTGCGGCTAACGCCGCTTGGAGTTCCTCGTTCTCTCTACAAACAACATTGAAAACAGTCCTGAGGTGGTGAGCCTAGAGTGCTATACTGTCCTCCGCTATATTGGCAGGAAGTGGGGCATAATGAGCCCTTGCAGCGGGCCATAAGTTGGATAAAGCCTGAGCAGCAATGTTGACCTACTCCTGTAGGTAGGTCTTCTCCCTAGTCAGCTGATTGCGCTATTCAGTAAGCGCCGTGATCTGATTATGCTGCTCGGTACACCGCTGCTCCAGCTCTGTGTGAATCTGTTTGGCCTTTAGGGCCGCCCGCTGAATGAGTAGGTACAGCTGTGCTGTACTCCATGGTTCTGCATTGGTCGTGCTGGGTGTGCCCTGCTCCAGCACCTGCTCCTACAAAGGTTGGCCACTAGCCACTGATCTGTTTGAAGTCTCTGGAGGATGGACCGGCATCTGCTGCTACATCGAGGTGGCCATATCGGATTCCGGCCAGTCTTGTTGCATGGTTTGGTCTGGGGGAGGGTCAGCCAAATCAGCCCCACCATTCGTTACTCTGGTAGATATAGTAGAGGGAGGATCCTGGGGAGTGGCCACAGGGTCAACCGACTGTACCACGGCTGCAGTATTGGAGGTGACTTCCACCCCGTGGTCACCTCCGAAAAGTTCTCGGATGATAGGATCTGAGACAGTGGTCGATGAGTTGGATGGATTGGAGGAGGTGGCAGGTGGATGGCTGGTGGAGGGGGCAGTGGATGGGGTGAAAGGGGTATGAGGGAGGCGAATGTTGAGGAACTCTGACGGATCGATCAGAGGTTCCTCCGGAATCAATGCTCCTGGGAGTGAAGTGGCTAGTGGATCATCATCGGTAAGATCCACCACTGGATCGGTGACAGCAATGCGGGCCCTCTTAGATGGAGGGGGGTCTGATGAATCGGGTTCTGGGCCCGTTTCGCCCATCGGTGTGATGATAGGGGTGGCAGAGGTGAACAGGTTGGCGTCCATACATGTTTCATTGTCATACTTTCCCACTAGCGACTCTACGCGGTGAATTCGGCTGTCCAACATTGGTTCGGGGACGGAGAGGAGAGCCCTCGGCATCTTGGCGCGGCGCTAGTAGACTTGGAGGATTCTTCTGGAGTTTCCTTCTGAGTGCAGTGCGCTTGGAGGCTGTAATTGCTCTGGAGTCGCTGCAACTTCCAAATTGAACTGGCCCATCATTCTCGGGCTGGTAGCCTTCATGCAAGTTATGTTATCTACTGGCACGCGCGGAGTTGATGAGACTCCATAACGACAATTAATTCTTGCTATCTTTCTTGCCTGCGATAATCGTGCGAACAATCGCATGCCTGTGTGTAGTCTGACAGTTGCTGACGGCGTCATGGGGAGATGGGCGGGCGCGACGGCTGAGGGAACTGCGGGTGATGGAAAATGATTACGGTACGATTACTGTCTACTAATGGTAATTTATGACGCAGATCTGAGCGATCCTACGGACTGAAAAAAGGACTGACGGAAATGACCTGGACTGACACTGGCACGGGGATGGATCCTACGCGAACGACACGCTGGACTGGCATTATGACACGCTGGACTGGTCCGCCCCGACCACGGTCGGTTGCGGTGAGGTACCCACAACTGACCAGTTATTTGACAAACTGCCTATGAACGGAAAAGACTTCCTACGCTCATCCCGGTTGCGGGAGAGTTATTCGACTAAGCTACTTTATGGGTTCTCTCGGTTGCGAGAGTTATTGATGAAAAATGAAAGGTACCTACTCTTGGTAGGGTTTCAGGCGTGCGCCATTCACCCACCCAGGAAGAACTGTACCGTCCAGCTGTGCCAATCGAATGGCTCCTGAGTCGCGGATCTCGATGACAAAGTAGGGTCCCAACCAGTGCATCTGGAGCTTGCCTGGAAACTTCTGGAACCGGCTGTCATATAAGAGAACTTTGCCGCCAACTTGGAAGGCTTTGGTTTTGATGTGGCGGTCGTGCCACGCTTTCTGTCTGGCCTTCTGAACCTTCTGGTGGAATTCCGCCAGGAATCGGGCCTCATCCAGCTCCTGTAGTTCCTGGAGGCGTTCCCGAAGTGACTCCTCGTCCGAGAATTGAAGGGACGTTGCGATCAAAAGACTGGGTATAGTGAACTTGGCGGGAATCACAGCTTCCCGGCCATACACCAACTAGAATGGCGTCTGGTTGGTCAAACGTTTCACTGTGGTCTGGTAGGCCCACAATGCCGTTGGGAGGCGCTCGTCCCAATCGTCGTGCTGAGCATTGCAAATTTTAGTCAAGCCCTTTTCGAGAATCTTGTTGAATGCTTCCACAGTACCATTGGCCTGCGGGTGGTATGGGCTGCTCTTATGATGCTGAATCATAAATGTGTCCAGTAGTGACTTGACCGTGGCATTAATGAAATGTGTACCCTGATCGCTGGTTAAGCTTCGTGGGCAGCCAAAACGGCTGATGATGTGTTCAAAGATGAACCGGGCGGCGGTCTCTGCCGAGCAGTCACGTACCGCTGCTGCCTCAGCCCACCGGGTGAGGTAATCCGTGGCGGTAATGATGTACCGGGCCTTGGAGTGTCTGGCGACCGGGGCGATGGGACCTACGAAATCAACAACCCACTTTTCAAATGGCCGCAACACATGCACTGGATGTAGCGGAAGCTCGTCCCGGTGCGAAGGCCTTCCCGTCCACTGGCAAACATCGCAACGCTTCACATAGGCCTTATAGTCAGTATGTACCATCGGCCACCACAGGCCAGCTTGGAGCACCTTCCTTGCGGTGGGTTTCGCACCCACATGCCCTCCCGCAACACCACTGTGACATTTCCACATCACTGCTTCCCATTCATGGTCGAGAACACACCTGCGCAACACCTCATCAAGGCCCAGTTTGTACAGCTGCTCTGCAATCAATTAGTAGTCGGCCGTCCGGACAACCAGGTGGCGTTTCTGAAGCGGGGTGTAATCCTGAGGACACTGTCCTGTGGTCAGGTAAGTGGCAATGTCAGCCATGTAATCTGGTACTGCTGCAACTCGGAAGAGGTCAACATCCGGTAGCTGATCGTCCAACGAGCCTTCATTCTCTCCCGTCTCCAACCTGGATAAATGATCGGGACCAACATTCAACCTGCCAGGCTTCACAATCACTTCAAACGTAAATTCTTGGAAAAGTAGTAGCCAACGACAAATTCTTCCTTCCAACACAGGCTTATTCACCAGATAATTCAATGTAGAATGGTCCGTGAAGAATGTAAATTTTCCGCCCAGAAGATAGTGGCGGAACTTCTGGAGGGAGTACACCATCGCCAATACCTCCCACTCGGTCGTGGTATAATTCTTCTCCGCATTCGATAACCGACGGCTGGCGAAGTACACGGGGTGATCAACTGTCGTCTCCCCGGGTTGTGCCAATACAGCTCCAAGTGCAATCCCGGACGCATCAATATGCACATGGAACTGCTTATCCCAGTCGGGGTGAACAAGTATGGGTGCCGTCGCCAACTTCTCCTTCAATGTGTCAAGTGCCTTCCTGCACTCCGCCATCCACTGGAACACTTCTGACTTCCGCAACAGTTTCTCCAGAGGGGTCGTAATCTTTGCGTAGTTGCAAATAAACCGCCTGTAATATCCTGTGTGCCCGAGCAATGCCCGCAACTGCTTCACGGTCTCGGGGGCCTCCATGTGGACGATGACCGCGACCTTGGCAGGATCAACACAGACCCCTTGCTTGCACACCACATGGCCCAAAAGTGTGCCGAATGGAACTGAAAAAATACATTTCTTCAAGTTCAAGGAAATCTGCAGCTGGCGACACCGGTCAAACATAACACGCAACAGAGAGGCGTGTTTCTTCAACAGACTGTAGACAGTCCAGTCGTCCATGTAGACCTCTAGGAACTTGTGAATGTACTCCCGGAAAGCAGCAATGACAATCCGGGAAAACACAGCCGGTGCGTTCTTCAGACCAAACGGCATAACGTGGTATGCGAATGATCCCCACTCAGTGGTGAATGTCGTCTTTGCTTTGTCTTCCTCCGTGATGCGCACCTGATGGTAACCCGAAAACCCATCAGTGAAGGAATAAGCTTCGTTTCCCGCAACATGGTCTAGAACTTCATCGCTGAAAGGAGTGGGAAACGGGTCGTGGATGCAGGCATTGTTCAGGCTCCGGTAATCTACACAGACACGGATCTCCGCTTTGTCCTTCTTGTTCTGGATGACGATGGGACTTACCCACTCGGCTTCTTCTACTGGAAAGATGAGACCTGCAGCCAGCATTTTGTCAATCTCCATCTTGACCTTCTCTTTGATACGTGGATTCAGCCGGTAGGGTCGGTGCTTTACCGGTCTGGCCCCCGGCTTCAACGTGATGTGCATTTCGCCCAGATCCCCCTTGATCCCCTTCAGGTCCGCAACCGAAGACGGGAACAAATCTTCGTATTCCTGGAGGAGGTTGAAAATTTCTTTCGTTGTCTCCTCGTCCCAGTAATCTCCCACCGTTGCGAGCTTGGGCTTCTCGTCCGTTCCAATGTTCAGCTTCTTTGTCTTTAGGGGCTGTAAATGGACTCCTTCTGTCGTCGGCTCTTCATTGATGCTCCGCTCACCTTACTTTTCGTCAAAATAGAGATGCTTGAGGTCCTCCAAACTATCGTCCTCCAGATCGCCGTCAATCCGGTGGCAAACCAACTCACGCCTGACCTCAGGTCGTGCCACCACCGGGCCCCCATCAAGCTCGGGATGGCGGAAAAACAAAACCTCCTTGACTGCCTGTAGGGCCTGAGACTCCTGCACCATCTCCCCTTCGAACAAGAAGCACCGTACGAACTTGTCCGCGACGGCCTGCCAAGAGCAAGTGCCCCGTTTTCGCTCCTCCTCCTGGTACCAGGCCTGGGGAATTGTACCCAGGGAGTGGATGAACCTGTGGACCCACAACTCCTCAGGGTACCGGGTGCTACGCCACTGTTCCTCGCAGGCCCGCAAATGGTGTCGCGGGTCGAAAGTTCCATGATACTTAAGCGTACTGTAGGGTCCTTCGTCCTCTTTAAAGCGTGCCCGTAGAGCATCCGCTACGCACTCCCATCGCAACAGAGTGTTTCGGTGATTTTTCCACCACCGTGCCGACGTTGACTGCAAGGCCACATCCAAAAGTGCCATCCGGCTTTTAGCTGGGACCATGTCTTCCACCTTGGTAATAAAAGTATTGACTGCTTGCATATTTGACAATGTGGGATATCCTCGGATTTCAGTCCCTACCCACCGGACTTGGGCAATGGAGGCACATCTCCGCGTGGTGGTCTCATACCCCCCCTGCTGCCAGTCTTCCCAAGCGAGTTCGGATCCGAGCTCCGAGCTCTGCACACTCCGCCAACTGACAGAGCCAGTCGTGGTCGGGTTGATATAGTCATCCCGCTGTCCTGCGGTCATCTGATAGAGATGGTCCATCATCTGAGCATCCTCCTGATTTTCCACTGTTTCTGTATATCGCGGGCCTTGATACGGGTCGAGAGGCTGGGTGACCCGTACCTCCCCATCCTCAAAGATCATCAGATCCTTCTTAAGGTCGATGATGGCGTAATTCTCAAAAGCCCAATCAATGCCGAGTAAGGCTGGATAGGGATCCTTGTCACCCATGATATCAATAACCTCAAAATCGGTGTATGTCTTCACCCCCGCAACGTCGACCTCGACTCCCTCGAGCCGGCCGATTGGCAAAATGCAGTACTGGTTCGCCATCCTGAGTTGGATTGGTGAGTAGGCTAGCCGTGGCCTTCCAAGAGCCTCCCATGTCTTTCGTGGCAGTATGTTGACGTCGGACCCCAAGTCCAACATGGTGTCGCTGATTTGGAATCCTGCGACCTACGTGTTAAGTCAAAATTCTTTGCCTGTTCGTTGCTTGTTCCGCTTGACACGTTGCACGTATTGAGGGCCAGCGTCCGCCGGATCTCTAAGTTCTGTGCGCCCCTGCAGTGCTCTGTCCAAAGCATGCTAGAGTTGCTGCCGCAGTGCAGCGTTATCAACAATCCTAAGGAATAGCCGGAGCCAATCCTCGACCACAGTACCTGCGATGTTCTGCGCACCAGATTCCGGCAGCATGGGCTCCTCCAAACCTCCCTCATTCCGCAACTGGGCGAATGCCTCAACTGCCTCCTGGAAATACTTCTTCTGGACTTCGGGCCTGATCAACTTCTTCGGGGATGCCGGCCGAACCACTCGAGCTGGCTCCTTCCCGTGGGCATCCTCTCCAGTCTTCTTTCCGCCCCTCGTTATTATCGTGACGTTCTGCATGTCGAGGGTTGCGGCCCCTCGCGGCTTTGAGTTTATCAGATTTTCTCCCCTCTGCCTCGCCTGTTCTTCCCACTTCTTGATGAGCTCCGGACAGTATTCTGTAGCATGGGCGTTGACCCGGCAATGGGAACACCAGGGTCGTCGCGGAAGGGGAAATTATCGAGCCACATGACCCTCCTGGTCACAGTTGTAGCATTTTACCGGACCGCGTTCGCCTGTGCGGCCTCCCCGCATGCCTCCGCCTCGTCCCCTCGGAGCCTCGTTCACCCTGTAGGAGGGACGGTCCAGTCGATCCGCAAGTGCGTCTAGAGCCCTGCAATGCTTAGTGTTGTGAGTCGTGGACACACAAAATTCACAGTATACATTATTCGAGACTGTGGAGTACTTCTGTAATATCGGGCACATCCAAGGAGGATGCCCCAGCGTCCGGCAAATCTCGCAGTACTCTGTGGTGGAGGACCCCAGTTGCGGTGGGAACCCCGCATAAGTCTGTTGCGGCTGGTAGAATCCCTACGGGTTCATCGCCGCGCCACCCCCTGGTGGTGGACCCCCCTGGATTGCTACGACCGAGGGTCCTGCTCCTGCGCCGCGCAACCGAGGACACTCGGTTGCGACGTGGCCCTCGACCAGGCAATGAGTACACCAAACATTCGGTCACGCTGGTCTCACCGGCTGAAGCTCCTTGAGCTTTTCAGTCAAGCTGGCAATCTGGTGTTGCAACCCTATCAAAGAAGGATCTTGCGGGGCCGCCCCCCCCCAATATTCCTGGGGGTAGCCCGCCATGGCTTCAATCTTCATGGCCTACTCCAAAGCGTCCTGCAGGTTATCAATCTTCTGCTGAGTGAGGGGGGTTCGTGTCAAGGGGAGCATAGCCTTGATGAACCAGTCCCTCTGGTGGTTTGGATCGATCAGGTAGCTAAGTTTCCCGATCGCGTCCTTGAATTGCCGTATCAACTCCCACACGGTCTCACCTTCCTTCTGCTTAATTTCCCACAGCTCTGACAGGCCCTGCTGGTCTGTCTGTGGGAGCTTGAATTTGCGGACAAAATCCCGCTTCACGTCCGCAATTACGGGGTTAGGATGCGCTTCGGACCACTTGATAAATCATCGCAGAGCCCTCTCTCTGAGCGTGGTTTGGAATTCTATTAACTTCCTTGCATCTGGCGTCTGGCGAGCCCTCCAGATGGCTTCGCACAGGTACCAGTGTTGTTCTACATCATCGTTGCCCCGGCCAGAAAACTCTGGATACCGGGTGAATGATCCAGCCATGTGTACTTGCGGAGAATTGACCAGGATAAAGCCTCCAGGTCCTGGTTGCGTAACGGTCCCACTAGGAAAAATACCACTACTAATAACGCTGCTATTACCTAGCGGTACTGACGCTGATGAACTATTGTATGACCGACTCAATGCTTGTAACTGAATAAAAATATTACTTAAAGGTTGATACAGTACCAGGGGAAGGTCGGGATCCTGGCCATGCAGAAGGTGAGAAGTGGGGCTACCTGGAGGGGTGGATGCCATCTGATCTTTAAACATCCGCTGCATCACGCCGTGCCATTCATCATCGGAACTCTCTTCGGGCTGCATCTTTCTGTTATCGTCGCTAGTCGCAATCTCTCTTTCTCACGTCGCTGGGCTCCCATGCACCCACTGCACTTCCACTGCTGTCCCGTTTTCTTCCCGGGTATCCAAACCCATAACTCCCATCTTCTGAGGCGCCTCCTTCTGATTTTTCCTCTCGATCTCTCTTCTCTTCAAATCTCTCATTACCCTTCTTCGCCACCTATCGGCGATCTGTGCCCACCGATGCGCACGTCGCTCCCGCAAATTGCATGTGGCCTCAACATCCATTCCCCACTCCCCACTCTCACAGTCTACACAACATCAGTCCCCTCAACCCTTCCCTCAGTACGGGTGGTTTACGCTTCCATACCCATTTTGTGGAATTCAATCAACCCTTCGTCCACCATCAGGGCTTTGATCCACAGCGGAATCTCCTTCAACAACTTCCCTCTTAGCCCTGAGTGGAAAACAGCCTCGGCCTTCGAGAAGGATTGGTAGCACTCAGCAGCAAACTCCACAACGTATCCTTCCAACGTGGTCCTTACCCAAAAATCCACTGCGCGGGTTAGTTCAGTGTCTACCCAATGCAGTGCCACCAGGTCTTCGTGCGCCCACCTGCGGTTTATCTTTCGCAAGCCTTCTTGGGGCAGCGTCGCTCGTAACCTACGCAACCAATTGTAAAGGTCCGTAGGGAACCTTCCCCAGAAAATTTCGTACGTATCGCTGGCTGAGTCAGAGAAAAGAACAAGCTCCTTGATCACCGCCTCCTTTTTCTTGGTCAGCTCTGCTTGCTGAGCAATGAACTGGTCAAGATGATCATCCCACCATCACCGTATCGCTCCTTCAAAGATCCTCGATACCATGATCTAGATCCCCTCAGAACATGCACGTCCCAGCAACGGAACCATTTGTTGGCGAGCAGTCAGGTCTCGCAGACAAGACCCAGGTTCAAGAGTTGTGGCCAACAAAGGGGTCCGGTGTAGTCTAGGAACACGCCGGCATTTTCACCTGCCTGCGGGAAGCGGTGCGTCTCACCGAGGCGTACGCAACCACATGCGAAGGATGAGATCAATGGAAGAAGGAACAAACCACTTGTGCTAATGAAGGAAGGATTGCATCCATTACATATCTGAGAGTTATATCGCAAGATCACTTATAAGCATTCGGACATTTGCAAATGATGCTGAACTTCAACATAAACATGTTACAAGCACATGAACATCTTATTGAGACATCAATATTCCATTGTATTAATCTCTTGGCAGAACACATGATTACATGGCATTCTCGCTGATAGCTTACAAATCTGATACAGAAGGATTTCAGAACAGAAGGGTAGAATAAAGAAGATAGAGAGCCATAGGAAGGACATGCATGGTTCCTCTGTAGCTGCTCTGTGCGTCTTTCCCTATCTCGAGCCTCGCAACCTCTTCAGCATCACCCTTGTTTCAGCCGGGTGACTGTTATTTATTCACCCGCTCGTGCGACTATCAGTTCCTCTGTGGCTCTACTTCGGCTTCTCCTGGCTTCTCTCCTATTATCTTCGTGTGCTACTTCCTGTCTTCTGCTTTGTGTTTCTCTCATATGCACTTGTCCCTGTTCTATCTCCAGCTATCGCATGCTTCCGCGCCACCTTGGTAGCTCCGCGACTCCTGGTAGTTGCGGCGCGGTCGCGGTTTCCATGTGTAATCATACCGCAACTCAAAAAGGGTCAAAATTCAAAATGTCTTAGCCAAGATTTCAAAACTAAACAAAAACAAGGGCCCCAACACATTTGGCCCACCATACCTCCATCAGCATAAACCATATGCGATAATTTTTATCCGCTTGATCAACCTCACACATGAGACCAACCAATGGGGCCCCCAACCTTAGAAAAACACCTTCCTCACATCATTAGTGAGTGAAAATTTTCACATTTTGGGGCACTTGTCTCTATGTTTCGTACAAACCAAACCCCATTATTTTATTCTTTTGGTAAGTGTACAAAGACTGCAAACGATGCACTATGTCCCCCACCCACGCATTCATTTTTTATCCCATGGTAGCAGTCCCTTGTCACCCTTGGTCGGAGTATCACACCCACACCCAAAAGCCATCGTGACATTCATAACTAGTTTATACCCACCCTGGAAGTCCTATCGACTCCAGGGCTTTCCCCATAAAAAATAGTTATGACTGCCACCATGTTTCTTTTTATATTCCAACCTCGGGCCACTAAATCCCCATCATCAATTTTCAGTCACCTCTTGCTATCATGCTTATGTTAAACCCATCATATCTAGGATCCTGGTCCTCCATATCAGTGATCCCCTTATTTGGTTGAGGCTTACTTCTTGTCGAAATCAACACCACTTTTCCAAAAAGGAAGTAGTACCTTGGATCACCCCTCTCCACAACAGGGACATCCTCGGGTGGCAATGTGGGAGACATCATTTCCCACAGAAGTCACTGATCCTCCCGACATTCAACTACAACACAAGCTTTCATGTTAGGATGGTATCGTACCTTACAACCATTGCACTTTGATCAAATTCATCAAAGACCCGTTCCTTTATGAGCGTCTCTTTTAGAAATGCTTACACAAGAAGCACCTAGCCAGAGCCTATGTGTAAAATGTGCATTTATATGCCATACAAAGTCTATGCATAAGGGTACCGCTTTCTACCTATTGTCAAAGAAAAAGCGCCCTTGAGGGCATCAGCAGTCATTGTCATCAACCAAAAAATCAAGACCATATTAGTGACATAGACATAATATGTATATGTCAAATAGATTTGTTTAACTAGCCAAAGAATCATGAGCATGGGACATGCTTGCCGCGTAGAAAATTTGTATATATTATATTATACCATTGCTTGCAGGGATCCCATAGGACATGGTTTCTCTTCGACCTAGTGTAGGGTGTCTTCATTTTCAAGCTACACACTCTCTCTCTCTACACACAGAATATAGAAAAGAAAATATAATGTATTTCGGCTACAGTTCTTCCTAGACCTCACACATTAGGGGGCAAGTGTTATCACTGGAAAAATGTGCAAGAAAAGGTTACATTATTTAATGTCAGGAAGAACGATTTACATGGCTGAGAGACAGTAGAGAATCTGAAAATATTTAAAAATATATAAGGTTTGAGGAAAAATCAAATTGCGTACAAGAAGGACTAGTCAAATGTGCCTTTGTGTGCAAAAGTCTTCGATAAACGTGCCTTTGCGTGCCTTTTGCCCAAAAAAACACGCATTCCTGGGAGTGGCGTAAGTCATTTTCTGGGACCACAAGGCACACTCCAAGACATTGATTCCGCCTATGGACAATCGCCCAAGCCTCCTTAGGACATCAAGGGAGCACATAATGGAATAAATGTGGCACACAATGGAATCACCCTCCTCTCTTGGGTCACCATTCACAATGTACCAAGAGAGGGAAGGAGGATTTGAATTCTCCTATAAAAGGCCACCAAGAGATGAACAACAGGAGAGCACATTGTTATGCTGGCCAGAATTTCCCCAAGAAATACCAGCAACTTGTGATCCGGACCGGAGATAGAGGGGACTCAATTATTTTCCATCCAAAAACTCCAGTACACCACACTAGAGAGAGGGAGACTTTTCACCAAGGTATCTTGGAAGTAAAGACATCCTTGCATCGAGACTTAGAACCCCTAGTTCTAAGGGCCCCTTGTCAAGTGGGTAAAAGTTTCATCCTCATTTCCTACAAGCACTCAATAATAGGGACGTAAGCGCCACCGTTTGGATTATTGAAGTTTTTTTACTCTATTTAGAGATTTTGTGTTATTTGTTTTAGTTTTAGTTTAGTTTTTATGTTTGAATATGCATGTTATTTCTCTATCTAGTATGTGTATGTTTTATCATGTTCCACTAACTTTCTTGACTCCATCTATTTTCTTCTTGTGACCAATAACTTAAGAGGGAAAACCACATCCCTTAAGTTGGTGTGATTTTGTACATACATGCACCAAACACACTGACACCGGATTCGAGACTCCACTAACTTTTATTTCCAAGTTTATGTGGTTGTGCCTCTTTGCACAGACCTCCATCTTTGTTGTGGAGTTGGGCTGGAATTGGCCCCTTTCTCTCCTTCATTTTATGGTTCATCCCTAGTGACAGACTGAAGCATAAGAGCTCCAAAAAATTACATTGCAGGAATTTGCGCGCATTTATTATAGACAGGTGCACCCCAAGGCGTGCGTTCAGATCTGACTTGTGCGCAAACATCGCGCATGTTTCAACCTTCTGTGCACAAAAAAAAGAATAAGAATTTTCTCCAACAATTCCATTTTTTCTTTCTTGTAAAAAGTGATTGGAAACCCATAATAAATCTGCCACCATTGGTTGAGGTTCCCCGCAACTTGTTAAAAATTACTCTTAGCTACTTTTGGTAGGCTTGGTGTTTGTTTTATTTCAAGTTGATTTTTTCAAAGTTAACACATTGTTTAAGTAGGAGGTAAATTAACTTGCATTTCGGAAAAAATTATGTTTTGCAAATTTAGGTACCAAAACACCCAAATAATTAGCCAAAGTAAGTGGCCCAAGTCCACACATGCTTAGCTAGTTCATTTTTCTAGTGTAAAAGTCATTAGTTTAGTTCAATTTTTGCACTAGAATTTCAGGACCAGGATCGAATTGTCAATAGAATAGAAAGTAATCTCTGCTTCCTTTTCACCCTCCAGTGATCCTAGGAAAGAATATGAACACTCTTTATTCACAACTCACCATCTCCCTATAGTTGATCACATAGATTAACTAGGAAAAATTGAAAGCAGCCCATATCTGCGAATGTTTTTCTTTTGAGAAAGGAACAATAAAACATAGTTTAAATAAGGATTTTTTGAAAAGGATCATCTCATATCCACACGTTCAAACTATGTGCTTGTTCAATTTTTTCTCACACACATCCACACACTAAGCAAAGCAAAGACACCTAAAACTAACTTAACAAAACTCACTAAATTCTCCCCACAGGGGCCACAAAAGAATTTATAGTCTAAGTTAGGATCAAAGGGGTAGGTATCCAATAAGCCACCTTGATCATTCTTCATCTTGAAACATAGAAGTTGACTGTTTATGGAGCTTTAAAATCCACCTATCAGCCCATGGAAAAGAAAACCCGAGCCTGGTAGAGACCTGATTCAGAGGGGGTTAGACTTCGGCGCAGTGCGTGCAGTATCAATTGGGGCTACCTAACCCAACTGATACTTGGCAATTTTATCTGAACTACCAAGAAGCCCAAGACCCCAACACTCACGTGGAATGGTGGTACTTAGTGGCCAAAATTAGGGCATCCTTTCCCTATAGGTGATGGTGGAGGAAAGCACTAGATCCTTTACCCTTACCTTGGTGGGTTTTCTTCGGCTGACTGGGGGCGTCGCCAACTATTACAGGACGTTGTGCCAGCACTCGCAATATATCTTCTCAAGAATCAGTTACATTTGAGTGTGTGAGGACGAATAGGTCTTCTAGGATTTGAGTATCATACGCAAACAAACAAAAACCATTTTTTTATTATTGATTGATCACATAGGATTAAATCTAAAAGGGAAAATTTATTTTATTTTCGCTTTTTTTTTTATGTATGTGACCGTAATTTTGCTTTGATTATAATCTCTATCCTCTCAAATATTTCCAAATCCATACCTAGTCGACGCCATAATGGACCCAACAGGACCTCGTCAATCTAGACGTCTTTTAGACCTCCCCCCATTACTGGGAGGGTTTCCAAGTCTTTCGCCATTTAGGCGACATAACACTGCCACTATTATTGGTTCATCCTTTATTGGGGAATATTTATTTTGGAACCCTGGTCAGTCTCCCAATGCCACACCACACACCACAATCCCTAGAGGGTAGAGGAGTGCTACCCATTCGGGAAGCCAGTTGAACGCATAATAGGGTACATCACAGACTAACCCTCTTCCTAACCAGAACATTGTGTTTTCACAAGTCGCAATGGCTACAACCTCGCAGTCACCTTTTCTAGCTTCGTTGAATCTACCAGATTTAACCAAGTTGACGAACAACCTCATTGCACACAACCCCATATAGCCTCCCATGCCCACGAATCTCCCTTCAGACATTCCAAAGTTCAAAGGAAAGCAAGTAGAAGACCCAGGAAATCATGTTATGAATTTCCACCTATGGTGTTCGTCGAACAACATCGTTGATGATACTATTTGATTGAGACTGTTTCAACACACTATAACCAGAGTAGCAACGAAATGGTATGTGGAGCAACCCTCTGCTACAAGCGGAACCTTTAGCGCCCTCACCACTGCGTTCCTGACCTATTTTCTATTACCCATCCACCATGATTCCGAAATGGAATTACTGACAAACTTTAGGCAAACCCCCGTCGTCCATATCTCGGACCATCTCCATGAATGGTAGCGGCATCATAGTTTGTGCAAAGCCAAACTCGATGATTGAGTTTTGTTAGACCTGTTCCTAAAAACTCTCATTGAAAATATTTCGAAGGATGTGGTGCAAAAAAAGCCCATATCCAAAGAGGACGCAATCAGTAAGGCCCAACAGCTTGAGCTGATCTATACGCAGTCAGGATATATTTACAATATCCTTCCAAATGCCCCGTGCCTGCAAACTTACAAAGAATTTACAGGCACGTCAAACTTTGCAAATGGTTTAATTGGGTCATTAACGCAAATTCACCCAAGCAGTAGCGTTCAATACCCCGGTTACATGTACAATTCTACCCAAAATGTACCACAACCCGGCCACTAAAGTCATCACATGCCTTCGCAAAATTTGACTAGTAGGGCGCCGTTGTATCACCATCAACATGGAGGATCCTATCCTCTAGCTCAGGGGATCCAGTATGCAGATAAAAATACTGACGGAAGAGGCCCCCCCCCCCCCCCCCCCAACAACCATTTACAAACCAAGGACCTCATTATGCGAAGTCCCCAACACAAGACCCACCCATGCAGAATAATGCACAGGTGAACTTTGTGCAACCTTCCCAAAACCAACCGCGACAACCATATAACTAGGAGAATTATCCTCCTAATGCGGTTAAGAAAAAAGGAAAAAAAAAATCCTAAAGGAAATCCTAGACAGGGGGAATACAATCAACAACTCCCTCCACGATCTCAGGCTGAAGGCAACTCTAGCCGAAATCAAAACCAGGAGCTAAGCAACTCCCAGAGGCAGAAAAAGGCCACCTCTCCGAACAAACTACTCTTTCTCAATCTGTGGTGAGTACGACCATTACACTCACCACTGTCCCAACCTCCCTGAGCTGAAGAAGCTGTATAGTAACCATGGATAAGGGGGATAGGCCCAACAACGAGCAGTCATGCTTGAGCCCTTCCCCCATCAAGGGACATTTAGCACTCAGCAACAAACTCCCAACGACTTCGGAAAAAACAACCATGAAATCTACATGACTGGCGAGGAAATGTTTTTTCAAACAATGAATCGAAATTACGATACCCCACCAGACGCCAACACATCAGGGGCTAGTACCAGTGCACCAAAAACACCTTTGACCATATCAAATATAAGTGTTGAACCTTTTCCCAAGATGGCTAAGGGACCAACTAAGTGAGCAGGAAACTATTACAAAGAAACCCATAACTATAGCATCGTGGATGATCTAGCTCAATCTCCCACTGCTACGTCAGCTTTGGAGTTATTACGTTCATGCCCAAAGCAACGGAAAGCCTTGCTTTCTACGTTAGGCACTATCGACCCTGCCAATACACGCCTAATGGCTTTTGATTTAGATAAAAACACCCATAGGCTTCCCTCAAAGGTCACCTTTCATATACCAGTATCGGTCCAAAACATTACCATTCACCGATGTGTCATTGACGAGGGTGCATCCACATGCATCATGTCAAAGAATGCTTGGCAGAAGTTAGGGTCTCCCGAGCTAAAGCCATCAGACATCACGCTTAAAGCATACGATGGTCGCCCTTCATTCCTCGTTGGTCTCTACCAAAACGTCTCGGTCTGCTTAGCCGGAAAGACGGTACTTATAGACATTGAAGTCTTGGATGCCCATTTGGACTACAATATGCTCCTTGGTCAGAGTTATATGTACGCCACGTCAGTCATCGCCTCCTTCGTCTTCCAAATTTTGATGTTCCCCCATGAGGACCGCATCATTACTGTCAACCAATTAATGCATAGTGAAAAGCGGCCTCTAACAAATAACGATGTCATTATACCCTACGTAGACACATCTATGAATGCACCTTCATAGTACCAAGAAAATGGCCCCGGACAGTTCAAACCGTCGTCCATCCTAGGATCATTCTTAGGAGATCCCCCTATTATACCTGAGTCATCACCTGATGTCACAGGGGCTTCGGTGTGCATGATGTCTACATTAAGTGATGAATCTAGTCAGGAGATGGACACAAGCAGTAACAAAAATGAGTCCTCGACCACAGCAACCTCTCTAGTCTATGCCGCTTCCCAAACCCCTTTCCTCTACCCCCCAGCTAGTTTCATATCCCAACAGGTCTTGGTCACCGTGGTGTTACCAAAAATATATTTTGCAATACCACTTTGGTACCTCATTCCCCCTACTCAAATAGGAGCCACACAAATCACTGCCACATGGTTAAATCCCCTCAGTCCCGAGGAGGCCCCACCCGTTCAAGAAACTGGAAAAAACATCCTTGCAAAGGAAATTCCCATTGCAAAATCGATGATTACGGCTAAGAAAACTGAGAGAAGAGGAAAGAAGATGGAGATTCCCACCACACAACAAGAATCACCAGGTTGCGCCATATGTGATGTAGTAGGACACCCTACCCACATCTGCCCAGAGCTAGATGAATTAAAACCGCTCCTTAGTTATGAGGCAAACACTGCAATGTTGTGTTCCCACAAAAAGGAAATTACCACCAAAGGTAAAGGCAAAGCATTGCGTACCAATCACGCATGCGCTATATGCAACAATTATGGGCACTATGCCCATCATTGCCGATAAATATTGCAATATAGGGATGCCTTACATGCCATCGAGCGATCCTATCAAGAGGATCCCTACACCCAGTCATCTGGCGATGAACCTTGCACCATCCTGTACCTACAGGAGGAAAGAAAACCACTTGAAAGACTCTCGTTGATATTTCCCCCTCCTATCATACACTGCATGCTATGCGATGAACGTGGTCACTTCATCGAAGATTGCGCAACCCTGCAACTCATCCACAGATGGTATCCTATAGAATAGGTTTATTATGTTGGTTTGCGGGAAACGCAATTCACATGTCCTTTATGTGCTGACAACCAAATCCTGGAAAATTTCCACTATATCCCTCGATTCCGCTTAGCGCTAGATACTTTTCACTCATCCATAGTCTGCCTCTCCCAAGAAGATGGCTCCGAATCGGAGTCTGTGAACATATCGACAACTCACGACGATGTGAAGAGTAGATCCATCCTCTTTCTATCAGCTGAAAAGCAACCAATCAGGGAACCCTTAGTTACTCCCAACCACTCTCTACAGAAAAGACCAACATGTGCATTATATAAAAAGTCCAATCATGTGGTCGCCACTTGCCTTGATTTAGCAGTGTTAGAATGTTGGTACCCTGCCAGACCACAAACTGAGCATGGACCCCCGTATCTAGGCTATTTTACCCAGTATGTCAAGACAATCGCTGTGGACAGTGATGTACCTATATCCCGAGAGTACATCCTCTCATTGATATGATTCATACAATAGAGAAGAAACGAATGATCTCCTCAAACGATATAGAAAGTACATCACCCCTAGGCTAGCAACCCCACACTCACATCAGAATAACGGGTAAACTGGGATGGCACACCAACCAAGCATGACCTAGGCCAAACCTAGGATAACATGCAGACTATGCGACTTGATTGGCCACCGATTCAATCAGTGCAAATAACTGAAGCACGTCGCAAACAGTTTTCACGTAGTCTCGTCTCTCCCACAGAGACTTCTCTCCAACCAAGAGAAATTCACGCGTACTTATTTTCAGATTTGTTCACACTTTCACCATACAGTTAAATGTGAGAATCTCCCCAAGCTAAGAGCGGAAAGAGCAGCATTGATTCTACACTCCCCAAAAGAGTTAGATACACCCAAGCCAACGACACAGAAATGGAAACATAAGACCTCATCTTCTACATCAAATCAGTTCCAAGCATCCAGATATAGGACAAAGAGTAGTGTTGATTCTCACACAATCTACTCAGTTGGCATAGTGGTACCATGTACCATTTACACTGGCCATAACCATGAACAAGAGGCATGCCCGTTAATGGAAACATTCAGGCACCTCTGCACCAGGCACAATTTTCACCAATAGAAAATTGACCATCCTAGCAGGGGACCCAACCTTACGCTCACGCAAACTCCCATCACAGAGATTCTCCCCCCATTAAACACCAACGACACGATAAACCATATATGATTCATATCATCATATATCGAAACCATGACTCGATATGTATGCTCATCTACCATAGGTTTCTAGTTAGCTGCAACTATGAGAGTAGTTGTTCCTATGAGAGTGCAGACCCAATCTATCTACACTCTATCGATGGTGTCTGGTTCCATCACATCAACGATGGAATCCTTTTCGTGTCTCTCAAATAGCTCCGTGATGATTGAACCTATGCAGCATAACCTTGTGCAGGATCAATCCCCCTTAGGATACCTATTTCATTCGAATGAGGACATCCCAAAGGTAATGATGGAGCCAGATTATCCATGGGATGCAATGCATCACCGTTCACTTTTTATCCCCAAGAACATGTTCAGTCCTGACAAGACAAAAGAACAAGAAATCTATGTGATCAAATCAAAATATTTCCTCCCATCAAGAAAAGTCGATTGGTTCAAGAATCCCATCCCGGCGCTCGATGCATTCGAGGAAGGAAATATGTCACATATCTCACCTACCATCAAGGTGAACATATCCCAAAACCTTGCAAAGGTCTAATAAATATCACTAGGGGCAGCATTCTCTCCAGAAGAAATATCCTCTTATACCCAATTTCTACAAGAGTATCGAGATATCTTCACATGAGACTACTTAGAAATGCCTATGATTAGTCCCACTATTGTAGATCATCATATTGACACTTAGCCTGACGTACCCCCAGTGTGCTAGAAACAACGTTAACTACACCCATCAAAGGCAGAAGCAATAAAATGATAAATCGACAAGTTTCATAAATCCGGTTTTATCTACTCCATTGCTTACACATCTTGGGTTTCCAACCCCGTTCCCATCATGAAAAAATAGGGCACCATATGCATTTACACTGATTTTCAAGATTGGAATAAAGCTTGCCCTAAGGATAATTATCCTACCCCATTCATCGACTAGGTCATCGATGCTTGCGTGGCTCATGAGGCTCTCTCCTTTATGGATGGATTCTATGGATACAACCAAATTCAAATTTTCCATACAAGCCAGTATAAAACTGCGTTCACCACCCCCTGGGGCACATTCGCATACAGGGTAATGCCATTTGGCCTAAAAAACGCCGGAGCCACCTTCCAGAGGGCCATGAAATATATATTTCATGACTTGGCACACCTTATCCTCGCCTACTTGGATGACTTGACCATCCACTCCAAGAAGCACTCAGACCATCTAGAGGATCTGTGATTGGTATTCCAACGATGCCAATTATACAACCTACACTTGAACCCCCTCAAGTCTGTCTTCTGCGTCACGTCAGGAGGACTCTTAGGTTTTATCATATCCTAGTAGGGGATTCTCGTGGACCCCCTTAAGGTCCAAGCCACCAAAGAGGTACCTCCACCTCGAACCCTCAGACAACTACAAAGCCTACAGGGGAAGGTCAATTTTCTGAGGTGCTTCATCCTAGATTATGCCACTTGCGCTCAAAGGTTCATACACCTCTTACACCAATACATACCATTCAAATGGGATGATTATTCACAACAAGTATTCGATGCACTGAAAGAAACATTGTCTTCAACACTGCTCATCAGTCCCCCAGACTATGGCAAATATTACATCCTGTATCTATCAACTTTCATTAGGGGAATTTTGAGGTCTAAAATGGGCCTCCTAAGGAAAATGTACAATCAAAATTCACTTTATGAGAACCAATCACATTTTAGGGGATGCCATCATCCCTAATGGTTGAGGTGACATTTCTTGAGTTAAAGGTACTTACTTTTCACATTCTCAATGGTGGATAAAAACTCATGGTTAACCATGGTAGTGCTCTAAGTACTTTTAAAGTCAAAGTAAAGTACTCATAATAAATGTCATTTCACACTTTTTGAATAAAAATATATTATTGTCATTTCATATTTCTTGAAAGAAGCAATGCATATCCCTATACATTTATTATATTATACTATATTATTTATATATATAATATTAATTACATGTTATTATACAATTTAAATAATATAAATTTTAATTAATAACATATAATACAATTAAGAATTTATAAATTTATATTTATATTTTATTTTAAATTATTTAAGTGCAAAGGACAAAAGCATTAGTGGTTCAATGATAATGACTTTTTCTTGAAAATCCCATTCTTATTTATAGTCACATAAATACAAATTTTTTTATTAATTTTATTTTGGTACAACTTTTGAATTGAAGTTAACTATGGTTACATGGATTGTGGTCCAAAAAGTGAATTGAAAATTCATAAATATTATTTTATTGGTTTAGCTATTATTTTATTATTTCCTTAGGAGGCCCATTTTAGACCTCAAAATTCCCCTAATGCAACTCCTCCTTGACCAGAGTTTTGATCCAAGAAGGCCCAGATGGGAAGGAGCACATAGTCTAATATGTCAGTAAAACCTTAGTTGGCCCAGCATTAAGATATGAGCCCGAAAAAAATATTGCCCTAGCATTAATACACACATTCCAGAAGCTTCGCCACTACATCATCTTAAAGACCACTACGGTCATCGTAGATATTAATACCATAAAATATCTTCTCACGTGCCGCCTAATGAACCATAAGTATGCCCATTGGATAGTCATTCTCCAAGAATACGACTTACAGTTTCACTCCCCTAAAAAAAATAGGCGCTTATCTTAGCAGAGTTCATTGCGGACCTCCCAAGAGATACCAAGGGATCACTAGTAAACGATTTGTTACTAAATGAAAATCTCTTCTTCGTAGCAACCGATGACACTTGGTACGGAGAAATTCTCCTCTTCTTGTGAACCCAAAATCTCAGGCCTCATCTCACTCAAGATGGCCATCCGTGCATTCACCATCACACCCCCCGATATCTCTTCATAGGAGATGTTTTGTACCGATGAGGCATCGACACCATTTTACGTTGATGCCTTACTCACGACCGGGCGGAAAAATCCCTCAATGACTGCCACAAAGAAGCTTGCGGCGGCCACCTCTCCAGGATGGACACCGCCCAAAAAATCCTACGGGTAGGATATTTCTGGCCCTCCCTATTTCGTGATTTCATTATAGCGGTCAAGAGATGCCAATGATGATAGTGCTATTTGAGCAAAAACACAGCGGAAATTAAATAAAAACATAGACACACAACATAAAAAAATAAAGACACAGAGATTTAACGTGGTTCACCCAATCAATCTGGGCTACGTCCACCAAACAGAGGCATCAGAAATCTCATTAAGCAAAAGGAGAATTACAACAGCAGAGTTTTTCATATGCAAATCTCTTCCACTCACCTCACATCCCTCATCATGCTCATTTGCCTCTACGGGCTTACATTTTATAGCTGGGAGTAGAAACTGAATCATAAATCCACTCACAACAAATATAGGATGAAATAACTCCACATCAGGATTAAATGGAGTCAATTTAGCAACAAATCCTATTGTTGTCACATTCATGAGATTTTCTCCAAATTTAATTAAAAGAAATCTCAACAATCTCCACCTTGGCAATAATTAGCCTGATACCCTGTTCCATTATTATTTTTATCTTTTCTGCAACTTGCCAAGAGAAGCCAGACACCATCGTAGTTTCTCTAACAAAACTAGTTTCATGAACATGTCTGCACAGTTTTCCTTTGTATGCACTTTTTCAAGAGAGACTCCCTGTTTAGTGATAACATGTCTTACAAAATGGTACTTGATAGGTATATGTTTTGATTTACTATGATAGGCCGGATTTTTAGCCAAGTGAATTGCACTTTGACTATCACAAAATAACTTGATGTTGTCCTGCAACCTACCAAACTCACCAAACAAACATTTCAACCAAACCGCTTCTTTGCAAGCATGTGAAGCAGCTATGTATTCTGCTTCTGTAGTGGATAAAGCAACAATGTTCTGTAGCTTTGACATCCAGCTAATAGCTCCACCTGCAAGAGTAAAGACATACCCTGAAGTTGACCTTCTCTTATCCAAATCACTTGCAAAATCAGAATCAACATATCCACAAACATATTCACTGCTCCTGTTATAAGTGATACAATAATCACTTTTGCCTCTCAAATACCGAAGCACCCATTTCACTGCTGACCAGTGTTCTTTTCCTGGATTTTCCATATACCTGCTGACAACCCCAACTGCATGTGAAATATCTGGTCGAGTACAAACCATCGCATACATCAAACAACCTACTACATTGGCATATGGAATTCGAGACATATATTCCTTTTCTTCATTTGTGTTAGGACATAAACTTGAAGAAAGCTTAAAATGGGAAGCTAAAGGGACTGAAACAAGCTTCACATTGTTCATACCAAACCTTAAGAGTATTTTCTCAATATACTTCTTTTGTGATAGCCACAACTTACCATTGCTCCTGTCTCTGAAAATCTCCATGCCCAAAATCTGTCTTGCTGCTCCTAGATCTTTCATATCAAACGTCCTAGCCATCTGAGCCTTTAACTTGTTGATCTCTGTTATGCTTTTGCTTGCTAAAAGCATATCGTCAACATACAACACTAAGATAATGAACATGCCATTACTCAATTTCTTAAAGTAAACACAATGATCATATTCACTTCTTATATAATTTTGACTCATCATGAAAGAATCAAATTTCTTGTACCATTGTCGAGGCGACTGCTTCAGACCATACAATGATTTCTTGAGCCTACAGACAAATTTCTTGTTGCAATTTTGAACAAACCCTTCCGGTTGTTCCATGTAAATCTCCTCATCTAAATCTCCATGTAAAAATGCAGTTTTAACATCTAGTTGATGTAATTCTAAATCAAGTAAAGCAACTAATGCTAACACAATCCGAATTGAAACAATTTTTACAACTGGTGAAAATATCTCATGAAAGTCAATTCCTGCTTTCTGAGAAAAACCTTTCGCGACCAGCCTCGCTTTGTACCTGTCTTCTTTATCATCAACACCCCTTTTCAATTTGTAAACCCATTTACATCCCACAGTTTTTCTGTCTTTAGGAAGTTCTACCAGATCCCATGTGGCATTCTTGTCTAATGCCTTCATCTCGTCCTTCATAGCCTCTTTCCACTTACCACTGTTAGAACCTTCTATAGCTTCCTGATAGCACAAAGGTTCATCATCATTAGCAGTTAAAGCAACTGAAGTAACATAATCATCATACCTTTTAGGAAGACGTCTGATTCTCGTAGACCTCCTTAAAGATGTTTCTGGTACTTCCACAATTTGCTGATTATTATCTGTAGGAACTTCTTCATGATCAGCATCTGAAACATGTTCATGATCTGCATCTGAAACTTGTTCATGATCTGAATCTGAAACTTGTTCATTTGGACTACCATCAGTATTTGAACTAGTTTCAAACTGAATGTGTTGAAGCTTAGGTACATTATCCTGTTTCAATTTATCATCTACATCTGGATTTTCAAGTGAAGATTCATTAAATTTAACATCTCTGTTAATGATGATCTTGTGAGTAGTAGGATCCCACAACCTGTATCCCTTAGTCCCATCACCATATCCAACAAAGATATATATTTTTGATTTAGGATCTAATTTAGAACGCTGATGTTTCGGAACTAGAGCATATGCATCACAACCAAAAACTTTCAGTTTAGAATAATCACATGGATGACCTTTCCATACCTCTTGAGGAATTTTGCATCCTATTGCAGTTGATGGTGATCGATTTATCAAATAGCAAGCTGTAGATACAGCTTCTGTCCATATTTTCTTTTGCAAATTGGCGTTACTAAGCATACTTCTTGCTCTCTCTAAGAGAGTCCTGTTCATGTGTTCAGCAAATCTATTTTGCTGAGGAGTATATACAGGAGTTTTATGTCTTTCGATCCCAGCGTCCTTGCAATAATTATCAAATTCCTTTGAAGTAAACTCACCACCATTGTCAGTTCTTAAACATTTAATGGTTCTACCAGTGATGTTTTCAACTAATGCTCTAAACTGTTTGAAAACTGTGAATACATCAGACTTCTTCTTTAACATGTAGACCCACACTTTTCTAGAGAAATAATCAATAAAAGATACAAAATATGACGATCCTCCATATGAGGTTGTAGGAGATGGACCCCAAACATCAGAATGGATATAATCAAGGATTCCCTTACTAGTATGTTTTCCAGTTTTAAACTTCTTCTTGCTTTGTTTCCCAAATAGACAATGTTTGCAGAAATCTAACTTAGAAGATTTTAAACTAGGAAGTAACTTACGATCAGATAAAATTTTTAATCCTCTTTCGCTCATATGTCCCAACTGTTGATGCCATAGACGAATAGAATTACTGTCGTTTTCAGATACTGTAGAAGCATGATCTGACTCTGTTCTTCCTTCTAACTGAAAAATATTTCCAACCTTCTTTGCTTTCATTACTAGTAAAATTCCTTTATAAACTTTCATTACTCCACCTTGAATAAAGGTTTTATATCCATTTGTGTCTAGTACTCCTAGTGAAATGAGGTTTTTTCTTAGTTCAGGCACGTGTCTTACATCAATTAAAATTTTATTTGTCCCATCAAACATTTTAATCTGGATGCTTCCAATTCCCACAATATTACATGAGACATCATTTCCCATGTAAACAACTCCATCATTGATTTATTTTTAAGATTTAAACCACTCTCTATGAATGCACATGTGATTTGACACACTAGAATCTAACAACCAATGTTGATCATGATTAGACAAACCAACTGATAACACTTCATCACTCATACCTGAAACAGATGCCGAACCTGTATCTGTCGTGTTTGCTTCTTTCTTTTCTATCGAAGAGTCTCCTTTGGATGTTTGCTGTCTCTTCCAACAGTGCTTCTTCAAATGTCCTGATTTGCCACAAAACCAACACTTTACCTTACTCTTCTTCCGTTTCGATTTTGAGCTCGAGTTGTTATGCTTACTGAAGTGTCTTTCTTTAGAACGTCCTCTGACCATCATTGCTTCTGATGTAGAGGTTTCTAAATTTGACCTCTTCCTTGTTTCTTCAGATAACAAAGCTCCAACAACATCATCAAATTCAAGGGTTTCTGATGAACTAAGACTTATACAAGTAACAAAATGATCCCATGACTCAGGCAACGAGCATAATAAAGTTACAGCTTTATCTTCTGATTCAAATTTTACTTCTATACTTTCTAACTGCACCAAGAGAGTATTAAAGGTATTCAAATGATCAGTAATTGATGTAACTTCCTTCATGTGCAAATTGTACAACTGTCACTTCATAAGAATCCTATTGGTTAAGGATTTTGTCATGTACAACTTTTCAAGCTTTGTCCACAAACTAGCAGCAATTTTCTTTGACACGATTTAAAACAAAACATCATCTACCAAACACAATCGAATTCCGCTCAGTGCTCTTTCATCCATGTCACTCCATTCGTTATCTATCATGGTGTAATGCTATTTGGATTTTCCCAAAAGCGCCTTCACCACACCTTGTTGCACGAGTAGATCATGCATCTTAAATTTCCAGATCTCGCAGTTGTTTTTCCCATTGAACTTCTTGATCTCAAATCGAGCACTTTGTGTTTTTTCCATAGCTTAATTTTTCTTCTCACGCAGCACAAGGAAATCTTCACAGTACTTATCAACAACAAAATGATTTTTAGGATGCTTGAAATACTACTTCAGTCGGTTTGGATATTCTGCCTGGCCCTTATAATAGCATATTACAAAAAATAGATATTACAATGTAAATCGATATACCATACAAAGGATAGAAGCCAACCTTTTGGAACTACTTCATAATGAATATTTAAATCGATTTTTAAAATCATTCAAATCGATATATAAAAATACAAATCAATTTTTAAAACTTTTAACAACAACGAAGTGCAACCTTATATAAAAAATATATAAATTGATATATATGGTATTTCAAAAAATCGATTTAAAAAATGGACTCACACAACCGATCTCATGGTCTCAAAGTCTTGGGCAATCAACCATTGTTCTACGATCAACCGATGCACCTCTACGTTCTCGGCCTGATGCTGCCACCAGCGTTTTCACAACCATTTTCAAGCAAATATATTCATCGAACTTTGCTCGTTGCAGATCATTCTGTACACAACTCGATATTAACATAAGCAGTCACTACCACAGTCTCAACAGCACTTGGCATCCATCAAGTCAGCGCACGCATCAGACCCGCCTCACGGCCTCTCAGTGGCACACAGTAGACTTTATCCACCGCAGCCACGCAAATCATCAATATTCCACGGCTCTACATAGCCACGACGATCATAATAGTCCAAATTGTGTCTGGTTTAACAGTCTCACGTAACAGATCTTCATATACAAATCAGCTTCCATGGCTCTCTGTGCAAAACTCTTACGCACATACAAATTCAACAAATCGCATGTGCTGTGACTTAAATCTGACTTTGAGTCCAGTTCCAACTAATCAAGCTTTCACTCAAACGAACTCGGTAGCTCAATTATGCACACATGAAACCTTTGAACCACGCATACACATATACCTATCTACTGCGTGCGCTTGGTAGTGCCCTCCTGCGTTATTACGCCAACCTTACTTTGATACCAATTGTTCGAGAAAAAACACAGTGGAAATTAAATAAACAAACAGACACACATCATAACAACATAAAGACACAGAGATTTAACGTGGTTCACCCAATCAGTCTGGGCTACGTCCACCGAATAGAGGCATCGACAATCTCATACAGCAAAAGGAGAATTACAACAACAGAGTTTTTCATTTGCACATCTCTTCCACTCAGCTCACATCCCTCATCATGCTCATTTGCCTCTACGGGCTTACATTTTATAGCTGGGAGTAGAAACTAAATCATAAATTCACTCACAAAAAATATAGGATGCAATAACTCCACATCAGGATTAAATGGATTCAATTTAGCAACAAATCCTATTGTTGTCACATTCATGAGATTTTCTCCAAATTTAATTAAAATAAATCTCAACAAGCGCTTCGCCCATAAAGCAATAGCACCCCTCGCTCCTCTTCACCCTGTCATCATCGTCGGCCCCTTTTGTAAGTGGGGAATCGACTTCATGACTTGCAACCCTGAATCCTCTAGAAATCATAAATACATCATAGTGGTTGTCGAATATTTCACCAAGTGGGCAGAAGCCATGCCGACATATGACAACATTGTAGAAACTGCCACTCGATTTTTGTTTAACCACGTGATTTCCTGGTTCGGAGTTCCCAAAGAGTTAGTCTATGACTATGGGAAACACTTAGAGAATGACATGTTCGAGGAGCTATCTCACAACCTTGGATTCACCCATGAATTCGCTTCACCATACTACCCCCAATCCAACGGATAGGTATAAGTTGTAAACAAAGTCCTCAAAATGATGTTACAACGCATGGTGAATAACCATAAAACCAACTGGCACCATATCCTGTTCTCCGCCCTGTGGGCATACCGCATGGCTATCAAGACATCCACTAGTTTCACTCCCTTCCACTTGGTATATGGTGTCGAAGCCTTGCTTCCCATAGAACGTGAGATCCCAAATTTGCACACTGCCATTGAACTCCTCGATGATACCTAACCTCTAGAACAATGCCTAGTACAACTAGAGGACGTCGACGAAAGTTGACAACAGTCGCTGCAACACAATGAGGCCCACAAGAAAAGGGTAAAATAGTTGTTCGACCGCCACATCAACCCTCGCTCATTTACCGAGGGAGAGCTAATCCTCTACTACGATTTTGCAAAAGAGGTCCTAGGGCCAGGAAAGTTCAAAACGTTGTGAAAACGATCCTACATCATACAAAATTGCCTCCTATAGGGGCATAAATCTTGATGGAACCGGACGGGACATGCCTCAACAACCCCGTCAATGGCCTTTACCTCAAGAAATTCTATCCATAAGGGCCAAAAAGGCCCTACCCTAGAGTCAACGTACACAAACCTAAACACTTTAATTTTTTTTATCAAAACACCTTTTACAAAATGCACTCGAGTGTCACAATGGATGACCAACCCGACCTTTACTTTGGATTTGTTGATGGAGTGTCGAGATGGTCTCAAATTTCAGCAATAGTCGCCTACGTTATCTATCACCCTGACCGATCACCACTATGCACCAATGGTGTGTGCATTGGTTCAAAAACACACAATCAGGTATAATATGAAGTCGTTATCAAACTTATGTGTGATGCCCTCCATCAAGGTATACACCATATGAATATCTACCTTGATTCCCAATTAGTTGTGTCTCAATTAAACTAAACATTTGAGACACGTGATCCACATATCTTTATAAAATATTTGCGTGCCAAAATATTAAGAAGACAATTTGACTACATTGCATTCACACATGTACCAAGGAGTCAGAACCAAACAGCTGATCACATAGCTAACAATATTCTAAATTGGAATGCATCTCGAATAAACCATCATAAAAAAAAAAAGAAACATAGAAAAACATAGACATCCATTAGCATAACATAATCCATAAGCAGAAACAGGGGGCGCACCATGTAGAGTTGAAAAAAATATCTCTCATATATATATATATATATATATATATATATATATATATATATATATATGTATGTGTCTGAGTACAAAAAAATAGTATCTCTGGCCCATCGGTCAGCCCAAAATGATACACATATAAGTCGTCAAAAATGGGGGAAGCATCCTCGTAATGGGTGCTTTCCCCGTGTACAAAATAAATATAGGGTGGCACTCCCCCAGGTGGGGCACCTGGACCCACTACCGCTCTTGGTACCACTACTGGAGTTGCCGGCAATACCGAGACTGCCACCCGACACAAAATTAGCTGATAACCCCTCTCTCGGGCCATCAGGGTCTCCAGTCATACCTTCTCGAGGTCATAAAAAAAGCCTCTAGTTGTCATACCCTGGGTCAAGCAGTCAAGTTGATCCAAAGCATCCTCAAATACTGACACTCACGCAGCCAGCTCAACAACTCGAGCCTCTACCGCATCAGCACGAGCTCGCTCAGCTGCAGCCTCAGCAGCAGCCAAGCTGCTGGTCTCTCCCAAAGGGTCAGCCTCATCACTGACCACCCCACCCTGATGCTGTGTAGGAACTCCTCGAAAACCCCCAAGAGCTCCCCGAGGTCTCCAAGTAGGATCATGGCCAACCAGCCGAGCTACCAGATGACCAACCTCGCCAACATCTACAAGAGTAAACAAAAAATATGTCAGTGTCATCATGATACACATATAAACATAAAAAACTCAAATACATGCAGAAAACAAAAAGACATACCTACTGTCCCTCAATAATAACCTAGAGGAAGACTCATGTCTGGATCCCCCCGGAAGTCCATCCCTGCATAGGGAAGGGCAGAAACATCTAGGGGTTGGCCTCAAACCAAGCCTCCATCGTGGCGTTCCAGTAACGCCCCACCCTACACCCACCCCCTCGAGGCATCACGGTAGCCCACCTCCTCATACGAGGCTCCTGTGGCCCCCCAACAGGCACTACCACCACCGGTCTTAGCAGCACCACCCACTCGTACATGATGCTGCACAAAATACTATCATAGGAAAACAACTTAGATCCATATCGGACCTTGGAAAGCTGTGCAAGCATCCCATCATAGCAAAAACGGGCGAAGTCAAAGAAGTGCCCGGCCCTCAGCCAGCACAAGACACCAACCTACGAGCTCGATGCTCGATGTCGAGCAGACAACCCTACAATCACACGATAGCTGCCAAAGCGCACCGTTCAACCAAGTGACTTGCACGGAATTGATCAAGATCCACCCTCCCAAAAGGAAGTGGATATCGAGGCACCTCACCCTAAGGCTGCATCCTAGTCACAAAATAAATATCCATCTCAGGATGGATAGTGAGGTCGCACCCACGTAGCAAAAACACCTTGTGTCGTTTGTTCCAACACTGGATCAGGTAAAGCACAAGTCAATCCTGTGACCGAAGGAGGTCATTCTCCATGAATTTTGGTACACCCCATCGCATCAACTATTGACGCACTTGACCATCAGTGGCTAAAGAAGTATGGAGCTCGGGCCAATCCTGCTCCCTCCAGCACATCTTGCCATCAAAGCAGGAGCACATCTGCAGCATAAAAAATAAAAAAAAAGGAAAAATTTCCAAAAATTTTGCCTGGGCTATTTGTGCACTTGTCCCTCAAAGGCACACCTGTATCTCTCACAGGCATGCAGAAGGCATGCCCAATGCTGAGACAAGCATGCATAAGGTGTGTTAAACCCTATTTTTGCACGCAGAAGGCATGCCCTTGCCCTGATCGCCCGCAAAATATAGGGAAAAAACTAGCTCAGAATCCGTACAAATCAGTATTGTATAGACCTCGGCACCCCAGTCTGGAAAAAAAAATGCTGGACATCATGGAGTTTACTTGGTCATAAAATCGCTAATCTCGAGTACACAGGTTGACTACAATGGCAAGAAATGCTACGCAGAAGCCTCTGACGTCTTAGTACTCAATAGACATAAATGAATTGAATTGAGCCATATTCTTCCATATATCACCCTTTCAGAAACTTTGGAGGATCATAACGAGAGATCAGAAGGCCCAATCACCAGACTGAAAGCAGAACTATGATCAGCACTCCATAACGCCCAAAGGCAGTGCCACACATTTGCACTACCGAAAAAATATTTTTTTAGCACCAGCAGGTATGCCCTCTCTCATCTTCTTTTTAAAAAAAACACATGTCTTTCAATAATATTTAGATGAAGAAGATTCTTTCACTCGGGGTAGTTTTTTTTGCAGGTAGTATGAAAACCAGCCAAAGCTCCATCCATTGAAAGTTACAGAGCAGGTAAAATTCTACCGCCATCATGATAGAGTCCCAGAAAAACTCTGCATATCCTGACATCATTTCTCCATCAGAAATCAACCATAGGTTCCACACACCTGACCATGATTATCATTGCCTCACCTTGCACATGATAAGCATCCTCATTGGTTGGTAGAGCCTCCCCTCCATGGCTCTCTTCACCCACAATAGCTCATATATCACAACAAAATTGACGCCACGAACATACTACCATATTCCGGGAAGCATCTCATGCCCATTTAGTCATCATGCATAAGGTCAAGTTTTACCATATGAAATAAAACCCCTTTCCTATACCACCAGGTTGTACAAGCGGATCGAAAAGCACACTACCACTCCTCTCATTTTTCCCACCATAACTCCATCAGCATAACCCATCTGCAATAATTTTTCATCTGCTTCATCAAACTCACACATGTGACCAACCAATGGGGTCCCCACCCTCAGAAAAACACCTTCCTCACATCATCAATGAGTGAACACTTTCACTTTTTGGGGCACCCGTCTCTGTGTTTTGTACAAACCAAACCCCCTTATTTTATTCTTTTGGTAAGTGTACAAAGACTGAAAATGGTGCACTATGTCCCCCACCCACTCATTCATTTTTTCTCCCATGACAGTAGTCCCTCGTCACCCTTGGTCGGAGTATCACATCCACACCCAAAAGCAGCCATGACATTCATAACTAGTTTATACCCACCCTGTAAGTTCTACCAAATCCAAGGCATTCCCTGTCAGAAATAGTTATGACTGCCGCCACACTGCTTTTATACTCCGACCTCGGGCCACTGAATCCCCATCATCAGTTTTCAGTAACCTCTCGTCATCTTGCCTATGTTAAACCCATCACATCCAAGATCCTGATCCTCCATATCAGTGACCCCCTTGTTTGGTTGAGGCTTCCTTCTTGTCGACATCAACACCTCTTTTCCAAAAAGGAAGCGGTACCTTAGATCACCCCTCTCCACAACAGGGACATCCTTGGGTGGGACTGAGGGAGAAATCATTTCCCACAGATGTCATCGATCCTCCCGACATTCGACTAAAACACAAGCTTTCATGTCTAGATGGTATAGTAATTTACAACCATTGCACTTTGATCAAATTCTTCAAAGACTCATGCCTTTATAAGCGTCTCTTTTAGAAACTCTCACACAGGAAGGACCCAGCCAACGCCTATGCATACAATGTGCATTTATATGCCATACCAAGTCTACGCATAAGGGTACCACTTTCGAGCTATTGTCAAAGAAAAAGTGCCCATGAGGGCATCATCAATCGTCGTCATCAACCAAAAAATCACTACAATATTAATGACACATATAGATTTGTTTAACTAGCCAAAAAATCATGAGCATGGGACATGCTTGCTTCGTAGAAAATTGGTATATATTGTATTATACCATTTCTTGCAGGGATCCCATAGGACATGGTCGCTCTTCGACCTGGTGCAGGGTGTCTCCAATTCCGAGCTACACGCAGGTCTCTCTCTCTCTACACATAGAATACAGAAAATAAAATATAATGTATTTTAGCTATACAGTTCTTCCTAGACCTCACACATTAGGGGGAAACTGTTATCACTAGAAAATCGTACAAGCGAAGGTGACATTATTTAATGTCAGGCAGAAGGATTTATAGGGCTGA
Organism: Pinus albicaulis; assembly: GCA_034641835.2. NCBI lineage: Eukaryota > Viridiplantae > Streptophyta > Pinopsida > Pinales > Pinaceae > Pinus > Pinus albicaulis. The sequence goes on along the minus strand of CM076584.1, from coordinate 540,639,393 downwards.
GAGACATTAGAGAATCTTAAAATATTTAAAAATATCTAAGGTCTGAGGAAAAATCAAATTGCGTACAAAGGACTAGTCAAATGTGCCTTTTCACGCAAAAGTCTTCAATAAATGAGCCTTTTTCCAAAAAAAGTGCACATCCCTGGGAGTGGCATAAGTCATTTTCTAGGACCACAAGGCACACTCCAGGACATTGATTCTGCCCAAGGACAACTTCCCAAGCCTCCTTAGGACATCAAGGAAGCACGCAATGGAATAAATGTGGTACATAATGGAATCATCCTCCTCTCTTGGGTCACCATCCACAATGTACCAAGAGAGGGAAAGAGGATTTGAATTCCCCTATAAAAGGCCACCAAGAGATGAATAATAGGAGCGCACATTGTTATGCTGGCAAGAATTTCCCCAAGAAATACCAACAGTGTGTGATCCGGAGTAGAGATAGAGGGGACTCAGTTGTTGGCCATCCAACAACTCCAATCCACCACAGTAGAGAGAGGGAGACTTTGTGCCAAGGTAACTTGGAAGTAGATACATCCTTGCATCAAGACTTAGAACCCATAGTTATAAGGGCCAGTGGGTAATAGTTTCATCCTCATATCCTACCAACACTCAATAAGAGGGGACGTAAGCGACACCATTTGGATGATTGAAGTTGTTTGACTCTATTTAGAGCTTTTGTGTTATTTTTTTTAGTTTTACTTTAGTTTTTCTATTTGAATATGCATGATATTTCTCTATCTAGTATGTGTATGTTTTAGCATGTTCCACTAACTTTCTTGACTCTATCTATTTTCTTCCCGTGACCAATAACTTAAGAGGGAAAACCAAACCCCTTAAGTTGGTGTGATTTCATACATACATGCACCAAACACACTAACACATGATTGGTGACTCCACTAACTTTTATTTCCAAGTTTATGTGGTTGTGCCTCTTTGCAGAGACCTCCATCTTTGCTATGGAGTTCGGCTGGAATTTCCCCTTTTCTCTCCTTCATTGCCTAGTTCATCCCTAGTGACAGACTGAAGAAGAAGAGCTCCAAAAAATTACATTGCAAGAATTTAGTACGAGAAAAGCTGATGGGTAGGCTACCACCATCCCACCTAGACATATGACTTTGGTGGGCATGATAACATGCCTCATTATATATTCTATTATGTATATCAACTCTAGCATGTGGAATGTTCCTCCTCAATTGTCTAGCATTTTGTAAATGGAGCACAACCTCACATCTCCATACCTCTGTCAAATCTGCCTCCTCTAGCATACAACTTCGACTTCTAATATCTTGAGCTCACATCGTGTGACTGGGAGAGACTCACTACCAAAAAGTATGGTATTCAATGTGGAATCCCTGGTAATTCATTACACTCATCCTGACAAAATTCCTAGTTAAATATTTGACCGTCAAGGTGAGGAGCTTTAAATTTCCAATTCTAGAGCCTTTGAAGCACATGTTTTTCTTTGGAAATATAATATTAATTCTAATAGTTAGTGCAACCTTTCCCTTTCCTTGGTGAAATATTTTCAATTCTTGGAATCGTAGGGCTTCCCTTGAGAAACTCAAGGGAAAGAGCGCCAACTCATTAGCGAGATTTGCTTCATGGAAACCACATTTTCCTTCCTTAACCCCAACTAACATTTTGATTCATTTCATTGTAATGGTCGTTGGAAATTGATTTGTCCAGCTCCCTAGATTTGACTAGTGCATCCTATTGTTGGGCGACATTATCTTGAGAACTAGGAAACCGAATTTTATGACAGGTCTCTCCCTCTCCCACTATAGTTATTTCCTGCCCTCCTTTCTGAAGATGTTCATGTCTTAATTTTTCCTCCTTATTGTGATTAGGCTTTTAATTCATTATTTCTAGCCACAGATCCCTTTCTCTTTTAAGGGTGCAACATGCTCACTTGATTCCCCAATTTTGGTGGCGCTCCTCCTGTTTTAGCTCATTACATGTCTATCTGATCATGGTTCACTTGCCTCCCTCTACTAGGGTCACGTTCCTAGTTTAGCCTTTTGGAAAGTTATTCCACTACATTCCACCTTTGTCTAGTTTTTGAAAAATCCTTCTTGGTTCTTTGGCTCTATTATCCCCTTTGTGCAGCCACCATGCCCTGCCAAAGAGCTCTTGTTCTCAAAGGTGTTGCATACTATTAATATTGAACTAATCGAGCTAGAACATGAACATGACATAGAGTTGAAGACTCAATAACTCATTTCCATAAATTCACCCTGCCCCCTATTCCAGAAGAATCACTCATGTCAAAAGGGAAGAAACTAATCAATAACAACTCCTTTCAGTTACTTAACCATAAACATATATTTATGCATAAAGAAAATATTTACCCACATAGATATAACATAAGTAAAGCGATCTCAAAGTAATAAATACAATAGATATTTTAGACACATAACACAAGTGCTCTGCCAAAACTAATAATTGTATTAGATTCAACAGTTAAGTACAATCAGAATTTCCCCTTACAATTACCCTTCTGCATAGACATCCAGGGCTAGGTATCCACACACATAGCCAACGAGAGCCTTTCTACCCAACCCAGACTTACAAAAATGTATCATAGAAGCATAAGCGTACTTAGATCTAAAACATCGTGATTCCACTTACTAGACTCGATCTATCTATATATATTCATCCAACGCATAGATACTATGGTCTCAAACCATGGTTTAAGGCCCACAGTTTACCCTTACAACTCATTTACATAAAATAGGGACTTTGACCTGCCCCCAAAGCCCCTTGACCTTTCCGCGCAGTGTGCATATCCAAAATTACATAAAAAAAGTTACTCAAAATTTTCCCCATGGGACCACACTCCAATAAGCCCCCAAACTAAACCTGTGGCTCATCCTGAGTCACTGTGGGGTTGGATTCTTCATCTTGGCTTGGGGCACAGTGACAAAATTTTTTAGTGGCAACACCAACTCAAGACTCTGCGCAACAACTCCCTTCCCTTCAATGACTAATTTTTCTGTAGTTCGCCCTTCAATGGCTAGTTCAATACTTTGTTGAGTTTGCAAAAGGGTATTCAACGCAATATCCAATGTTTGTGATAGTTGTAGAGCCTCCTCGAACCACGACTGCATCCTTGCTTCAAGCAACTTTTCTAATCGGCGCAGTTCCTTGCTTTCGGTCTAGATCACCCAACCCTCTTGTAGGCGGGTGAGGCATTGTCCAATCACGAGGGTGGACGCCGCCATCTAGATATCCGCAAATTGTTTCTCCTTGATGCATAACTCATTGTGTAGTTGTTGTACCATTGGTTCATTATGAACCAACGTCCAAACATCCATGGCCTCATCCAAGAGCTGACCGCATTGTGTGACTGCGGCAACAATTATATATGTGTCTAATTTGACCTCGACAACCCTTTGAGCTCTGACTTCCAACAGGGTTTTTGGCTTCAACTTTAACTGCAGGTCAGAAATCTGATGTTCAAATACAACCCAGACAGTTTGGACTTCTGTGTGCGTGGAATTTAATGCAATAGCCAACCCTTTTAAATTGTCTACTTGGGCAGCTGTGGCGGGGACCGCAGGAAAATCGTTGCGGACCTGGTTGATATTTTCTTTGAGTGCAACACGCTGAGCCTTGATTGCTTGACATGCTTCTTCGGCACTCTGGTACTTCTAGTGAAGGTATATTGTGTGTTTCCAAGCTTAATTGATGTCACGGTAGGCATGGGATTTTAAAAAATGTATCTCGTCACGATCATGTTGTGGACCATGTGTAATTTCCCTGCAGGTAACATAGTCAAATCAATGATAATTTCCTGGCAGCCTTTGAGTTGTGCGCGCAACAGTTGAGACTCAACTTGGATGGCTTGTTCATGGATCTAAACCAAGTGGGCTACTCTTGTTAAAGTCAAGACTATTGTAATGGGTTGCGCATTGGCAGCAAATACACTCGCTTGTAACTAGCTCACTTGTGAAACGCTCGCCTGAATCAGGCTCGCTTGAACTTTGATCTCTTAGATGCCAACCGGTACCCCATCGAGCGTAGCCTTGTACTGCACTTCAAGTTCCATCCTCATATCTTAAGGGGTCCTGACCCAAGTTTAGATTTTATTGCACAACCAAAAAACGCTCCAACTACTGGCCCTTTCGGCAATTACCTGCTTGCGTAGATCAAAGTCTCACTCGAAGTAATATGGTGGGGTGATTGAACTAGGTTTCCGTACCTTGAGGAAGAAATTGATGTGGTGGCCCTAAAAAAATTTATTACAGAACTTATTATATATTGGAAATAGATGCGTGCATATACAGAACAATACTTATCAGATCAGCTTGTCACAAATATAGATAATGCATATAACCGATGGATCATAGATCAAATTCATCGCAGATAAATTATAGAATCAGATAAAGCACAATAACTGAAGTAGATTTATTCATGTACTTAACCATCAACATATATTTATGTATAAAGAATAGATTTACTCGCACAGATATAACAAAAGTAAAGCGATCTCAAAGCAATAACAGTAACGGATAGTTTAGACACATAACAGAAGTGCTTCGCCAAACTAGTCTTTGTATTAGATTCAATAGTTCAGTACAATCATACTTTCCCTTTACAATTACCCTTCCGCGCACACCACTACGACTAGGTCTTCGCGCACACAACCAGTAGGAGCCTTTATACCTGACTCAAACTTACAAAAATGTATCACATAAGCATAAGCGTACTTAGATCTAAAACATCATGATTCAAATAACTAGACTCGATCTATCTATTTATATTCATCCAATGCATATATAATATGGTCTCAAACCATGGTTTGAGGCCCATAGTTTACCCTTACAACCCATTTACATTAAATAAGGACTTTGACCTACCCCAAATCCCCTTGACATTTTCATGCAGCTCACATATCCAAAATTACATACAAAAAGTTACTCAAAATTTTCCCTAGGGGACCACGCTCCAACAGGTACACCAAAATAAAATACCCTTAGCACATTGTTATCTAATTTCTTTAGGAGTAATTTTGATTGTGGAAGGTGCAAGAAAGATGATGGGAGCCTTAAATTTATCATTGAAAGAGTATGGTGGATATAAAAAGAAAATATGTTAGCCTCAATCTATCAACCCAACATCATTGTCATAGAAATGTCTGGAGGGTGATGCATTTTAACATCATGTTGGATATTCTTGTAAATCCCTCCAATATAAACTTAAGAAGTTTTTCCACATTGAGAATAATGGCATAGATGGATAGTTTCTAGTGTTGAAGCATGTAGCCTTAGATAATTCTCCCTTTTTGTAATTTGATGTCCTAACTACTCTTCGGGTTCTAAAGGCCCACAACTAAAATATTTTATTTTACTTCCTTATTCATAGAGTTTGAGTTAATGTATCTAAGAGATGAAGATGCATAGTATTCTTCATGTTAATTTTTTATCCAAAAGGGATCAACTAATTCCACATAGATGGAATCCCTAATTTATATTTAGACTTTATTAATTTCTTTATATGCCCATTAAGACTTTCAAACTTTTGAGAACAATGTTGTTGAACCATATTAAAGAAATTAAACTCATTCCATGAATTTTTTTATTTAATATATGTGGCCTTCAATTTGAGTAAACTTTTCCTTAAATCCTATGATGTTCTCATGTATCTTTTAATTTGTGCTACATCTTTAGTGGTGCTTCTATACCTATGTACTTGTGATGTAAGTAGCAGTGAGTATGAATGGTTTTTGGTACTATTTTATTTAGATGAAAAAATCCTCTCATTTTATAGAGATATTTATGAGTTACTTTCTTTGTATGAGATCTTATTTTAGGAGGTTTTTAAATTCAAGTTAAGTTTCCTATGTTTATCCTAGATGGGGTGTTTAATACGAGAAAAGGTGATGGGTAGGCTACCACTGTCCCACCTAGACATATGATTGGGGGGCGTGCTAGCATGCCTCCTTAGATATTTGATTATGTATATCAACTCTAGCATGTGGAATTTTCCTCCTCAATTGTCTAGCATTTTGTAAATGGAGCACAACCTCACATCTCCATACCTCTGTCAAATCTTCCTCCTCTAGCATACAACTTCGATCTCTAATCTCTTGAGCTCACATCGTTTGACTGGGAGAAACCCACTACCAAAAAGTATGGTATTCAATGAGGAAACCCTTGTAATTCATTACACTCATCCTGACAAAATTCCTAGTTAAATATCTAACCAACAAGGTGAGGAGCTTTAAATTTCCAATTCTAGAGCATTTGAAGCACATGTTTTTCTTTGGAAATATAATATGAATTCTACTAGTCAGCGTAACCTTTCCCTTTCCCTTGGTGCAACATTTTCAATTCTTGGAATCTTTGGGCTTCCCTTGAGAAACTCAAGGGAAAGAGTGCCAACTCATTAGCGATATTTTGTTCATGGCAACCACATTTTCCTTCCTTAACTCCAACTAGCATTTTGGTTCATTTGATTGTAATGGTCATTGGACAGCTCTCTCTCTAGCTCCCTAGATTCAATTCGTGCATCCTATTTTTGGGCGGCATTATCTTGAGAACTAGGAAACCTAATTTTATGACAAGTCTCTTCCTCTCCCACCCTAGTTATTTCCCGCCCTCCTTTCTGAAGATGTTAATGTCTTAATTTTTTCTCCTTATTGTGATTAGGGTTTTAATTCATTCTTACTAGCCACGAAGCCCTTTCTCTTTTGATGGAGCCCCATGCTCACTCGGCTCCCGACTTTTGGTGGTATTCCTCCTCTTCTAGCTCATTACATGTCTATCTGATCATGGTTTGTTTTCCTCCCTCTACTAGCGTCATAGTCCTAGTTTAGCCTTTTGGAAAGTTATTCCACTCCATTCCACCTCTGTCTAGTTTCTAACGAACCCTTCTTGGTTCTTTTATTCCCCCCCCTTTGTGCAACCATCATGCCATGCCAAAGAGCTCTTGTTATCAAAGGTTTTGAATAATATTAAGATTTAACCAATCGAACTAGCACATGAACATGACATAGAGTTGAAGACTCAATAACTCATTTCCATAAATTCACCTTGCTTCCTATTCAAGAAGAATCACTCATGTTGAAAGGAAGAAACTAATCAACAACAACTTCTTTTGGATACAAAGCTAATGGTAGGTTTGGCTAATTGGGTGCTTGATATGAGGAACACTCATGGGAGTTTCAACTAATAAATGAACACAGTGGACCTGTACTAGCACATGAAGTTCTTACACAACAAAATTTTTATGGATCAACATGAAAGCAAAGAAGATTTGCTACTCTCCATGGAACATATGCACAAAAACATGACAAACTTGGACCACTGAATGGAGCGCATCGAGAATCACCTCGGCATCCCCCCTACTATTGGTTGCTCACCCGGAAACAACAACGAGCCAATCTAGGTTGTAGCAACTAATTCATACCCCTCTTCCTAGTCTACTCACACTTATTATTTCTTTGGTTTATCAATTTCTTGTTTCTTTGTCTTTCTCTCATGGCCTCAAAGGCCATAGTATAAATCTATGTATTTTTATTTTGAGTCTCTGGTTAGCATTTTTCTCTCTTCCTCTCTCAAATGGGTAGATTTTTAGATATGGGTGGGTTTCCCCAGTGACCGAGCAATATAAAACTTTCCAAGATTTTCATGTTGTTCTCTTGTTCAAAGGCCTCTAACTTTTATGCCACAAAAATAAATAACTAAATAAAAATATTCCTATGTTTTCCAATGTATTTGTTGAAGATTTATTAGAAATTACATCTTATAATTTCTTAGTCAGTTGACATCTTAGTCAGTTGAACTAGTTGTAATTGTTTGTTGCACTAGTGAGAGGTCAAGTGAATTAAATCATATTTAATTCACATGAAATGACCTTCCATGCAATTGGTGATTTGCTATTAATATCTTCATGCATGTGAGTTCCAGTGGAGACCGAGTTGAGACAAAGGTTAAAGGGAAGTTGACTATCAATTGTATTATTAGCAAACTGCCCGGATGCAGTTAAAACACCACAGGATTGCCCATGATACTTGTGCAGTTGAGAAAGGCTGGAATTACTAAGGAATAGGGATTGCATTCCTCATGGATTGTGTGAGCAAGGTAGGCTGAAGACAGGCTGAGAATTGGCTAAGTGTTGGCCCATTTTTTTCTAGATTAGTGTGAGACGGTTAGGAGAGTGCAACAGATTGTTGTGAGAAATAATGCATTGTATTGTGTCATGATTCCTTGGTTCATTATACAATATAGATAGAGGGTTTTGAAGAAAGTTTCTTTCCCCAAGAAAAATAGCTGTGTTGTGAATTGATTTGCTTCTTTCCTTACTTGTTGTGATTGGAGATCGTATTTATTTTTTGCAATTGATTTGTAGAAGGATTCAATATCTTTCTTTAGTACATTGCTTGATCGGATTGAATCCATTGATATACATATTTTTTGTATAATTTCTACATGGTATCAAAGCAGAGGAAATCACTACAGTGGAGTAGAAATTGAGTTTGTGACTGAATAACATTCGAATTTGTAAAAGTATTCTTGGTGTGACAGGCGGATTAGGATCAATATGGCTTTAAATGGCTTGAGATTGGAGAGTGGAGATTGGTCATTGATAATGCGAGTTCAACTTATGTTATTTTCTCAGTAATTTCCACAAGACACGTTATGTCAACAACTTAGTTCTATGCCTATTCTTTTTTTATCTTCAAGAATGAAGAGGTTGTACTATTTCACATATGTATTCCCTTTGGACCTTTATTGGTACACCAAAATAAAATACCCTTAGCACATTGTTATTTAATTTCTTTAGGAGTAATTTTTATTATTGAATGTGCAAGAGAGGCGATGGGAGCCTTACATTTATGAATGAAAGAGTATGGTGGATAGAAAAAGAAAATATGTTAGCCTCAATCTATCAACCCAACATCATTGTCATAGAAATATCTGGAGGGTGATGCATTTTAAACTCATGTTAGATATCCTTGTAAATACCTCCAATATAAACTTAAGAAATTTTTCCACATTGAGAACAATGGCATAGATGGATATTTTCTAGTGATGAAGCATGTAGCCTTAGATAGTTCTCTGCTTTTGTAATTTGGTGTCCTAACTACTCTTCAGGTTCTAAAGTCCCACAACTAAAACATTTTTATTTTGCTTCCTTATTCATAAATTTTGAGTGAATGTGTCTAAGAGATGAAGATGCATAGTCTTCTTCATGTTAATTTTTTTTTCAAAAGGGATCAACTAATTCTACTTAGATGGAATCCCTAATTTATATTTAGACTTTATTAATTTCCTTATATGCCCATTAAGACTTTAAAACTTTTGTGAAAATTTTTGTTGAACCATATTAAAGAAATTAAACTCATTCCATGAACTTTTTTATTTAATATATGTGGACTTCAATTTGAGTAAAATTTTCCTTAAATCCTATTATGTTCTCATGTATCTTTTAATTTGTGCTAAATATCTAGTGGTGCTTCTATAGTCATGTACTTGTGATGTAAGTGGAAATGAATATGAATAGTTTTTGGTACTATTTTATTTACATGAACAACTCCTCTCATTTTATAGAGATATTTATGAGTTACTTTCTTTGTATGAGATCTTATTTTAGGAGGTTTTTAAATTCAAGTTAAGTTTCCTATTTTCATCCTAGATGGGGTGTTTAATACAAGAAAAGGTGATGGGTAGGCTAACACCGTCCCACCTAGACATATGAATAGGGGGGGTGTGCTAGCATGCCTCCTTAGATATTCGATTATGTATATCAACTCTAGCATGTGGAATGTTCCTCCTCAATTGTCTAGCATTTTTTGAATGGAGCACAACCTCACATCTCCATACCTCTATCAAATCTGCCTCCTCTAGCATACAACTTTGACCTCTAATATATTGAGCTCACATCATGTGATTGGGAGAGACTCACTACCAAAAAGTGTGGTATTCAATGAGAAAGCCCTCATAATTCATTACACTCATCCTAACAAAATTCCTAGTTAAATATCTAACCAACAAGGTGAGGAGATTTAAATTTCCAATTCTAAAGCCTTTGAAGCAAATGTTTTTCTTTGGAAATATAATCTGAATTCTACTAGTCAGTGAAACCTGTCCCTTTCCTTGGTGAAATATTTTCAATTCTATGAATCTTTGGGCTTCCCTTGAGAAACTCAAGGGAAAGAGCGGCAACTCATCAGCGAGATTTTCCTCATGGCAACCACATTTTCATTCATTAACTCCAACTATAATTTTGGTTCATTTCATTGTAATGGTCATTGGATAGTGCTCTATCCAGCTTCCTAGATTCAACTGGTGCATCCTATTGTTGGGCAGCATTATCTTGAGAACTAGGCAACCTAATTTTTTGACAGGTCTCTCCCTCTCCCACCCTAGTTATTTCCTACTCTCCTTTCTGAAGATGTTCATGTCTTAATTTTTTTTCTCCTTATTTTGATTAGGCTTTTACTTCATTCTTGCTAGCCACAAAGCCCCATGTTCACTCGGCTCCCCACTTTTGGTGGTTTTCCTCCTCTTCTAGCTCATTACATGTCTATATGATCATGGTTCGTTTGCCTCCCTCTACTACGGTCATGGTCCTAGCTTAGCCTTTTGGAAAGTTATTGTTGAAAAGTGTAACTAGGTCGGTCTTCATGTTGACTATGTAATTATGTATTTATGAAAAGAAGAAGGAAAAGTAAATAAAATGTATTTTTAGCATACTTGCTTCATGGGCTTCATGAGCAAGATTGTATTAAGTAGATGGACTTATTCTTGATGTCCATTAGGCTTGAGTTAAGTATGCTCTAGGACCTTGTGAATGCATCTCACAAACCTTAATGCAATGATGGAATACAACCCTTACACGCAGTGAAGAAATACCTCTCCATTGCATGAAATTCACCATGATCTAGTCGACCTCATTCACCATGAAACTAGTCGGTCTAACTCATAACTATATGGTCGGCTTGCGTAAAGAGATATGATATATATATATATATATTTGATGTGCGGTCATTATGGCAAGTGAAAAATGAACATCTCTGAGATTTAAGCACAGATAAGAAGAAGACTACAGTACGTATAAACAGTGAGATCACAGTGTGGTAAAAGGAAGGATTCAATTCGGATTACTCTGATAATTGAGAATAAATATGAACCGGAATTACAGGAAGATTCTGCAGATATATATATATATATTACAAGAAGAATTTTTCAGAACCTACAATAGTGATCGTTTGCGGACACCATAGCAGAGACAACGAGAATATATACTAATATAGTGCGGATGCCACAACAGTAATCATGCGGATACCACAACAGAAATAGTGTGGTATCTACAATAGACTTCAGTGAAAAAATATAATAAGTTATAGTGCAGATAAAAGGAAAGACTTCAATACGAATAAACTAAAAGATAGTGATCAATGACTAATCTTTGTCTTGTGTTTTGATAATTGACTTGATGAAATATTAACTTAAAGAAGAGAATACATCAGCACATTCACAAGTAATTATCAAGAAGAGAATATGTAATAAGCTATAGCCTTTCAAATTCTCAAATGGTATCAGAGCTTTGGTTACAAGAAAGGGCTATCAGTAATACTTCAGTTCGAATGCATGGGTTAAACAAGCTCAGACTCTGAAGTTTCGGGAGGAATTACAGTGAGATATATCTCTAAGATTTTAGATGGATTCAACAGAGATAAGGTGTGGATCTACCAAAGTGATCCTCCTCGGCATATCTCTGTAATTTTCGGTGAATGGAACAACAAGAATTTCGGATCACAGTGATCATAATGCAAACTAGTTAGAGAACATTTTTCCAATGGTTAATTACAGTGCTGCAGTTCGGATGGAGCCACAAAATCTCCTCGTCATACCTCACAGGAGTTTAAAATGCTAGGAGTTTAAAATGCATGAATCATTGAGATAACTTCAAACCTTCTGAGGCATCCTGAGGGTACGGATGGATGATCCTCGAATTGAGTCCCAATTATATCATGAATTGGCTAAGGTATTGGTGCTATTGAAAATAAGTAAAATAAGGTAATGCTCGGTGTCAAGTATTGTCACAGTAAATGACCTCGGTGATTCTAGATAAAGTGTTTGGTGGTGCAATCATGTTATGATGATCAGTGATGATCATGATGTAGCTCGGTGCTAGTGACAATATGAAGATATGATGTGCATTCTAAAAATTTTTGGGATATACTACAGTTCGGAGGGTAATCACATATCTCAGTGACATTGTCGGCATGAATAAATAGACAAGACTTTGGTCATTAGTACTACCATAGTAATAGAACTATGATACTATCATAATTCGTAGTGGTAACAAACTTGAAAGAATATTTTCTGAAATTTCAGCTACACGAATGAATGACATATGATCTCACGTCTGGAACAACCCAAGAAGCAGATCATTCAAGGAAGAACAAGGTGAAGATCTCCTCTTCACTTGCCAAGTAAGTATTTTTCATTTTCATTTTAATTTTGGTTAAATGACTTCGATTTTCAAGGAGGTACATAAGGTGGTTGTATTACCAAATATCCTTGCATGAAACAAGGAGGATAGTCATGGTCCTCATAGATAACTGAATTCATAGATAATGGTCTCCTTTGAATTCATATAAAGTAACTCTTAAGGTTCTCTCACATGAACAATATTGGAGACACAAAAGAAGCTGAAAGAATAATTTTGAATAGTACAAGAAAGTCATGTCACCAGAATGGATCGAAAGAGGGAGTAAGAGATCATTAAGACTAGTCTCTCTCATTATAAACTCTCTTTATAGCGCCTAGATTCTACTTAAGAATTGATGCGATGAGACATCATGGAAGTATAAGAAACAAGAACTCATATGATCATGAGGGTAACAAAAAATCTTGGGATAAGTAAGTTACCTCACTCATAAACCTAGGGTTTATATGGAAGAAGACAAGTTGAAGGAAATAGTTTTTCATAACTCAAACATTTGTACAAAAGGAAGAACCCGATTCAAAGAAAATCTAAGAAAGAAGAAGCAAGGGATCTACACTACGATTGAGATCATCTTCTTCTTTAAGTGATTTCTATTGGTTATATGATAGGAATCAGTGTATCATCTTGATTAAATCATGGTAGGAGCTCTTGGTGAATCATCTCTTGGAAAACCTCTCTGATAACATCACTAATGGAAAGCAGTCATCAAGAGAAAGGGTCATCATGGAAACAGATTTCTAGGATATTGATGAAACATGCCAAGAGAATGAAGCTCTTCATTCTTGAGAAATTGCTACAGGATGACTCAAGGGAAAAAGGGTATGAGGTATGTATATATTTATATGCTAACATTGGATGCTGTGAAGTCATGTCATATGGTTGTAGGTAATGAACTTCTGTATTTAGAAGTATGATCTATGGAGGAGTATATCTCAGTGCACAGACATATGAAATAAACATAATATGTCCTCATGGAATATGAAGTGGTTGTATATGAACAAGAAACTACAGAGGTTATAAGTTCCTGGGAATAAAGAATGTGTAGAGAGGAAGAGATCATGAAATTCAACCATGTCAAGAGGCAGTTATCATCCGTAGGCCAAGAAGATGTGACTAGGAGATCTCCTGGGAAGATATGTAGACCTTGACAAAAGTCTGGTAAAGAAGAAGACCCTTGGAAAAACATATCATTAGGAGATGTGTCAATCTGTATGAAGGATGTCGATGCCTACAGGAAGATGTCATGGTGAAATATCGTCATCGAGGTAACTTTTGTTCTAAAATTTCATATGCATATGTTTATCTGGATAAATTTGTGCAATGCTTCTAATCATTAGAAAGGATGTATGATCCTTGGAGATGATTCGAAGGAAAGAAACATTTCATAATGGTGGACAGGATAAGGAAGACTAATAAATCACTTTCTAATAGTGGATATGAATCGTGATTGAAAGTGATGGATGATCTATGCCCTATGAAGCCAAAAGTTGAAGATTCCTCAGTATCGAAATCCATGACATCGAGGGGAGGAACTCTTCATGAGTAGTTGGATTACTGTTGTAGGGCCCTGGTTGATGAGAAGCCTAGTGGTAAGTTTCTTACTTGAAAGAAACTTAAAATATGTCCTTCCTGCGTTAAGAGGGAGTGACGTATGTGATTATCTGTTACAAGTGTCATACACTAGACCAGGACTAACCACCGTAAGTCTTAGAGAAGGCCATGTGAAGAGAATGGATAGACACATCATTTTGGTCTTGACCTAGAAGACAGAATGGAGGATTGAGTAATCATCTGGCATTCGATACTCTTTGAGAATGAGATAGGGCATTCAAGATAAGAGTAGTCGTGGACCAATATTCTTTGTGAAGGTTGACGCTACGAGAAAGAATAGTCGAAAGAATGTCAGCCTCACAGTTTTGATTAACACCCAGATGGGGTATGTACCTTGGATAGACAATGACTATGGTGTATATTAGTCGTGTGTCTCACCAACATTGTAGCCTATTGTCTCATTGAGAGATGGGGCTGTTAGTTAAGGCCTTGCACTAAGGCAATGCTGGTTGATATGATGCTATACAGATGCGATTAAAAATCTAATTCTTCTTATTATATTATTTAGTTTGACAGTGACTATGTAACTGTATGAACACCTCCCTAGTTAAGAGGGTGTTGAAAAGTGTAACTAGGTCGGTCTTCATGTTGACTATGTAATTATGTATTTATGAAAAGAAGAAGGCAAAGTACATTAAATGTATTTTTAGTATACTTGCTTCATGGGCTTCATGAGAAAGATTTTATTAAGTAGATGTACTTATTCTTGATGTCCATTAGGCTTGAGTTAAGTATGCTCCAGTACCTTGTGAAAGCAGCTCACAAACCTCAATGCAATGATGTAAGACAACCCTTAAATGTAGTGAAGAAATACCTCTCCATCGCATGAAATTCACCATGATCTAGTCAGCCTCATTCACCATGAAACTAGTCGGTCTATCTCATAACTATATGGTCGGCTTGCGTAAAGAGATATGCTATATATATATATATATATATTTGATGTGCGGTCATTATGGCAAGTGAAAAATGAACATCTCTGAGATTTAAGCTCAGATAAGAAGAAGACTACAGTACGTATAAACAGTGAGATCACAATGTGATAAAAGGAAGGATTTAATGTATATTACTCTAATAATTACGAATAAATCTAAACAGGAATTACAGGAAGAGTCTGCAGATATATATATTACAAGAAGCATTTGCGGAACCTACAATAGTGATCGTTTGTAGACACCATAGCAGAGACAACGAGAATATATACTAAGCTAGTCAGATACAACAACAATAATCATGCAGATATCACAACAAAAATAGTGTGGAATCTACAATAGAATTCACTATGAAAATAAACCAAGTTACAGTGCGGATAAAAGGAAAGACTTCAATACAAATAAACTAAAATACATTGATCAATGCCTAATATTTGTGTGTTGTGTTTTGATAATTGAATTGATGAAAGATTAACTTAAAGAAGAGAAGACATAAGCACATTCACAAGTAATTATCAAGAAGAGAATATGTAATAATCTATAGCATTTCAAATTCTCAACATGGTATCTGAGCTTTGGTTACAAGAAAGGGCTATTAGTAATACTTCAGTTCTGATTCATGGGTTAAACAAGCTCGGACCCCTCTGAAGTTTCAGGAGGAATTACAGTGAGATATATCTCTGATATTTTAGATGGATTCAACAGAGATAAGGTGTGGATCTACCAAAGTGATCCTCCTCAGCATATCTCTGTAATTTTCGGTGAATGGAACAACAAGAAGTTCGGATCACAGTGATCACAATGAAAACTAGTTAGAGAAGATTTTTCGGATGGCTAATTACAATGATGCAGTTTAGATGGAGCCACAGAATCTTCTTAACATACCTCTGAGATTTCTGTGATGAGATCAGTGAGATAACTTTGGACCTCCACAAAGAGGCATCACAAAAGTGCAGATGGATGATCTCAGTCAGACTTTTGGTCTATATCACAGTTTGGCTAAGGTCTCGGTACTGTGCAAATAAGGTGATGCTCGGTGTCAAATATTGTCACAGTAAATGACCTTGGTGATTATAGATACAGTTTTTGGTGGTGTAGTCATGTTATGATGATCAGTGATGATCATGTTGCAGCTCAGTGCTAGTGACACTATGAAGATATGATGTGCATTCTGAAACTTTTGGGGATATACTACAGTTCAGAGGGTAATCACATATCACACTGAGATTCTTGTCATGAATAAATAGACAAGACTTAGGTCATTAGTAATACCACAGTAATAGAACTATGATACTATCATAATTCGTAGTGGCCACAGCCTTGAAAGAATACAGTCTGAAATTTTAGCTAGACGAATGAATGCCATATGATCTCAAGTCTGGAATAGCCCAAGAAGAAGATCATTCAAGGAATAACAAGGTGAAGATCTCCTCTTCACTTTCCAACTAAGTATTTTTCATTTTCATTTTAATTTTTGTTAAATGACTTCGATTTGCAAGAAGGAATATAAGGTGGTTGTATTACCAAATATTCTTGCATGAAAAGAGGAGGATAGTCATGGTCCTCATAGATAACTGAAGTCATAGATAAGGGTCTCCTTTGAATTCATGTAAGGGAACTCTTAAGGTTCTCTTACATGAACAATATTGGAGATACAAAAGAAGCTGAAAGAAGAATTATGAATGATACAAGAAAGTTC
This sequence comes from Pinus albicaulis, assembly GCA_034641835.2. Taxonomy (NCBI): domain Eukaryota; kingdom Viridiplantae; phylum Streptophyta; class Pinopsida; order Pinales; family Pinaceae; genus Pinus; species Pinus albicaulis. The sequence goes on along the minus strand of CM076584.1, from coordinate 540,622,686 downwards.
ATGTCACCGGGATGGATGGAAAGAAGGAGTAAGAGATCATTAAGACTAGTCTCTCTCATTATAAAGCCTCTTTATAGCTCCTAGATTCTACTTAAGAATTGATGCGATGTGACATCATGGAAGCATAAGAAACAAGAACTCATATGATCATGAGGGTAACAAAAAATCATGGGATAAGTAAGTTACCTCACTCATCAACCTAGGGTTTCTCGGGAAGAAGACAAGTTGAAGGCAATAGTTTTGAAAATTTAAATATTTGTAGAAAAGGAAGAACCTGATTCAAAGAAAATCTAAGGTAGAAGAAGCAAGGGATCTACACTACGATTGAGATAATATTCTTCTTTAAGTGATTTTTGTTGGGTATATGATAGGAAGAAGTGTAACATCCTGATTAAATCATGGTAGGAGCTCTTGGTGAATCAACTCCAGGAAAACCTCTCTGATAACATCACTAATGGAAAGCAGTCTTCAAGAGAAAGGGTCATCATGGAAACAAATTTCTGGGATATTGATGAAGCATGCCAAGAGAATGAAGCTCTTCATTATTGAGAAATTGCTATAGGATGACTCAAGGGAAAAAGGGTATGAGGTATGTATATATTTATATGATAACATTGGATGTTGTGAAGTCATGTCATATGGTTGCAGGTAATGAAATTATCTATTTAGAAGTATGATCTATGGAGGAGTATCTCTCAGTGCACAGACAGATGAAATCAACATAATATGTCCTCATGGAATATGAGGTGGTTGTATATGAACAAGAAACTAGAAAGGTTATAAGTTCCTAGGAATAAAGAATGTGCAGAGAGGAAGAGATCATGAAATGAAACCATGTCAAGAGGAAGTTATCATCTATAGGCCAAGAAAATGTGACTAGGAGATCTCCTAGGAAGATATGTAGAATTTGACAAAAGTCTGGTAAAGAAGAAGACCTTTGGAAAAAAATATCATTGCGATATGTGTCAATCTATATGAAGGATTCCGATGCCTACAGGAAGATGTCATGGTGAAATATCGTCATCGAGGTAAATTGTTTTCTAAAAGTTAATATGTATATTTTTATTTGGATAAATTTGTGCAGGGCTACTAATCATAAGAAAGGATGTATGATCCTTGGAGATGATTCGAAGGAAAGCAGCATGGCATAACGATGGACCAGATAAGGAAGACTGATAAATCACTTTTTGATAGTGGACATGACTCGTGACTGAAAGTGATGGATGATTTGTGCCATATGAAGCCAAAAGTTGATGATTCCTCAATATTGAAATCAATGACATCGAGGGGAGGAACTCTTCATGAGTAGCTAGATTACTGCTGTAGGACCCTGGTTGATGAGGATCCTGGTGATAAGTTTCTTGCTTGAAAGAAACTTGAAATATGTCCTTCTTGTGTTAAGAGGGAGTGACATATGTGATTCTTTGTTACATGTGTCATACACTAGACCAGGACTAACCGCCGTAAGTCTCAGTGAAGGCCATGTGAAGAGAATGGATAGACACATCATTCTGGTATTCACCTGGAAGATAGAATGGAGGATTGGCTAATCATCTAGCATTCGATACTCTTTGAGAATGAGAGAGGGAATTCAAGATAAGAGTAGTCGTGGACCTATATTCTTCTTATGAGATTCTTCAGTTTTACAGTGACCATGTACCTGTGTGAATACCTCCCTAGTTAAGAGGTAGTGTTGAAAAGTGTAACTAAGTTGGTATTCATGTTGACTATGTAATTATGTAATTATGAAAAGAAGAAGGAAAAGTAAATAAAATGTATTTTTAGTATACTTGCTTCATGGGATTCATGAGAAAGATTGTATTAAGTAGATGGACATCTTCTTGATGTCCATTAGGCTTGAGTTAAGTATGTTCCAGGACCTTGTGAAAGCAGCTTAGAAACCTCAATGAAACGATGGAAGACAACCCTTAAACATAGTGAAGAAATACCTCTCCATCGCATGAAATTCGCCATGATCTACTCGGCCTCACTCACCATGAAACTATTCGGTCTAACTCATAACTATATGTTCAACTTGCGTAAAGAGATATGCTATATATATATATATATATATATATATATATACATTTGATGTGAGGTCATTATGGCAAGTGAAAAACGAACATCTTTGAGATTTAAGCACAGATAAGAAGAAGACTACAATACGTATAAATAGTGAGATCATAGTGCGTTAAAAGGAAGAGTTCAATGTGGATTACTTTGATAATTTCGAATAAATCTGAATCGGAATTACAGGAAGAGTTTGTGGATATATATATATATATATATATATATATATATATATATATATATATATATATATTACAAGAAGCATTTGTGGAACCTACAACAGTGATTGTTTGCGGACACCACAATAGAGACAACGAGAATATATACTAAGATATTGCGGATACCACAGGAGAAATAGTGCGGAATCTACAATAGATTTCAGTGCGAAAATATACTAAGTTACAGTGCGGATAAAAGGAAAGGCTTCAATACAAATAAACTAAAAGACAGTGATCAATGCCTAATCTTTGTGTCTTGTGTTTTGATAATTGACTTGATGAAATATTAACTTAAAGAAGAGAAGACATAAGCACATTCACAAGTAATTATCAATAAGAGAATATATATGTAATAATCTATAGCCTTTCAAATTCCCAACATGGTATCAGAGATTTAGTTACAAGAAAGGACAATTAGTAATACTTCAGTTCGGATGCATGGGTTAAACAAGCTCAGACTCCTCTGAAGTTTCAGGAGGAATTACAGTGAGATATATCTCTGAGATTTCAGATGGATTTAACAGAGATAAGGTGCGGATCTACCAAAGTGATCCTCCTCGACATATCTCTGTAATTTTTAGTGAGTGGAACAACAAGAAGTTCAGATCACAGTGATCATAATGAAAACTAGTCAGAGAAGATTTTTCAAATGGTTAATTATAGTGTTGTAGTTCGAATGGAGCCACAGAATCTCCTCGGCATACCTCTGAGGTTTCGGTGATGAGATCAGTGAGATAACTTAAGACCTCCACAAAGAGGCATCACATAAGTGTGGATGGATGATCTTAGTCAAAATTTTGGTATATATCACAGTTTGGCTAAGGTCTTGGTATTGTGCAAATAAGGTGATTCTCGGTGTCAAGTATTGTCACAGTAAATGACCTCGGTGATTCGAGATACAGTGCTTGGTGGTGCAGTCATGTTATGATGATCAATGATGATCATGATGTAGCTTGGTGCTAGTGACAATATGAAGATATGATGTTTATTCTAAAATTTTTGGGGATATACTACAGTTCAGAGGGTAATCACATATCACAGTGACATTCTCGACATGAATAAATAGACAAGACTCCGGTCATTAGTAGTACCACAGTAATAGAACTATGATACTATCATAATTCGTAGTGGTCATAGCCTTGAAAGAATACAGTATGAAATTTTAGCTACATGAATTAATGACATATGATCTCAAGTCTGGAACAACCCAAGAAGAAGATCATTCAAGGAAGAACAAGGTGAAGATCTCCTCTTCACTTGCCAAGTAAGTATTTTTTATTTTCATTTTAATTTTGGCTAAATGAATTCTATTTGCAAGGAGGTACATAAGGTGGTTGAATTATCAAAGATCTTTGCATGAAGCAAGGAGGATAGTAATGGTCCTCATAGATAATTGAAGTCATAGATAAGGGACTCCTTTGAATTCATGTAAAGGAACTCTTAAGGTTCTCTCACATGAAAAATATTGGAGACACAATAGAAGTTGAAAGAAGAATTATGAATATTACAAGAAAGTTCATGTCACCAGAATGGATGGAAAGAGAGGGTAAGAGATCATTGAGACTATTCTCTCTCATTATAAAGTATCTTTATAGCTCCTAGATTCTACTTAAGAATTGATTCGATTTGACATCATGGAAGTATAAGAAATAAGAACTCATATGATCATGAGGGTAAAAAAAAAATCATGGGATAAGTAAGTTACCTCACTCATCAACCCAGGGTTTCTATGGAAGAAGACAAGTTGAAGGCAATAGTTTTGCAAAACTCAAACATTTGTAGAAAAGGAAGAACCCGATTCAAAGAAAATATAAGAAAGAATAAGCAAGGGATCTACACTACGATTGAGATCATCTTATTCTTTAAGTGATTTCCGTTGGTTATATGATAGGAAGCAGTGTTGGATCCTAATTAAATCATGGTAGGAGCTCATGATGAATCAGCTCCAGGAAAACCTCTCTAATAACATCACTAATGGAAATCAGTCATTAAGAGAAAGGGTCATCATGGAAACAGATTTCTAGGATATTGATGAATCATGCCAAGAGAATGAAGCTCTTCATTCTTGAGAAATTGATACAGGATGACTCAAGGGAAAAAGAGTATGAAGTATGTATTTATCTATATGCTAACACTGGATGCTGTGAAGTCATGTCATATGGTTGCAGGTAATGAAATTCTGTATTTAGAAGTATGATCTATGGAGGAGTATCTCTCAGTGCACAGACAGATGAAATCAACATAATATGTCCTCATGGAATATGAGGTGGTTGTATATGAACAAGAAACTAGAAAGTTTATAAGTTCCTGGGAATAAATAATGTGCAGAGAGGAAGAGATCATGAAATGCAACCATGTCAAGAGGCAGTTATCGTCTGTATGCCAAGAAGATGTGACTAGGAGATCTCCTGGGAAGATATGTAGACTCTGACAAAAGTTTGGTAAAGAAGAAGAACCTTGGAAAAATATATCATTAGGAGATGTGTCAATATGTATGAAGGATGACGATGCCTTCAGGAAGATGTCGTGGTGAAAGATCGTCATCGATGTAACTTTTGTTCTAAAAGTTCATATGTATATGTTTATCTCGATAAATTTGTGTAGGGCTGCTAATCATAAGAAATGATGTATGATCCTTGGAGATTATTCGAAGGAAAGAAGCATGGCATAACGATGGACCAGATAAGGAAGAATAATAAATCACTTTCTGATAGTGGACATGACTCATGACTGAAAGTGATGGATGATATGTGCCCTATGAAGCCAAAAGTTGAATATTTCTCAATATCAAAATCCATGACATCGAGGGGAGGAACTCTTCATGAGTAGCTAGATTGCTTCTATAGGACCCTGGTTGATGAGGAGCCTGGTGGTAAGTTTCTTTCTTGAAAGAAACTCGAAATATGTCCTTATTGTGCTAAGAGGGAGTGACGTATGTGATTCTCTGTTACATATTGTCATACACTAGACCAAGACTAACTGTCGTAAGTCTTAGTGAAGGCCATATGAAGAGAATGGATAGACACATCATTTTGGTCTTCACCTGGAAGATAGAATGGAGGATTGGGTAATCATCTGGCATTCGATACTCTTTGAGAATGAGATAGGGCATTCAAGATAAGAGTATTCGTGGACCGATATTCTTTGAAGGTTGGCTACCCAAGAGAAGAAGAGTCCAAGAAGGTCATACTCTGGGAACACCTAGGTGGAATATGTACCTTGGAGAGACAATGAATATGGTGTCTATTAGTCTTGTGTCTCGCCAGCATTGTAGTCCATTGTCTCGTTGAGAGATGGGGTTGTTAGTCAAGGCCTTGCACTAGGACAATGTTGGTTGATTTGATGCTATACAAATGCGATTACCAATCCAATTCTTCTTATGAGATTCTTTAGTTTGACAGTGACCTTGTACCTATATGAATACCTCCCTAGTTAAGAGGGAGTGTTGAAAAGTGTAACTAGGTTAGTTTTCATGTTGAATATGTAATTATGTATTTATGAAAAGAGGAATACAAAGTAAATAAAATGTATTTTTAGTATAATTGCTTCATGGGCTTCATGAGCAAGATTGTATTAAGTAGATGGACTTCTTCTAGATGTCCATTAGGCTTGAGTTAAGTATGCTCTAGTACCTTGTGAAAGAAGCTCACAAACCTCAATGCAACGATGTAAGACAACCCTTAAATGTAGTGAAGAAATACCTCTCCATTGCATGAAATTCACCATGATCTAGTCGGCCTCATTCGCCATGAAACTAGTCGGTCTAACTAATAACTATATGGTCAGCTTGCATAAATATATATGCTATATATATATATAGATAAATTTTATGTGCGGTCATTAAGGCAAGCGAAAAACGAACATCTTTGAGATTTAAGCGCAGATAAGAAGAAGACTAGAATAGATAAAAAAAAGTGAGATCATAGTGTGATTAAAGGAAGGATTAAATGCAGATTACTCTGATAATTTTGAATAAATCTGAACTAGAATTATAGGAAGAGTCTGCGGATATATATATGTTACAAGAAGCATTTGAACAATGTACAACAGTGATCGTTTGCAAGCACCACAACAGAGACTGCGAGAATATATACTAAGATAGTGCGGATACCACAACAGTAATCATGCGGATACGAAAACAGAAATAGTGTGGAATCTACAACAAAATTCAGTGCGAAGATATTGTAAGTTACAGTGCGGATAAAAGGAAAGACTTCAATACGAATAAACTAAAAGACAATGATCAGTGCCTAATATTTATGTCTTGTGTTTTGATAATTGACTTGATGAAAGATTAACTTAAAGAAGAGAAGAAATAAGTACATTAACAAGTAATTATCAAGAAGAGAATATGTAATAATCTATAGCCTTTCAAATTCTCAACATGGTATCAAAGCTTTGGTTACAAGAAATGGCTATTAGTAATACTTCAGTTCGGATGCATGGGTTAAACAAGCTCAGACTCCTTTGAAGTTTCAGGAGGAATTACAGTGAGGTATATCTCTGAGATTTCAGATGGATTCAATAGAGATAAGGCACAGATCTACCAAATTGATCCTCCTCAGCATATCTCTATAATTTTCGGTGAATGGAACAACAAGAAGTTTGGATCACAGTAATCACAATGCAAACTAGTTAGGGAAGATTTTTTAGATTGTTAATTACAGTGCTGCAGTTCATATGAAGCCATAGAATCTCCTCGGCATTCCTCTTAGGTTTTTGTGATGATATCAGTGAGATAACTTCGGACCTCCACAAAGAGGCAACATAGAAGTGCATATGAATGATATCAGTTAGAATTTTGGTCTATATCACAATTTGGCTAAGGTCTCGGTACTGTGCAAATAAGGTGATTCTCGGTGTCAGGTATTGTCATAGAAAATGACCTTGGTGATTCTAGATACAATGCTTGGTGGTGCAGTCATGTTATGATGATTTGTGATGATCATGATGCAGCTCGGTGCTAGTGACAATATGAAGATATGATGTGCATTTTGAAAATTTTGGGGATATACTACAATTCGGAGGGTAATCACATATCACAGTGACATTCTTGGCATGAATAAATAGACAAGACTTCGGTCATTAGTACTACCATAGTAATAGAACTATGATACTATCATAATTCGTAGTGGTCAGAACCTTGAAAGAATACAATTTGAAAGTTCAGCTACACAAATGAATAACATATGATCTCAAGTCTGGAACACCCCAAGAAGACGATTGTTTAAGGAAGAACAAGGTGAAGATATCCTCTTCGCTTGCCAAGTAAGTATTTTTCATTTTAATTTTAATTTTGGTTAAATGACTTCAATTTGAAAGGAGGTACATAAGGTGGTTGTATTACCAAAGATCCTTTCATGAAATAAGGAGGATAGTCATGGTCCTCATAGATAATTGAAGTCATAGATAAGGGTCTCATTTGAATTCATGTAAAGGAACTCTTAAGGTTCTCTCACATGAAAAATATTGGAGACACAAAATAAGTTGAAAGAAGAATTATGAATAGTACAAGAAAGTTCATGTCACCGGAATGGATGGAAAGAGGGAGTAAGAGATCATTAAGACTAGTCTCTCTCATTATAAAGTCTCTTTATATCTCCTAGATTCTACTTGAGAATTGATGCGATGTGACATCATGGAAGTATAAAAAACAAGAACTCATATGATCATGAGGGTAACAAAATCATGGGATAAGTATGTTACCTCACTCATCAACCTAGGGTTTCTATGGAAGAAGATAAGTTGAAGGAAATAGGACTATAGAACTAAAACATTTGTAGAAAAGGAAGAACGTGATTCAAAGAAAATCTAAGAAAGAAGAAGCAAGGGATCTACACTACGATTTAGATCATCTTCTTCTTTAAGTGATTTTTGTTGGTTATATGATAGGAAGCAGTGTAGCATCCTGATTAAATCATGGTAGGAACTCCTTGTGAACCAGCTCCTGGAAAACCTCTCTGATAACATCACTAATGGAAAGCAGTCATCAAGAGAAAGGGTCATCATGGAAACAGATTTCTTGGATATTGATGAAGCATGCCAATAGAATTAAGCTCTTCATTCTTGAGAAATTGATACAATATGACTCAAGGGAAAAATGGTATGAGGTATGTATATATTTATATTCTAACGTTGGATGCTGTGAAGTCATGTCATATGGTTGCAGGTAATGAAATTATGTATTTGTAAGTATGATCTATGGAGGAGTATCTCTCAGTGCATGAATAGATGAAATCAACATAATATGTCCTCATGGAATATGAGGTGGTTGTATATGAACAAGAAACTAGAAATGTAATAAGTTCCTGGGAATAAAGAATCTGCATAGAGGAAGAGATCATGAAATGCAACCATGTCAAGAGGAAGTTATCATCCGTAGGCCAAGAAGATGTGACTAGGAGATCTCCTGGGAATATATGTAGACTCTGAAAAAAGTCTGGTAAAGAAGAAGACCCTTGGAAAAACATATCATTAGGAGATGTGTCAATCTGTATGAAGGATGCTGATGCCTACAAGAAGATGTCATGGTGAAAGATCATCATCGAGGTAACTTTTTTTCTAAAAGTTCATATGTATATGTTTATCTGGATAAGTGTGTGCAGGGCTGCTAATCATAAGAAAGGATGTATGATCCTTAGAGATGATTTAAAGGAAAGTAGCATGGCATAATGGTGGACCAGATAAGGAAGACTGATAAATCACTTTCTGATAGTGGACATGAATCATGACTGAAAGTGATGGATGATCTGTGCCTTATGAAGCCAAAAGTTGAAGATTCCTCAATATCTAAATCCATGACATTGAGGGGAGGAACTCTTCATGAGTAGCTGAATTACTGCTGTAGGACCCTGGTTGACGAGGAGCCTGGTGGTAAGTTTCTTTCTTGAAAGAAACTTGAAATATGTCCTTCTTGTGTTAAGAGGGAGTGACGTTTGTGATTCTTTGTTAGATGTGCCATACATTAGACCAGGACTAACCACCGTAAGTCTTAGTGAAGGCCATGTGAAGAGAATGGATAGACACATCATTCTGGTCTTCACCTAGAAGATAGAATGGAGGATTGGGTAATCATCTGGCATTCAATACTCTTTGAGAATGAGATAGGGCATTCAAGATAAGAGTAGTTGTGGACCGATATTATTTGAAGACTGGCTACCCAAGAGAAGAATAGTCCAAGAAGGTCATACTCTGGGAACACATAGGTGGGGTATGTACCTTAGAGAGACAATGACTGTGGTGTCTATTAGTCATGTGTCTTGCCAGCGTTGTAGCCCATTTTCTCGTTGAGAGATGGGGTTGTTAGTCAAGGCCTTGCACTAGGAAAATGCTGGTTGATATGATGCTATACAGATGTGATTACCAATCCGATTCTTCTTATGATATTCTTCAGTATGATAGTGACCATGTACATCTATGAATACGTCCCTAGTTAAGAGGGAGTGTTGAAAAGTGTAACTAGGTCGGTCTTCATGTTGACTATGTAATTATGTATTTATGAAAAGAAGAAGGAAAAGTAAATAAAATGTAGTTTTATTATACTTGCTTCATAGGCTTCATGAGCAAGATTGTATTAAGTAGATGGACTTCTTCTTGATTTCCATTACGCTTGAGTTAAGTATGCTCCAGGACCTTGTGAAAGCAGCTCAAAAACCTCAATGCA